>WBMY01008455.1:418651-588022 GCA_013397315.1 Donacobius atricapilla
TTGCCCCTCTATGGCTTGTCTCTGTGTCTTTGCAGAGGTTGTTACCTTTCCCTGCCCATCCATGGCTTGCCTCTGTGTCTTTGCAGAGGTTGTTACCTTTCCCTGCCCATCCATGGCTTGTCTCTGTGTCTTTGCAGAGATCACCTTTCCCTGCCCATCCATAGCTTGTCTCTGTGTCTTTGCAGAGGTTGTTACCTTTCCCTGCCTGTCCGTGGTTTGCCTCTGTGTCTTTGCAGAGGTTGTTACCTTTCCCTGCCCGTCCATGGCTTGCCTCTGTGTCTTTGCGGAGGCGCAGGGCAGACACCTCCTGTATTTTCCCTGTTCACAAAGCACACTCGCTGCCTGAGACCCTGGGGTACATCCCGGGCAGCACCTGCACTGTCCTGGGGCAGGGAGTCGGGAGCACATGGGTCAGCTCACCAAGGGTGGATTGCGATGGTCAGTCAATTGACAATCGTTATTGGCAGCTCCCTTTTCTTTCCCCAGCCCCAGGAGGAAGCTCCTGGCAGCAAACCCCTTGCTGCCCACCAGGGACTGCTGTTACCTGCGCGCAAAATTCGGAAGCTGCCAAGGGTCTTCCTCACCCTGGGCACCGCAGGCAGCGCCTGTCAGAGCAGCACTGCCGAGGGCTCGAGTCTTGCAACTTCTTTTACAGACTAACACCCAGCGCATCCTGTTAACAGCAGTGATCCCCTTTCACATCCCAGCGGACAGAGCTTGTGTGATCAAACTCTGTTCCAGACAACCTCTGAAGGCCTGCTGCTCTGCACTCGAGGCTGCTGCAGACCAGCCCAAGCTGCAAATACCTCCTGGGGACCTTGATGAGACTGCTCCCCGTGCTGGGCAGGCTGAGACTTGGTGACACTGCAGGAAACAGGCTCGGGAACAGGCAGGGCGTGCTGGAGCCTTGCCCCTGTCAGTCTGCGTGACACTCACCCCTGCGCCGAGTGTTTGGGGGCTGCTCTGCCCCCCCTGTCTGCAGGGGCTTTCCTGCAGCTAAATGCAGCAAAGGAAAGTTTTTGGTTCATTGCCTTTCCAGGCCCTCCATATAGGCTTCCTAGGGAATTTCTCTCTGCAGCAAAGGACATGAAAATGAACAGGCAGGAAAATATCCTGGGGACACCAACTACTTCCAGTATGTAAACCTAGGGGTCTGATCCAACCTTCTTTGAACTCAGGACTTCTTTCTTTTTGCAATGAATCGTGCCCTACACCCAAAATTTATTACTTCTATAGGCTGGCAAGAACAGCTAGGAAAAGGAGCTCGCTCTTGCACTTGGGTTTAAATGCAGGTCTGTTTGCATATGCTGCTTTCCAGACCTGTGTGCAAGGTCACTGAAATGCCTCTGCTGAGCTTCAAGGCACTGAATTGACCCCTGTTCCCTACAGTTTTGTGACATTTTGGGCCCTAGAAGCTCCACGGGGCTGGAGGCTGGTCCCTCTGCCTCACCAGTGGCTCACAGCTCATGTCCTCACTGTGGATGGTGACAACTGGACTACCCTGCTCAGCAACTTGCCTTTGGCCAGGGAGTGCAGATAGATTACATTCCCCATGTAACACAAGACTTTAATTACTTTACAAAAGCACAAAATTCCTTGTCAGCTGTAACCTGTCAGAAGGAAATGAGAAAATCAATGAATTCAGAAGACTGTAGAGGGAAAGAGGGAAAAAATAAAAAAAAAATTAAAAAGAAAAACCCCAAACCAAACAAAAACCACTGAAAGTAATACTTCTTTCGTTAATCTGAAGAAGATATACTACTGGAGCAGCAAGGATTTAAATGCCTCGAACACCTAGTCAAGATTTAGCCTAGGCTGGGGAGAACAATCCAGCTGTTCCTTCTTTCCCAAGCTGGTGGGAAGCTGGCATAGCTATTTGCTCAGCAGCGCTGTCACTATAAACTGTGCAATCCTTCCTGACTGTTAATGCTTACGGTGCTTTTGCTTAAGTTACAGTGCAGCTCAGCACACATCTGTCTGCCAAGGCCGGGTATGTTGAAATGTCTCCCATTCCTGACCCATTGGTGTGACTGAAATGGAGGGATTACTCGGCTCAGGTGTTTAACTCCCTGCGAAGCATGCAGACAGAGAAATCCCCGTGCTGCTGAAGCTCTCGGCTCATGGAAGCCAGGCAAAGCTGCTCCATTACCACAAGGCTTCAGTGTTACTGGATTTATCTTGATTGCCCACATTTCCAGAAAGCTAAAAGGTGTTTCACACCTCCAGAACATGGGGAATTTCTTGCTTCATAATTGAAAAATGCACAGATAGAACTACTGCAGAGGCATGAAAGAGAGAAATTGCCAAGGAAAAATAAAATGAGTGGTGTTATTATTTTACATGGCATTATCAGGTAACAATGGCAACATACCTGGATGCATTTTTTAATGACATTTAAACTAACATTTGACAGTGTTAAAGTTGAATCCCACATCGCACCAGATCCTATCTGAATAGCATTTTCAATGACACCCTCAAAATAGGTCTAATTAAAGCAGGCAAGCATTATTTGCTCTGTTGTAGAAGTGGAATGATTCACAAAATAAAGCAGCAGATGTGGAGACTACTGCAGGGCTATGAAGGATTTCCTCCATCCACCCTAGACCCAAGTCTTTACCTGCTGATCCGTCTTTACTCAGCAGCCACATAATTAGGACTCTGAAAGCCCAGGGAAACGTGTTTTTGTTTGCAGAGACCATAGTAAAGACAGGAATGATCTGCTGGGTTATTCAGCACAAGCACAGGGCCCAAGTGGTGTGTGGTCAACTCCATTCCCAAAGCCAGCAAGGCTGGATGCTGGCTCAAGGATCCCTGGCCAGAGCTCCCAGGGCAGACATGCCTTGAGTCAGCTGTCATTAGCTGGTATTAATCCTGGCAGAGCACCCCGCACACAACATCCTTAAAAGGTCTTAAGTGGATGTTAGGCACTAGTTAACTTATAAATTAAAGTATGAATTAAATTATCCACTGAAGGGAGTAAATGGCAATTTAAATTTCAGTTCATTACAAAGTCAAAGCAAGTAAGCAAATTTACACCAGACAAGGATTTGGCCTTGTTTCTCCTCCCCTTGATTTTAAGCGCTGTTTTGTTGCAGGAGAGGCTGTGTGACATGAAGTTATCCTGCTGCATGACAGTACTGGCTCATGCCAATAATGCTGTGCATTAAAGCTGGTTTAGACCTTTTGCAACAGAGGTGACTCCTAGTTCATGTGAAAGCATTGGGGGGGAAGGGGGATACCAGCACACATGGGGGATCCTTTGAATTTCCAGTTAAAAATATTTACCAGTGTATCATTATTCGGATGAGCTTTTTGCTTAAATCCTTGCCATGGTCATTCCAAAAAAGGCTGCACATTTTCAACACTATAGACAGATTTGAGGACACTGAAGTGCTCTGAAATAAAGGAAACTGAGCATAATTTGCTGATCAATGAGTTGCAAAAAAATCACAGACATTAGTTGTACTACTTAGCATGAAAAAAGCATATCCAAACCCTTCAGAGACACTGCGCGAAATTCTAGCCTTGCTGACATTTAAAAACCAAAGTCCCACCTTTGTCTCTGGACAAAATAAACTCACGAACGGAAATTTCACGAGGCTCAAAATCAGTATTTATTCCTGGCCCGTATAAAACACAGGGGTTTTTTTGCCTCGCTAAGACCCGCGAGCAATTTTCTGCCAGCTGGGGGCCTGCAGGTCCCTTATCTGGGATTCCTTGGGGCCACATCTGCAGCCTGGGAGAGGCTGGAAGCATTCCCAGGCGCTGATGCCAAGGGGCAGCGAGCAGCGCTGCCACTGCCACCAGCGCTGGGTCCTGGGCTCTCCCGGCTGTCACATCACACCTGTGATGTCTGAGGACAGCAGCAGCTGGAACGGGATGATTTTTTTTGTTGTTCGTTAGTTTTTTTGATGATTTTTTCCCCCTGGGGAAGAGTCTAACGGGGGAGAAAAGAAAAGACAGGCTCTTATGAGCATGAGGGCAGCCACAAGCCTCGCTCCCCTCTCTCTCATAAGAGCAAAGGGGACTTCAGGGCTGGCTCTTCGCATGTCCCCGAGGTCTGTGGCACCACGCTGAGAATCCTCCTTGGGAAAGGAGGTGCTCCTCGCTCTCCTGGTCCCCAGCAGGCTGTGCTGGGATGCCTCCGTGGGCAGGGCAGCTCGGGGCATGCGGCAGAGGGGCACAGCCGGGCAGCCACGGAGCCGCTGCCGCTTCTCCTGCCCTCCCGCAGGCAGGGGCACCGCGGGGATTTCGCAGCCGAGTCCTCACGCCTCCGTGTATCTTAGCAACCCCTCTCCCAGGTTCGGGATGCGATGCCTCGCCCACCTGTCGCACAGCCAGCCTGAGGCGGGTTGCACGTCGCTTTATTTCCTTCCCAGCTCATCCCGAGAAGCCGCCGCGGCGATTGAGGAATGTGGGGATGTGGTACAAGGGGTGTCCCTCGCCCGGCAGCCCCGGGCAGCAGCAACTGGGCGCTGCCTCCTGCGTGTCCCCCAAGGAAAGGCGCTGCTGACACCGGCGGGGTGAGCAAGGCAAGAAAAAAGGGGGGGCTTTCATCCCCGCTGCAAAAAAATCCCTGGTGTGCCCCCACTCGGGTCCTGTGCAGACAGCCAAGCACGATTTCCGAAAGAATTTTAGGTCTGAAAGAGGAACAGCGAACACAACTTGACTCCTCCCATGCCCTTCCCTCCAACCTGACTGAGCTGCAATATAATTACGGTAAATGAGCTTGTTAAGGAAAAAAAAATAAAGGCAGAAAATTGCTCGAAAAGCAACATTTTTAAGGAGTGACGCCACTCCAAAGTACCCTTGAGCATTTTCAGTTTCCTGTAGGGGGGAAATACTGAAAATATTATAGAAATAACCATCAAACATTAAGATTTTGCTCTGCAGAAAAAATAAAACCCAAATTTAATTAAAAATTTAAAGATATAAAATCGGTTACAAAAATCCGTTGAAGGGGAAATTTACAATTTTACAGAATTTACTTTCTACATTTCTGATTGTCCTGCTCATCAAATTAGATTTCCTTGGTTTGGCTATCACTGACCAGATGGTTTAAGCTGCAATATATCCATTTCTCACTGGAACCTCAGTTATCTTAATTTATCCTTCATTTGCATTCATGGAACACAGACAAAGGAAACCCCTAAATATTTTGCCGCAGGTTTGTTTCTTTTTTGTGTTACCGCAGTTATCACTGCTAAGTCCACTTCATTCTAATATATTCAAAGAATTCAAGGGCTGCACGGAAGCTGCTGTCCCCAAGGCCAGTAGGAAGATGAGGCTGTCACTGCTCAAAGGCACATCGTTTGCTGTAGATCTCATTCATCTTCACAGAGGAAAACAGGGGGTACTACCTAAATGGTTCTGGCGCTTGTGAGTTATCCCTCTTTCCCCTCTCAGGCAGATAAATGCTGTAGTGAGATGCAGCCATCAGGTTCCCTCCCTGTTTGGAGTGCCCCAAATGTGAGCACTGATGGTGCCCTTCCACAGGGTGAGCTGAGGAGATCTGCAGCGGCTCCTGGGCCGCGGCTGGAAGGAGCTGGCACACCTTCTCCCTCAGCACCACTGAACTCTGCTCATCTCAGGCTGAAGAACACAGCCAGGATGTCAAACCCTCCTTTCACAGCCAGGATGTCAAACCCTCCCTTTCACTGCGAGGCTACTTGGCAGCTGGATCTGCACATTGAGATGAGTCCAGCTGAGATGGCAGCAGCCACTTCATTACTTCAGTGTCAGTTCAGTTTCGACCTATTTGTGGAACCATTGGCTAAGTTTTTACAACAAATGAGAACGGGGTTTTTATAGCTAAGATTTTTGCAAGTGTCACATGCATTTTAGGGCACAGTCCTGGGCTGAGCTACACAAACAAAACTCCCTTGTGGTTTGACAGACATCATGAGTGAGAATTGGATCATGTTTTCTGTGTGAGATAAAACTAACTGTCTTCACAGCTGTCATTTTTTTTTTTTTTATAGTGCAAGGGAGGAAATTCAAGCATTTAAAGTTACATTTAAATATGAAAACTTGATAGTCATATCTGGCAATAAAAACACAGCTGTTAACAACACATAGAAAATACTGCAGTGGTACCGCACAGGAGGCTGAAACCCTGTGTCTGAGGAGAATCTGCAGGTGAGAGCAGCTTCCTCATTTATTTAACACAGGGAGTAGGGCTTGTGTTTGTCTACTGTGTGGTACTAGGCAGAAATACCCTCAGGAGCCTATCATCCAGCACTGCACGAATAAAAACAGAATTTCCCCAACTCCTGTGAACAAGGCATAAGCCCTGGAATGACAATTCCTCACAGGCAAGACAAGAGCCATGTTATATTTTACTCAAGTGGAAAAGATGCACGACTCAAAGCCAGTCTCTTCAAATCTGCTGCGGACTTGAAGAATGCGAGCTCGCGGGAGCTGCTTCTTCCTCAGTTTAGCAGCTCACCCGTGGTTTCTGGGGTAAACCTAAAGAATAGGTTCAGCTACAGCTGATCCATCACAGCCTTGCAACATCACCAACTCCCACATCCACCAGTTATTTTTATGCAGCTACTAGTGGTGAGGATGTGCCAGGAAAATTAATGAAGTACGAACACGCTCCGGGAAGAGCATGCGCAACAGGAGGCAGGGTGTGGGTTAAAATAGCCCGCTGCATCTCGACCAGTGCACAAAATGGTCAGAGAACAGCTGCTGGAGAGACTCAGGAGGCCCTGGCATGTTATCTAGAAAACATTAAGGGTATTTTCAAGCACACACTGGCTCACATTCAGCACCCCGAAGCTATTTTAAGTGCTCTGTAGAGACAAGCTGGTGTTATTAGGGCACTTTTCTTCCAGAAGACAACAATTCATTTCCAGGCAAATAATCCCATCAGAGGCCTTTGCAAACACCTAAATCAGCCAAAGTGGCTGTGGTGATCTCATGTTGGGAGAGATTCACAGGCTGAGCTGAGGCCGGTTTTCTTGAGACACTTAAAAAGAACATGAAACCACTTGCTGGGCAGTTTCGGTGCTGTGTCTGTCACGTCACAGGAGCTTCCAGAGGGCATCTCGGGAGTCTGAAAAACTGCCAGTTGGCACCAGGAAGCTGGCTCAAGGAGAAAATTTGAGCACAAGCCTACGAGATAAGTGTTTTTTACCCCACTGACCAGCAAAGTCATGGCTAAATGAGCCCTGAGCGTACAACTCTCACCTGGCAGAACCACCTCAGACCCAAGAGGAAAGACTTCCATCATTTTCTGGCCTTGGCCTCACCTCACTGCTCTGTCTCAGTTTCACCCAGCCTAGCACCTTTACAGGGCATTTTGAGACTCCAAGACCAGAAAACGTATACAAAGAAAGAGATAACGCTGTTATCACCCAATGCTGTGGCTCTGTATGGTGTGAAGGCACAGACACTCACAATGAACTCCCTGTATCAGAAAGGTGGGAAGAAATACGGGAACAGGAGAGGAAGAAATTGGATTATGACAGTGACAAAATGAAGAATAGTAGATGGCAGGGATTTAAGGACATTTGGGAAGCACTCTGACACTGACATGATGGTCTCAGTAAAGAAAATGGTTAAAAATATTACCAGAGGAAAGAGCCTAATCAGAGTCATCCAAAATTGGTTTATTTTGTAAAATATTTCAGGCCGCCTTTTCCCTCCTGTTTTTGAAAGCCTTGCTGTACAGCCTGGTGAGGCTGAACAGGGAGCTGTAAGCACTTGTGCTACTCTGAATACTGACAGACAAAAAAAAGCAGAGAGGGAAGGGTGCCTAAATATAGTTCAGAAGGCTCCCACCTCTCCATACTGAGGTTCAACCTCCACAGCCAGCTCAGATCAGTGATTTTCAGTCAGCTTTCAGCCACTAGCAGATACAAGGTCACATCAAAATTACCAAAGTTTAGGGTAGAAAATATCATAGTTGATGAGGAACCAGGTATAAATAAAATAATTCCAGTGAACTCCCTAAGAAGAGCCACTGCCTGCTCTTTATAGTCACAGTCTATTGATATTTAGCAAGTTTTAATCTCCCAAACCACTGACTCTGGATCCTCAGATGGAGGAAATTAATTGTTGATCTACTCCACAGCATGATCCAGCCCTGAATTTACAGGTAAACATAAAGCTGTGGACTTTGCTTACATTTTTGGCTCAAAAAAATAAGCGCTTATCTAACTATATGTAATGTATTATTTTTGCTTAGGAAAGAGAGTTCTAAAATTAAATAAACCAAAGAGACAGAGGCACAGGGGATGCTAAAGCTAAGGTAACTTGGCAGAAAATACCCAGCACCTGAAGAAACACGGGCAGTAATCAAGGATCACAAGGAAACCAACATGCTCCTGATATCAACACACGGAAAAAAAGTTCACATACTCTTTCAACAACTGTTTTTGTTTCGAATATGCTCCTGCCATGACTCCCATGGGCAGCCTTTGATCATTATGGAGAGAAGCGCTGCTGTGAACCAAAAAAAGAATGCTGTAGCAACAAACCCCTCAGAGAACCACAACAGCCAGGCTCTTGTGGTACCTCAGTCTCCTGCAGACTGAGGGCACTGGGGAAACACCCAACAAGCTCATTTTTTTTTTTCCTTGCAACCAATCCACCTCATTGACAAGTTTCACTTACCCGTCAGGTTCCTCAAGCCAAGTTCCCTGAGTCCAAAGTTCCCGTCCTTCCTGTAGTTAAGGAATATGGCCAGAGCGTACCGCTCCTCGTAGAGCTTGGTCCCACGAACGATGCGCAGGTTCTCCAGGGGCAGGTATTCAAACTGGTTCAAGGCCACCAACACATAGCCGGTGACTTCCCGGATGGACTGAAAGGCAGAAATGAAACAAACACATCAGGCATGGTCCATCTTTAATTGGCCTGAATTTCCCAGACAGTGGATGCTTTAGGACAGGATGCTGCTACCCAAGACAAAAAAAAAAACCCAAACCACCTGGACAACAAAGTCTGTTTCTACTTAATGATTTCAAGCACATTTCTGTTTGAATTTTACTGAATTTACTGGAAGTAGTTGTTTAAAAGGTAGAAAATAAAGAGGTAGCTGTTTTTACCAGTTTATTGCAACTCGAAGAGAAATTCACTGTAAGGTATTAGGGATTCCTGAAGGGATGACTCTGCACAACTCAAAGCAGAGAGCAGGTAAAGGCCTCTGCAGTACACAAACAGAATCCACTGGGGCAATGCCACAGTTCCGATGGGATTGTGTGTCTGCAGGTAACTCCGCGTTGTGCAGTGTATTTCAGGCTGGGACTGAAGGGACGTAACATGGAAAACACCTCTGGAAGAGCTCACCATCGAACAGGAACACATGGGAGACGGGGAGGCCAGTTTGGAAGAGGAAATAAAGATACCACACATCTGTAATAACCTGTATCCACACCCATGGTTGAAACATCTGTATTAACACCCATTTTGTGTACTTTTAGATGGAACTGATGACCAAACATTTGCAAAGATTGGTCTCCCAAGTTTCATCTGGCAGTGCTGGAACCATCCACGCCCATATATCCCAGTCTTCGATCAAAACTGCTATCCAGGCCTTGAGCAAAATGATTGCTGCACCTCTGAGTTGGCTGAAATCTTCGTTGGCTTTAGATGAACCGCTCAATAAACCTCCTGCTCATATTCAGGAATTGATTGCCTGGTCTGGAAAGGGAAAAATCACCCCAAAACCCAATAACTAGAGAAAGTTTTTTGAAGTCCAAAAGACTAACACACCTAAGAAGTTGTAAGGGAAAAAAATTCAGAACACCCAAAAGCAGAGAAGTATGCTCCCTTAGAAAATGAAGTTCATTCTAAGGAATTGAAAGAAATGGCCTAGAAATACACAAATGCCTTTGAAAAATGTCATTTCAACACTTAAAACAACCCCACCATCCTCAGCAGGACTTGGCACAGGCTGAAGGATGCTCCTGGCCAGATCCTGGAGACAGAATCTCCACGTTGGAGAGGGTCTCTTGAGTCTGTTTCTCAAAGCTCACCTAACCCCGTCCCTGCAACCACTGTACAGTCGTGCGTTTGCGTGCGTCTGCATATTTTAATGGATAGAAATTGATACCACTACTCGTGTGCTTAAGTGGCTGCATGCACTTTTCCCTTCCCTTTGGCAAAGTCAATACCTTAAACAAAACACTGAAAGAAAAATTCTGCTCGGAGTAACGTGCCCAGACTACAACCAACATGACGGGGGCTCCAGTCGATACTGCAATAAAAACAACCCGACAAACAACAGCAGGCAGAGAATTCAACGTGCCGTGCGTGGATCATTAATAAAGAAAGGCAGCAGTGGATTTGCAGCACCAAGGACAGGATCTTGCTTTGCTGGTTCAGCGCTTTGCCATGGTTTCACATTTAAGTGCACACAAGCCTTTTAATTAGGCTTATAAAAGCCTGCAAGGTTATTAATACACGCGGCAGTGTACATAAGGAGTGATTCCTCGGCCACAAAATCCAGGTACTAGCTGTCCTTCCGAAGTCAAGCATTTGTACTCAGCTGAGGCTGCTGGAAAAGCTGTGGAGCCATTTCCAGACTCGTTTGGCATCTAAACAAAGCCCAGTGTCCTGACAGGACTCTGATGAGAACTCAGTGAGTGGAGGTAGGTTGAGAAGTACGGTTCAGCAGCTACATATTAAATGTAGAGCTGCATTATACCCCTGGGACACTAATTTCATTATAATCAGAAGCTTTACAGCGCTTTCATGATAGCTCTTTGCCTTCAGACATTTGAGCTTAGCCAGTTTGGTCAGGAATTTGCTTTTCATCCTATGAAAAAAATTCTTTAAGCTGGCTTTTTTTAGCGTCTCCTCAGAATTCAGGAAATACCTAAATTACACTCATGGCTTCAGTTTCTCCACTGATATTCTAGGGACACTGTGATTGTTCTAATTAATTTAAATGGATGTTTAACTTGGAATTGAGTGGAAAAAATTAAAAGCAGTTCCAAAATTGCATCTGAACAGGTCCTCCCTGCCAATTGTTGTCACTTATAACCACATTTTCTATTTTTAGGGTATGTCTTACTGCCAAACAGCAATTTCACCTGAAAGGGCTGCAATTCAGCACAGGACTGAACTGCCACACACACACAGAGCAGCAAATCTTCATTCCAAACTTGAAAAAAAAGCCAAAAAAGTCCAAAATGAAACAAAAAAATAGCCCACCAGAGAAAATGACAAAATTCTATGGCTGATAATTGTGAACTGCCTCAGAAGCCCTGCACTTTGTTTGGCTTAAGCAATTGAAATGACTAATTATGGCAAGTATTTTGACAAACCAGAAGGTTCTTTGCAGTCCCATGGCTTCCACCACATTGCAACACACATTTATTTGCTGGAGACACTGCCATGTTCATGCTTGCAAAACAAAATTATGAAAATAAACCCCAAAGGGTTTCTAATTTCCTAGGAAACAACCACCTGACCAACCAAATCTAGTAGTCTGTTATATTAAGACAGGGTTTCATTTGGGCTTAAATTCAAATAGGAAGGAAAAATGCAGAACAATAACCTGCTTTGCAGGACGGTTTCTGGCTGGTTTCTGGTTTGCAGCGTGTTTTCTTACCGGTCCATCTTAAAAAAATGCACTGGGAATGCAGAAGGCATCTGAGTTTCGGCCGCTCCGGGCCAGCGCTGTCACTTTGTCAGGCACCGCAAGTTTTAACGTGTCTCTCACTGCAAATGGACCCCTGCCCACATGGAGCTCACTCCCAGCCCTGCTGGAGTCCCTGCAAAGATGCCCGTTGCCTTCCACACTGACTCACAGATCCTCATGCCAGACGGGAGCAGCAGCCAGGTCTCCTCCCTTGCACCTCGTGCCAAGGTCAGGTGTTGGAGTCCAGGGCAGGGGGAAAACCCCTGGAACTGCCCTGGGGGTCCCAGAGCCTGGCTGGGACCCCAGGAAAGCATTGCCTTTGACCTCAGTCCACGGGAAAAACNATCAGTCAGGCGTGATTTGAACCTCTCATCCTTTGAATTCAAGGCTGGACACTTCCCTGGGCAGGGGTCCTGGACTCAGGACTCCTAATGCTCTGTCTGAGCTGCTCTGCTCCAGCTTCCATCTGTGCTCCCAAGAAGGCAGAGAGACTTTCAACAGTGAGTGCCACCATCTCCCACTCTGATTCTCCTGCTAGGGCTTGCAGGCACTTGCAAAAACACATTTCCCATGAGTCTATCCCTCAGGAAAGACAAAAAGGAAACTGAGCCAGTCAAGCATCAGCCCCTGGATAAGGACAAGCCTCCAGCACAAAACAAAAGGAGTGTCAGGGGAAAAAGTATTAATCCTTGACATATCTAATGCCTAATGAGCTGCTTAAAAAACACACCGAACCACAGGGTTCTGATATATTTACCAGGAAAAAAGCCCTTTATCTCCATTTTCAGAAAGGAGATGAAACACTTATATTCCAAAGTTTGCTGTGCCTGTGTCCAGCAGCGTCCTGCCCCCCAGAAACAGCCATATCTACAAACCAGTCTCCTAATAGACTCTACAAGCCCCAACATAGCCAATTTTTTGGTTTTTAGACAAAAAAAATAGCTACCTTGAGATAAGGACAGAGCCAGTGAAGGTGCTGCCCTCCCCAGGGGTCTGCCCCAAGATGAGCAGCCCTGCAGAGGGTGAGGAAGAAACTCAAAATGACACCAAGAGCCAAAGGGTTCTTTTTGGAGGTTCTTTTTCAGGTGATGAACTGTAACAATGAGCTTTAGACAGCCCATTCCCTTAATTACAACTAATATTAGCTGAGCACAGATTAAGCACTTGAAGCTCCCAACAGCAAAACCAGAATTATCCTGTCAGCTGGGAGTAAATGGGAGTAAAATTGTGCCCTGCCATCTTAAATCGTCCTTCGGTTCGAATCAAGTGAATCTGAGTGAAGCAGAGCAAAATAACAGCGAAAACTTCATCATTCCGCCCAGAACAACAGATCAATGAACGATTAGGGAAGCTGATGTTTCTCATAAACACTACCAAGGCTTCTTAACATCCATCAGGAAGGCTGGGCCGTGGCAGAGGCACCGAAGAGGACTTTATTGTGGGGTTTATTTCGGCTGCAGACACATTTATCCAGTTGCTGAACCTGATCTGGTAAAGTCCCTTCTGCCTCAGCTGATCACTCACTTGTCACCAGCATGGAGTCAGAGCAACAAAAACCTGCCCCAGGGGTCAGCTCACACTTGTGGGACCGCTGACAGTTAATTCTCTTTTAGGGTGTTTTCCTCTTTTCCATAAAAGCTAAGAACATTTTGATCTACTTCAATCTCACTTGAAGAACCAGTAAACACAAGTGCAGGAGGGGAGGATCACCTGAAGAACGAGTGTGTTTAATTCACAAACATTAAAAAAAGAAGCACTTTTCACATCTCAAATGGACTGGAACGGAGTATCTCACATTTTGCTTTTTATCAATTAAAAAATATGCATTTGTGTCTGGTGAGAACTGTCCAACATCCTGATGCCTTCAGTTTTAGCTTTCATGTTTTCAGGTTCTGTGCTGCCTAGGGGGGCAGTTCTGAGCCTCATATTAAGTGCCAGTGAGCTCTTCACAGGGTAGGGAGACAAAACAAATCAAATCCTTTTCCTGCTGGAGACCAAGGACAACTTTCAGGCCCAAAAGCACAAACAACCATGGACTGAAGGGAGAAACAAGAAGGATGGGACCTCACAACCTGAAGCTGTAACTGGACAATTAAACCCCAATATGCAAATGGACCAAAACTAATAAAAATGTAACATCTTGTGACCAGTCAGCCATTTTGTGACCACTCTTAGTGCAGCCTTGGTCAGGTTCTTGTCCTGCCCAAGGTGTACCCTGAAGGCCTTTCAATAAACACCCACTTTATTCTCTAACTCTGTCTAGTCTCTGTTCCAGCTCAGCCTTCCAAGGCATCAATCCAACTGGCCAAATTTTGAGGAAACAAATTTTTATGATGAGAAAAAAACCCCACAATACAGCAAAGGCAACACCTGACTAACTTCAAATAACTTCAAAAATTCAGTTGTACATGTTTGTGAGCATGCTGGCATCCATCGATTTTCTTTTTTTTTTCCCCATACATTTTTATCCATGCAATTCAACACACCCGTCACTGCCACAATTAAAAAATTAACGTTTACTGAATAACCAGCAGAAAAGTAGTCTCTAAGCAGCTACATCACTTGCAATTCTACCTCTGGGAGAAACAATAACAACCCAAATGTGGAAATGGCAATTTGTGGAGCTCAATTAGCTGCGTCACGCATTGCTCATTGAGGGCTATGAATTTCTAATGACACGAGAAGCTGAGATTTTCAAAGCAGTTCAGGTATTTACGGGATCCAGCCTTTGCCAGCTTCTCTCCAAGCCCCCTGTGTACCATGAGGAATGTGTGGCACACACTGACATTTCTGCTGTCTGGGAGGACACCCCATTTAGAGACTCTGTCAGAGCTAACATGGCACGCACATGAGGAATTTTGTCCCATTACAAGCTCATGTCTCGTCTCCTTCCCTGCCGTGCATCCTTTAATTACGTCAACACTAGTGAAGTTGTGATGCTAAGCACTGCTGGGCACCGGTGGTTTTCCAGGTACTTTATACAAGCTTCAGTAAAAACCCCTTGAGTTTAAGCACACTGATCAATACCAGAACACAGCTTGTAAAAAACATTTGCTCGTGCCTGGTCAGAAGCAAGCAGTGTATCCTAACTAGAGCTGCCTTGGCAGCTGCAGAAAGATTATTGTCCAGGGCACTAAAGGTGTAGGTTTTATTCAAATTGGTTAATAAAGAAAGAGGATCTTCTGGTAGTCTTTCAATTTGCATTAGGGTGGATTATTAACAGCGGAGGAAGGGCTTGGATTGAATTTTGTTACGAGCTGTACCCGCACTGCTGGTGCTGCAGAATCGAACTGTGATTCAGTTATTTATGGCAGGTAGGAACTGTAACTCATACTCTTTCCCTCACAGAAGACATCTGGTCCTCCTTGGTAATGTGCTTACAAAACACCCTGAGCAGCAGGTCAGTGAACTGAATACAGCACTCGATTCCCTCAACTCGAAAGCAGCAATCAGTCAGATGCTTCTTTTCTTAAGGCCGCTGGAAATTTGTAAGGGTTTTGCTACGTAATTTACAGAACCCACCTAGGGAGTTGTTGAACTAAAGCTCTGTTTTCTGAATGGCTGGTCTTTATATTGCTTTATTCCAAGAGTGGGACTTTTCATACATTAAAATAGGAGGGTTAGCTGTGCAGTTATTTATTTACTGAGCTTGATGTAGGAAACACACTGCCGCTTATCTGAGGTAAGTCTGGCTGTGTCTGAGCTATTATACATTACATAGGGTCTAGGGAGGTCTTGAGAGAAAAACAAATACCAGTCTAGAAACCTTTAAACTCCAGGAAAATGTCCAAATCTGGCATTTCGAAAGAAAGGTGATGGGTAAAAAACATGGGGAGCCTTTGAAATATGTACCTTGACTCATTTTTTAAGTACTGATGAGAAAACAATTTGGGACTTGAAAAACAAAACAATAATAAAATAATAAAATAATGTGTGAATGGGAACATTAAGTAGAAATAGGCAAATAACAGGAGCAAAACCCCCAACCCTTTTGTTTTCAAATTTTGAAATATAGTTTCTAATGACATACCCAAGTATTCTGCCTGCTTAATACCTCTTCCGCTGAAGCTCAGGCATCAGCGTTCCCCATGTGTCTCTGCCCACTTTTCAGCTGAAAATATCATCGAACAGAGAAACTGAGCAGGGTTACATCAGTGTCTCATAGTCTTTCCAATGTTTCCAGCCTAAAACATAATTCCTTTGTTTGTACATCTGCTTAGAAGTGTCCTAGTAGTGTCTGCTTAAAACTTTGAGTTGCCCAGGCACACAATAAATCCTAAGCTGTTTATGTTGAGCAACATTATGACCTAAAGAAAGTGTAACGGCCCCGTCTTCACAGCTAACATCTGTCTGCACCCAGGAATGCTGTGGAAAATACACGTTTAGCCAGTCAGTAAGACTTTTGACGTTGCACTGTATTACCTGGTTGGGTTCAACATATTTGCTGCGTGGTTTCCAGGAGAGTTTATTGTATTGTCTCCCAAGGGAAAGCTTAGTCCTAAATGAGATTGAAAACACTACGATGAGAGCATTATGCTGTTACAAAATGCTTTACCACTCAGGCTGTTCAGTCGCAGCTGCGTTTTGCAGACACTCAAAGCACATCAGCTTATACCTGGCCAGTTACAGAATTTCCAGCGGCACAGATTGATGCCTTTCGCTTTCTCTGCTTTTAGGAGCTTCAAATCAAGTAAATCACAGTTTCTTTCCAGGCAACATAAAATTGCACAAACTGCTACTTCATAAACTAAATAATAGCAACACTCTGGAAGGATTTTTGGAAAGTAATAATCATGTGGAAAGACCTCTTTTTTTTATCAATTTCCCTCGGAGAGCCACCGCCCGTGAGAAGCTGAGTGCATTCAAGGGTCTCGGGACACTTCCACTGAAAAAGCCAACATGAGGGCTGTCTTGTCAAATCTTCATGGTCAGGAATGTTTTATGGTCATTCAATGGAACAAGGGACCTTTATTTTTCATTTGATATATGGTGAGTGAGAGGCTTTGTACACCAGATATTGCAATTGCTTTTTTCCTACTACACAGCCAGGCTAGTTGGTATGAATTACAGGAAAATCTATAGTTGGACAAGTAAATTAAATGCATTTATTAACATTTCTTCAGTCTCTACTGTGGAAGCAACAGGAGCTCTTGGCTGTCGTGATTCCCACTCTTTGGAATAATGCAGAATGAATTAAACATCCCAGAGATCTGGTACAGAGGTGGAGCTGAACAACAGGACTTTTCTATTTTTTCCATTTAAGCTGCAGGTGAAGGTGCCCCACCACTCCTGCAAGAAAAAGGCTGTTTCTATTTCTGGACACAGGAACTGACTACACACAGTGAAAATGTGTTAACCTTGCCAAATTTCAGCTCAACATCCTCAGTCTGCATTTTTGCAAGAAGCAAATAGCTGGCTGTCCAATCCAGGAAAAGCAGTTTGCTTATTTTTGGAGAGCTTTGCTTCCTTTTTCAAGAAAATAAGTTTCCTAAAAACCCACTTTCAGTTTGTTTTAGATGTACAACATCCACTTTTAATGAGTATTTTAAAAGCATTTCCTGGGAGGAAACGATTTTATTGGTGCTCTAGGACATTTCTGTACACTGAAATGAGTGAATATTGGAGTTGGTAACTGTTTGTCTGATTTCACTGAAGAGGAGAATCTTCATCCAGATATTGGATTTGAGCAACCCTTATTTCCAGCTGAGCATATACAAATACCTCTGAGCTCAACATCACACATACCTATTGAAACTCTTTCAGCCTTTTTAACTCCAATCTTTTCAAGAATAGGAAGCCTGAAGAGATTCATTAATTGTTGGCTTTTGATTAGATTTATTTCCATTTAGATAAAAAGTGAAGAGGCTTCTTGCTTTTAAAGCTGTGTTTTTGTTTTGTTTATCTGGAAGCTGGAGAATAGCTCTGTTACTCAGGCTTTAATAGGTTGTTAAAATCTCCTTCAAGGATAAATCCATAACTTATCTGAGCAATTAGTAAATGATCTGATTTTCAAATCCAGAGGTATACTTCAAGAAAGAAATGTAAACTCCACTTTCTGAGGTTATGCAGGGTACCACCAACCAGGGGAAAAAATCTTTAATCTGCAGTGACTACACTAACCCTAAAATAAGATTTTCCTCTGCATTAATTCCACTACTTTTCTTCAAGGGGGCACACTAAAAACTTCTCTCACTCACTGCATTTTCTGTGTGCTTTCTGAACCAAGCCAGATGCACAATCTTATAGGAAACAGGAACTTTGTAAATATTGTCCAGAATGACCAGACATCTTAAATGTACCATTATTACTGTATTCAACTATTGCACCAATGAGCAAACAGTGACTCCCTCAAGGTGTGCAAATACCTTTTTTTTTTTTTAATTACAGGTGAGTTTATGAAGGGGAGTGTTGGAAAAGTTGTAGAGAAAATTATTTCTCTCTTTTGGATACATGGAGCAGAAAATGATGTTTGGTCTTAGCATAAAAAATTCTGAAAAAGTTTAGAATTATGACTTTCGGAGAAAAGGGAATTTTATGAAAAGAAAAAATGGGGTACAGGGCAAGAGATAAGAGAAGAAAGGGGAAGAGCTCACGATCAGGAGTGGGGAAGGACAGACCCAGACAGCCATCATCCTGGCACTATCTAATTTCTGAGTGCCTGAGTTCGCAATCTTACTGCTTATTTTTATATCCTTTTGTTCTTTTTTAAGGGAGAGCATGGCAGGAAAAGTATAATACTCTGTACAAGATATAATTTCTTTCAGTACTCATCACCAGCAAATGACTGGACAAGCGATCTTTTGCCAATAACTTAATTAGAGGAAACCTCTATATTTAAAAATGTCCCTAATGTGCTGAACCCCACACAATAGCTTGTTGAAGGAAAAAAAGCAGAGTGGTTATTGTCACAGCTAAAGATGGAAGAAAGGCTCAGTCATTAAAGTCATCACAGAAACAATGTTATTAACTACACAGGAATAATCCCAAGGGAGTTCTGCACTGACTGACAGTGATGAAATAATGCAGGAAGCTAAAACCAGGGCATCTCTCCTCACCTGTTTTTATTAATATCCTTATTACCTTTCCCTGAAAGACAGCTTTTCAAGAGCTATTATTGTACATAATATTAAATCAAATTAGGTCTGGCATATTGTCAATTATGTCAATTAAATATGTCAATTCTGAACCCCAAAAGAGAGGGTGCTCACCAGTGCACCCCTCAGCTGGGATGTGCCCTTCATCAGGAGCAGTCCAGTGGCCAGACTCCCAAGTGTCAGGGACATAAGGGAAAAAAAAATGCTCGAGAGAGGGAAAAAGGGAGTGTTCAAGGACCTAAATACATCAACGGGCCAGCAGTGGTATTTCATTGATATTAATTACTTTACAGTCTGTAAACTCTGCAGAAAGTGCCAGCTGCTGTGAGCCAGGACCATCAAAGGTCAGATTATCATGAAATCATTACAGGAGAGGCTGTTTTTACTTAGCATATAATTGCTCAACCTAAGCACACGCCACAGAACCAATAGAAAAATGAATTATTTAAATACGCTTCTTTTAACAAATAGTATTACCATTTTAATTACATCAGTATTAATTTAACTCTAAAAGGTGCCTGAGGATTTTGCAGAATTAAGTTTTGCATCTGTGGAGTTGCCAGAAATTTCAGAACTTCCTCACAAGACAGGTGTATGAGTTTAGCTATATATGGCTTTTTACATATTTACAGATACACATACGTGCTTTTTTAAAGTGTGTTTGTGCGTCGTATTCCAGCCGAATTTCTTGTCTTTGGATTCTTGGGGTGTCTGAAAATGCAGTCCTTTTTCCTCACTGCATGCTGCTGTGAGGTAAGGGGGAAATCCTGGCTCCAATGACAGGTTCTCATTCTCCCAGTTCTCAGTTCTCATTCTCCCAGCACCCAGCCTGCCTTGAAAGCTCAACTGGCAGCTCCAGCACCAGGTTTAAGTTGCAGGCATTTCTGGCTCCAAATGACTTTTCTTTTTACCCAATTCTCTTCTACTTGTAGCCACCAGTGCCTTTGAGAGGCAGCTGGGAAAACAGAAGACAGCAGGTCATGGGTGTTTGACTGCTGGAGATGGAGCCGCAGTCTGTACTCAGCATCAGCTCCCTGTGTCCACACTTCCTCAAGTCCCACACACTTCCAGACGTTGCAGCTCCTCTTTCCACATGGCTCCATGGCCTGCTCACCCCGTTATTTTTCTCCTCCCTCTCTTTTTACCTGGTGCCAGACAAAAGAAGACACTTGGGACTTTGCCCAGCTCATCATTTATTCCCAGCTGCTCTGAATTTCAGGTACTTCCCTGCATAGTCACGCGAGTTAAGGTGTTTGCCCTTCCTCCCAACCCAGTCTGCCCAGCCTGAGAATTCCCTGCCAGAGCGCCAAACACACCTTTCAAGCCCCATAAACATCTTCCTGAATGAACAAATCCATTTGTTTTTCTCAATTCAGTAATTTCATTTGTTGAATAAGTTAGTTTTGTGACTATCAAATTGGACAGTATAGATCCTGATCCTTTGAAGTCAATAGGCATAATTTTACAGGCTTTGAACCATGTCCTTAAACAGGCAGGGTATGCCCAAAAAAATAATTTGGTCTTACAAAAACCCTTCATAGATATTTATAAGACATCTCAAACCCAGCCTTCTCTGTCCCTTAGACCCATGAAATGCAACAGACTTGCTCAGCGCAAATACCAAACATGCTTCAGTATTTGGCAGAGTTTGGATATGTAAGTATATAATTCAGCTTTGAATTCTGTGTGTGAGCTGGCACACCCCGTGCTCTGGCAGCTCCATGGGTCGGGGCAGGAGTGGCTCACGTTTAGCTCTGAGACTCGCAGATGGAGGAGGTTATTTACAGTATTTTTCCTAATGGGTTTCCATGGATGACTAACCTTTAAGCTGAATTCTTTCGCATCCTACTTTGCTTATGTCTGTTACAGTACTTTTCTATCCCTACTTGACCCTGCCAGTCCATGAATATTTGATGCTAAATTAAAGCATTACAAACCAAGAGATAAATTCTACCCAGGGTGCAGCCCTCGCAGAGCTTAATTACATTTGGTGGTGTGAATGTTAAAGACCTGACACTGCAAGAGCTTTGGGCTTTGGCTTCTGTTGAACCAGAGCTTGGGAAAGAAGCAAACTGTCACCTGCCCAAGCCTTCTCAAAAGCCAAGGGGGCTTATTTTACTTGGCATTTACGTGTGTGCTGCCACTATCCTTTAGCTCGAACTACTCCCAGGTATTGGCAGCAATTAGTAAACCATTTGAGCTTTTGTTTTGTACACAAAACAAGCCAAGCTCAGCTCTTCTCTTTCCTCCTCCTTTAGAGACTCTGTTCCCCTTCCACCAGCCCAGTAGTTCATCTCTCCGCTTCGCTGGTCCCCAAGAGAGGACTTAGCAAATTTTCCTTTGCCTCTAGTAAACTGCCAGCCTTCTTCCCTTCTCTAGTGCATTTAGGCTATGAGCTTGCCAGAAAAGGGAAAGGTCTGTGTCACACAATGCCCTTACGCTGTGTAATGGAATTCTTAACTGAAATGAAGTTGAAAAGTCAAGAGGAAAACACAAATTATCAGTCGTTATAGAGAAACAGCCGTGATCTTTGCAAGCCAATGCTAAGAGCTTAGTGAAATGAGCTGAAAGTTGCTGCTCCATATGAGCATTACTTTCAAATTACTCATTAAAAGAGAGCTGATGGTAAGGTCTGCACATGCTGCACTGCCCATCCCAGCAATCCTGCCTTTCCAGGCAAGGTTCACTGGCCTATCCATGTTTTCCCTGCCAGCAGATCACATTTGGCTTGCACTGAGCCAAAGTTAGTGTGTCTCACCAGCACAAAACTATCAGAAGGCACTCCTCTGTCTACAGAGATCACTACAGCCCTGGCACTCCAATGCTTCCCCTTGCCAGAATATGGATCAGAATGGGATAATGGCTACACGGAACCTCAAAAATCCCAATGGCTGGGTTCACAGCAAACCCCAGGGAACAAAGAACTGGCTTTTGACTCAGCTCTGGCCCTAAGGGATAACATTTGCTCGAGAAACATCATTATCACGGCCTTTGCCACTCTCCCTGCAAGTATGAGACTGGAGATACAGGTGTGAGACAAGCATCTGGAAGGCACTGGAGGCTCATCCTCGTGTCTCTTCACATGCTGCTGTTTCCAATAACAAGGCAAACTGCATTTTCCTTCTCTGTTGTAGTCAAAGTTAACTCACAGGACGCCTACAAGTTCAGTTAAAATAAAGTGTCCTTTGCTTTGGCTGTTCTTGATGAGATTCTTAACTAAAGCTGAATCCATTAAAACAGACAGAACTCCAACCACTTCAGTATCTCTCACCAGTGGCCATGAAGTCAGGGGAGATACCTGAGGCCAAATTCACCTAATTGTTCCACGAGAAATCCTTATGCTTAATCGCAGGCTGTTTCACAGGAATTCCCACTAGTTTTAATTAATTATCTTCATGCTCTATCCTTTCATGGAACTGGAAGTGTCTTTGCCAGCAAGCCATCCCTTCCCACACTGAGGACACCCAAGGAATGGGACTGGATAGAGCTGCTGATGGGAATTGCATGTGTCTATGAGTGTGCCCACAGAGGGGAGGGCTACAGAGCAGGAGGACAGGCAAAAACATTTGCCTTCTTCCAGGGCTCCTCACAGAAGGTAATTTTCTTCTAGGAAAGTTGTCCTGGGATTAATTTCAGCTGTACCAACAACACTGAATGTTTATTTCAATATTAGCAGTTAGGGGACAGGCCAAGAAGAAGGAAATATTTTCCTTTCAGAGAAGACAACAAGCTCAGGACTAATGTGGAGAGCTCCTGAAGTTCAGGGTTCATACCAGGAGCTCCCTTTGATGTCAACAGGGGCTCTGCTGTACTTACCACCGCTGTAGCCATGTCCTCCATGTGATGTCCATCTTGCCTGGCAGAGGCTCAGCCTTGGTCCGGGCAGGGGGACAAAGAACCACATGAA
Organism: Donacobius atricapilla; assembly: GCA_013397315.1. Taxonomy (NCBI): domain Eukaryota; kingdom Metazoa; phylum Chordata; class Aves; order Passeriformes; family Mimidae; genus Donacobius; species Donacobius atricapilla. Next base: position 441,246 of record WBMY01008455.1, read on the forward strand.
AGTCAGCTACAGCCTGCTTCAGTCAGCCAGAGACTGCAGCTGAGGCAGCCACTGAGGGCTCGGAACAGGGTCACAGCACCTAACATCGTGCTGGGTCACAACCAAACAGGATCCTGAAGCAGATCGAGGATGAATGATGGTATTTTGCTATGGGTCAAGATGTAAATATTTCCAGGAAGGCAGTGTTACACCAGGCACGTGTGCTCATCTTTTACAGACACTGGCTGCCTTTTCTAGGCCCTGCTTTCCCAAGCTTCAGTAGGAATCTCTCTGGCAGCTGCTGAAGGGCTGATCGTGCACAGTGGCCAAATACTCCTCCTGCTCTTCATGTTCTGATTGAACTTTTTACCTCGAACCACAGCACTTGGCTAATCAGCATAATTTAGATTTCCATATATATATAACATTTGCTATTTCCGAGGCACAGCTAAGAAAGTAGCTCTTCAAAGCTACTTCCACTCAAAAGAAAACTCAGTACAAAGAGGACAAGCTGGAATAAGGAGGGAGGGAAGGAGTGCTGCCTTCTAGGTGGGCAAAAATGCTGACCTGACAGATCTTCTCCCTTAATCAACTTAATTTACCTTCCTGAAAGCTCATGATGACAAACTACCTGGACTGGAGTGTCCTGGAGCTGATATCCCTCAGTGTCCACTGCAGTAAATTATTACCTAGCTCTGCTGATGGAGATAGAAAGAGGTGATAGTGTTCCACAACAAAGGATAAATGGAAATATCCACCATTTCTTTCCACTCTGCAGCCAAGCTGCTAAGAGTGCTTAGATTAGAAAGTCAGTAACATTAAAATAAAATGTCTCCCTTTTTTTTTTTATTTTCTCCCTAAGGTGAATAAAGGCTATAAAACCCCCATATATTTCCTAATAAATAGTAAGCTGTGCTAGAATCAGATAACTGAGTTTATGCTAAGTTCTAAAATGCATTTTTTGAAAACAAATAGTCACTCAGATATCAATAAACATTGTGCACTTTTATCATCATCATCCTGCTGGGTTTTGATCTGGCAAATTAGCTGTTTACATTACGTATCTTGAATTCCTGATTTGTCAGTATCCCACTGCTGCAATTCCCACCCTCTCCTCCTCTTCGAAGTGCATGTGCGTTGCTATTGATGCAGCGTGCAGCTCTGCTCCTCTGTACTTGTGCATTTTGCTCAGCAGGTCAGCTTCTGCTCACCGTGCCACGGGCACAGGCTGGGGACAAAGAATGGGACCCCGGGGCCAGTTCCTGCAGCCCTGGAAACAGCGACATGACTCGTGGTGACTCCATGGTGCGGCTCAGCTTTGGCAGCTCGGGATTTAATTGCACATCCCAGAAGGACACAGCCCTCCACGCATGCATGAAATGCAGTGCACAGTCTTTTACCAGAGGTCTGGAATTGCTGCAAGGTGCCAAACACGGTTCAGGGACTGGGACGCGAGGGAAAGAGGTCAGGCACATGTAATATGGAAGCAGCAAATGAGAGCCAGGGAGAGAGATCCCTCCATTCTGCACTGCTGCACTGAGGTCAGCACAAGAAACAGGATGCCAGGAAAATGTTGATTAAAAGCAGAGCATTGCTTCTCTTTGTGAAAAAAACCAAAACCCTGGTGGCTTCAGGGAGTGAGCTAAGAATATGCCTGTTTTCATAACGCCGGCAAGTGCAGAAGAAAAGGGCTGGAAAACCTGCTTTAATCCTCTGCTGTGTCACTGGTGAGACACTGTCCAGCACACCCCTCACTTCCCACCGCCAGAGCCACAACTCCCTTCCTATCACCTTCAGCTCCCCCGAGGCTCAGCACGGCAGCTCCTGGAAAACCCAGAGGAGGATTGTACCGGCTTCCTTTTGGGAAGCACTCAGCCCACTGAGTGCAGGAGAAAAGCTGCTGCTCACTGACACAAACCTGCTGCTTTCCACCAGCCCTCTCGAGGCAACGGTGCTTGGTGGGTGCCGTGACAGAGCTCCTGCATCTGCAGTTCCTGCATGGGAAATAATCCCCTGAGCCAGCCACGCATCAACCAGCTCTCCTCCCTGATCCCCCATGGGCTGGAAGGGCTGTGTTTGACACCGGCTGGCACCAGCACAGCTCCTGCACAGCCAGGTAACCACAGGCAGTTATTGGATTTTTTTCACTTGGCTAGGTATTATTAGAACAGCACAAAGTGCTGTTGCCTCCATCATTCATCATAATCACATTTCTTTTCTCTGAAAAGCCTCAGATCCTGGGCGTTTCAGCAATGGCGAGATTTGTGGCACTGGCCTTTTCCCCCATTTGTCAGTGAACATTAGTTCACAAGCTGCAGACGGAGCTATGGACTCAAACAGCAGATACCATGCCTGTTTATGAGGTACTAAGAATCAACACACAACTCCTACCTTTCTCCAGGGTTTATTTCACTTAAGCAAAATTTATTTAAACTGTTCCGTTGGCACCACCCGCCTCACCTACGACAACAAACCTCTTCTGTGAGGGGCACGGGGACAGATAAGAAAAGCTGGGGAGACTCAGGATTCAGAGGTGGGGAAGAGCAGCAGGTTCATGAACAACAAAAAGGACAGCTGCTGGTTTCCCCTAGTGCTTCCTGTGGGAAATTGTCTTGACACCAACAGTCTGGTGAAGATAAACTCCAGTTAACCTCTGTGGGGAGGCCACAGGTATCCCATCAGTTATCAATGATTTTTGGTCCCTGCCATCTACCCTGTGATTATTTTCCCAATCCTTGCTGGAACATGCTGGCAAGGGAACCTGCGAAATCTGTTTGAGACCAGAAAATTACAGTCAAAAGGGAAAGTCACTGAGTAACAGGTACACAACTCTTGGATGTTTCAGGAACCTGTCTGGGTAAGGGGGACAGCGCTAAAGAAACAGTGAGTTTATCCACCCATTTACCTGCTCCCTCCTCATATCTGAGCCAGAAGTCAATGCATACTGGCTCAAGCTGACTCGAAGGAGTTCACACATTTATGATTCTGACCACCAGCTTGGAGTGAAATTCAAGCCCTGGGGACACCACACTAATCATGCAGGAACTGAATTACATCAAATCTCCTTGGACAGTGAGGACCAGCAATCCCAAAAAGCTACTGAAGACAGGCGTAGATGACCCAGGTTAGGACTTTGAACAATCAGTAATGTTGATGACATCAGGATTACATGATGGAGATCACCCAACTTCCTCCAGAGGCTTCAGTCAGCAGGAGCCTGGAGAAACACGGCAGGACAAGGAGGAAAAAGACACCAGATGTGCCGCTGCCTTAAATGGTTGGACACTGCATCCTGGGTTTCTGATGAAACGTGGGCCAGCTCACCTGCAGAATAAAGCAGGTGGGACAGGAATGGACAGGGGGCAGGAATGACCCAAGGAACCAGCGTGTCCCCAGCCTACCCCTTAGTGCCATGGGCCCAGTGGGGAAAGGCAAAACCATCACTGCTGAACATGAACAACACAATAACCCAACACATTCCATAAGACAAAGGCAGAGAAAGAGAAGGCACCAACTCAAGAGCCAAAACATCAGCGCAAAATGATCACTCCCAACCTATGCCTGGCACCTCCATTCCTCAAACACCAGAGTTACTCAGATGCATTTAAAAAGCATTGGCAATTAAAGATGTCAGCGTGATTGACTGACCAGAAAAACGTAAATAACAGAGCCCTAAATTGCATCATTTGGGTAAATATGTATTTATACAGTTTGGAAAGAAAAGCCTTGTTATTCAACTGTTGGACAGCAGCAGCGACACAGGAGCTGTTCTGGTTTATAATGCAAATCATGTAATTTGGGACACCCATTATGGGCATTAAAAATGCAAAGTAAGATCCATGTGAAATGCTGTTAATTTGCAGTAGCCACTTTTCAAAGTATAATTTCTCGGGCATTTACATATTTTTTTCAGTTAAAAAAAAATAAAATTGAACACTATTTAGAACATTTGCCACATCTTGTTTGTTGGATCAAGATACTTTTGAGCTACAGAAACAGGAAAATAGCAAAGGAAACTAGTAAATTACTGATTTTCTTCTTTTAAAGAAATTAAATATAAATTAAATACAGGATTCTCATATTTCTAATAGGCCAAACATTTTTAATTACAATCTGATGTCAACTGAATTATATTATCATCTTTGACAATTTGTGGTCCCTGGAAGAATATTTATGCTGAGAAAAGAGAAGCACAGAGCATTCAACAGGAAGAAACTCCAATTTAAACCGGAGCTGTACTCTGCCCCACACAACTGGCCTTGAACAGGGATCAAGAGGGATGAAGGACCAGCTCTAACCTCAATAACAAGAGGGCTCAGCTGGCCCAAGCAAGAGTTTCCCAGCTGCTCTAAACCTTGGCTGTAATTCTGCATGTTCCAGCTCTATCCCTCCCATTCCAGGTACCCCAGTGAAGGATTTTCCGAGGACAATGCCCAGGAGGTACACACATCCACCACACACGATTTCCGGCACCTTTGTCCTGCAGGCACCTCAGCAACCTGTGAACCTTTCCACACCAGGGACTGCTGTGTCTCCTAGAGTGGGGGAGCTGTCTTCTCCCTTCCTTCAGAGTTGGCAGATTTAATCTCTAATTTGCAGATCTTCAGAAATATCACAGAGATTCTTCATGGGGGTTCAGAGGATCATTCTGTGCCTGTGTTCGTAATGCCAGCTTCACCAGGCTGCTCTACCTCAGAAGGGAGCTTGAAATTGGGGTCTGCTCTCCAAACAGCTTCCTGACACAGTGAGAAAAGGGGTATCCAGAGAAAATAAAGGACAAACAAGGGAAAAAATAATGTTTCCACTGCAATGCCACTCCAGGCAACCTGGTATTTGGGAACATAATCCTGAATTGCCAGAAAATGCAAAACCAATTAATATACAAAGTCAGAAACTGAGATTTTATTCGTAGGTCTTTTTCTTTGCTTCAGTTTCGCTGGAATTGTCCCAGGTGCGCACCTGAAAAAGCCATTGCCGGGCCGGGGCTGCTCTCAGCTGTGAGCATCCCTCTCCTCTCACAGGAATCGAAAGTCTGCCGTGCCCAGGGACCCCCTGCAGTCACAGGCAGGCAGCAGCCAGCAGCTCTCCTGCACGGTACTAATTCCCAGAGCTGAGCTAGAGCACGGAAAACGGGTATCCATGTGCGAGCCCTGACCCCAGCTCTGCCACGGCAGCCAGCGTGTAACCCACGGCTAGACATTTTGGCATGTGCTCCAGCTGCTCCTCTCCAACCCAAACCCCATCCCGCACACTGGGGAGCAGGCAAATCCACAGGCTCTGACAGTGTTTGGATGATGCCCAGTAATACTTGCTAGCACTCCTGGAGGCCATTGCACAGAGAGTATTATTTAAACCTGGCTACTTTATTATTTTCCCAGCAGCAAGTCAAACAATAACCCTTGAAGTGGTGAAGCCAAGCCACAGTCTTTGTCAGATTAACCTTCCTAGAGGCCCTCTAAAGTCAATAGCAAATGTTAGCTCTGAAGGACCAGGCAGATAAGAGTTCTACCCCCTCCTCTAACTTTCATTTCAAGTTGCAAAACCAATCCACAGTCCCATTACAAATCAGATCTGAAAAATGCTGCTTGATTATTTTTTAAAGAGCTCAAACTAGGTCACCAAAAATAGAGTCTCTAATGGGCTAAATGCGGAAAACGACTGCTCAAAATTAACAAGTTCCTGGGCTCCAGGACTGCACAAAAGCTTTTGAGTTGATTGCTTGCAACTACACAAACTCTATCCTCTGCCACACATGGCAAAAACCCAGCCTGCCAGATGCTAGGCGATCATTTGTGCAAAGTGTAACGCGGTTTTCAAAAAACCATAAAGGGAGTTTTATTCTTAGAAAATCACTCTCTGGCTTCTTCTCCCTTCATTAGGAAGTGCTTTACAAGCACGGCTCCCGAGACTGGCCGTCTGGGCCAGCGCAAAGCGCAGCCTGTCAGCTCCTGCTGCTGCTCTCACGCTGTTCCCAGGCACGTGGCAGGGGACAGCATTTGGCCCCGGCACTAACAGACCCACGGGAAGGTGTCCAAAGGTGTCCATCAGGATTTCCCTCCATGGGATATCCAGCACCAGGCAGTAGGCATGGAGCAGTTTTGCTGGGTAGCTCTGACCAGAAGCTCCCATTAAATGGTCAGAAGCCCTGCCAGGTTGTCTTGCTGAGCCTGTTGGTAATTAATATTCAAAACCAGGTAAAAATTACCTGTTTGTAATTCATGTTCAAAACCAGGAGGCCCTCAACAATAATGGGGCCAGTGACCACCAAGGTCTGTGGGTCTTAGGGGCTGTGGCATCAAGACTCCCAGCTTTTCCATAAGTTACAGCAGTGCACGTGGATCTTGGAGATTACAGGAAACGTGGTAGAATTTTCCAGAACCACCATTTGATCACACACACACCCCAAAACCCGTGGCTAAACCCCAGGTGAACAAACAGGTCCTAAGAGTACCTACCTTGGGCACCCTACCCCGTCACACCTCCTCCCCCAAACCCAAGGAACAGCCAGCACATCCCCTCCACTCCCTGCAGCACTGCCTGTTGCCCTGTACTTAAACTCATCATTATTTTGAAGGGAGATAAAGCACAGGGAGCACCCTGCTCTGGGGACCATCTCTGGTTTCACCAGTATCCCTGGAATACTGCACAGCACCTGCCCCTCTCTCCTGGTTGCTTCCTTCCAACCCAAGTGGATTAAATGCTGTGAAAACCGTGATAAAGACTCTCAAAGTCATGTTGCATAAATCTCTGATAATAAGGGGAAAAAAGGTTATGTCCCCTGATTGCTTTCTCCAAATAACCTTCCCTCTTCTGTACAAACATTGCCATGGATAAAAGGAAGCTCTGCCAGATTTATAGAAACAGAGAAAACACCCTTCTGTGAAGTACACACAGGTCTCAGTAGTAAACAGCTGTGCTCATGTTTTGGACATGAGTCACCCTCCGCTCATGAAAAATCGATCAAAGGCAAGGAGGAGGAGGAGGCAGCCGGGGCAGACAAGCATGTTTGAGACAGCAGAGCAAGAAAACGTCTGAAAGCCAGAAATCTGAATTGGTACTTCATAGCCCCACCTTCACCAAATGGTCAGTCAGAACATTTCTTCTCTGCCTGTTTTCTCTCTGTAACATTCTGCCTAACACCTGAGACCCCTGGGATGCTTCGGCACACGCCAAGCAGGATCCTGACTCCTCTGAAGCAACCCACTGTCACCAGGAATGGGACTTGGAGGTCTTCAAAGCTGAGTGTGTCTACCTAAGAACACTCACAGGGTGGATGTGGTGTGCTCTGGGTTTCATTTTTGTTGTACTTGCCTGCCAGATTGTGTTTCTCACAGAAATGTCACTTTGCTGCAGACAGACTGACCTTTGCAAAAAGTGAAGCATTAAAAAAAAATTAAAAAAAAACCATGACTGAAGCCCAGCCATATATTAAAGAAAACTTCCTCCACCTCTTCAGATTTGCCATCTACATCACCTAACTGCACTTGCCCTCTTACATCGTGCTACACAGCAGGACGGAACAACACATTGATAACCACGTGAAGTGTAAAACAGAATGAGAAAGCTCTAAACATATCTTTCTTTTAAAAATTGCACCTTTTTTTGCAAAAAATGCATATTTTGGAGTACCCCGACAAGGGGAGGTTACTGATTTCTGGGTAGGTGACATGAAAATAACGAAGTTTTGCTATTGGTTTTAAGGCACATCATTCAAATTCATGCTTGCTAGCTCAGATCTCGATTTTATTTTTCGGAGGTCAATAGAAATAGAATATTAAAATTACAAGGTATGTTTTACACTGGGATTTTCCCGTATTTTCCCTTCAATCCTGCTGCATGGTGTGTGGGAGTCCGGACAGGCTTTCCCCACACTCAGCACGAGTGTGGCGTTCCAGCGTGGGCAGAGGTCTGCACAGAACCACCACGGGTTACTGTGATACACTTCCACCAAAAAATGTCTGTGGGATTGACATAGTTTAGACTGTAGGCACACGTGCCATTCCAGCATACTTGTGTGTGTGTGTGTGTGTGTGTGTGTGAGCGCTGTTCAGCTGGCATTCCAGTTCTGGACATGGACGTAGGAGTTTGTACAGGGAGAAATTAATTTTACAGGACCATAGCATAAAGTCTTCTCAGGCAAATCGCCCCCCAATTTCAAGAGAAAGGACTGTCAGATTTTTTAATGTTTTTTACTCAAAGATCTCTCTGTCTTTTTAAGAAGGTGATGCCTTTTAACACATGCTACAATATCCTTGTTGTGACATAACAGAACTTCTTAAGCTTTATAAGCATCAAGAGCTTTTGGATGTGATACAGGGAGTCTAAGAGAAAGTGGATGGAGTTTATCAGGTGAGGATTCAAATCCCCATTCATTAGGGGGGTTAATTTGTCAGAGCAGACACTATATTGCCCAAATCTCAGCTCCTTCCCTTCTTTCCTTCCATCTTCCAAACACTATTTCCCTTCTGTTAAGCAAACGGACCCCCAACATCTCCCATTTAATGGCTTTGGGCAAAAGCTCCAGCTTAAAATCTCAGTTCAGACCCGTGGCACAGAGAGGAGTGAACCCACAGATTGTCAATCAAGCTTTAGCAAAATTCCTGATTCATACTCCGACTTCAAATTGACAGCAACACACAGCATTCCTATGCCCAGGCAACCAGCCTGTTGCAACCAGGTTACGGACGCAGCTTTAGAGAGGGGGATGGACTTGACTTTAGCCAGATGAAGTACACGACTCATCTGGCAATTCCACACGTGGGTGTTACAGCTGGTCATTGCTGAATTTTACAGGTCTCTGGAATCAGGAATTATGAACCAAAGTGCTCCTAACAGCACATCAGATGGGGACTCAGAAATACCTAACGGTGTCAGAACTGCTGATGAGATGCGGGGCAGGGTAAATTATGGCAATGACCCTATTCTTTCAGCTCGAGGGAAAATGAGCAGATTTTCTTTTGCCCTAAGTTGTGGATCAGAGGCCCTCTGAAAGAGCTACAGCTGTAGCAGGAGCGCAGAGGGCTTTAGGAGAGGGCAGACTGCGGAGGGCAAGGGAAGGATGGGGCCAGCCAGAACAGGCCCAGGAATAACCAAAGCCTTCCAGCCGTTCAGTGCTCTGAAACAAGCTATTTCTAACGCTTAATACTTGAAAGATGCAAGTTTTTACCATACAACAACAACGAACACTTGTGAGTCCCTCCTTTACAAATGTTCAGCAAAGCTGCAACTTTCAAGTCTCAAAAGAGAGGCACGGGGAGGGTGTCAGTGCTTTCATTAGCCATTTTACTCGCAGGAATACTCATCAATAGCTGCAGAGTCAGTTTTGAACTTCAGCAAAGAATGTTCTCTGCATAAAAGAGTAAATAAATTAGCTTTTCCATCAATGCCTCTTGCTTTTGCTTGACAAAGAGCAGTTTTTCATTACTCAAATTGCTTTGTGCATTAGTCAATGAAGCCCCAAACATTAAATTCCGCTCATGAGTTTGAAAAATTTAGGCCAGATAACTTTATCTGCATTAGGCACATACATTACAGCACTCCTGCATCTCCCCACAAAACCTCCCCATCCTCTGGAAGCCCATATCCATTTGTCCTGGTTGCCATCATTAACCAGCCAGCAAATCATTCCAAAAATAAGATACCAGCATCCAAACACCTGCATGTTTTTGCCACACACCAGACATCCACATCCTTTTCTAGACAGCAGTACATCTCCCTTTCTAATGCAAACTTCCACCCACGCACATACCCCACATAATGACTCAAAAGCAAAGGCAGCGGATTAATTATGCCTCTGATGTTCTCCAGGTTTTGTTCCTGCCATTATCCAATTGAGAACGATTGGTGTCCCTGAATTCCCAGAAGCCTCTTTCAGCTGTGGCTCTCAGATGGGCACAGCACAAACCCCAGGCATGCCAAGAGAGCCGTGCTGAGTTATGTCACCATGAGATCTGGCCCGGAATTTATTACATACCATCCCTTCAATCACATTTCTACCCAGATACTTCCACAGAACCGTTTTGTTGTTTTTTTTTTTTTCATTTACTTTCTTACCCTTAGAAACCTATTCACTCCAAGACTAGGACCAAAACTACTGAGAGTTTGTTTAACTGGCAGTGCAGAATATAAAGCATGCTTTTGTTCAAGGATGATTAAGTATTGAAGATCTATTCCCTTTCAAGCATCACTTAAAGCACAATAACCTAAACACTGGAACACAGTGATTCTTCTTTTCTTTTTTTTTTCTTTAAATTAAGATGAAAATCACCTCAGAAACATGTAGATAGCTACAAAAAACCCATAGCTACTACTGTCCTTTTCAACTTCATTCACGACCAAAAAAAGCTTTCTCCTCCCTCACAAAAAAGCTTTTGCTTTCATGTTTTTGCTGTGGGCTCTTACTTTTTTAATAAAAATAACAACTAATTCAATCTCAGTGCTGAACTGTTTGGGGCTTCATTTCTTATTAGACACTAACTTTGGAGTTTTGCCATCATTTTGCTGTGTCCACAGTTTATCTGATTTTTATCGACTCCTTTAATTAAAAATGGGTTGCAGTACAATATTAATTGAATTTTGTGATAAAATAATTAATAGCAATTAATTAATTTTGGAGTAATTAGCATACTTAATTTTTTTCTCCAGCTGTCATTCTGTACCTGACAGAACCCATGCCCTTAGGGCAGGAGAGGTAAAACAGCAATGCTCCTTTTTCAGGGTGTCCATAGAGGATGCACACTCTCTTCCCCTCATCCCAGTGCCTCTATGAACAGGGTTTAGTATTCCAATCACTCTTTCATTGCCCCAGACGATTTATTTATCTTCATCCAGTGATCACCACTCTCCAACACAATCTCTCCCTAAAAGAAATAGTTTGGTGTTTCATGGAGGCGCTGCCCAGGAAATACTAAGACATTGCATTTTAATTTAATTATAGTCTTAAGCTATAATAATTTGCCTACTGGGAGCATCACACACACTGTATAAAATTAAGGAATTTTTTTCCCCATTCCCAGTGCCTCACGCCTCTCTCTTACGGCGAAATCCGCAGGATCAAGCACACATCCCTGTGAAGTGCATAAGGGCTTCTCCAAAGAGAGCTCACACAGTGCAAACTCATGTCAAGCGCTTACTTTTCCTCCAGGCCTAAAACTAGCTGGGGCCTCATGTCTCATTTCAGAGAGAACTCCATAATTACAACTCAAATAACCTTTGGCTTCCAACGGAACTGCAGAGCGCGGCTCCTTCGGAAGCTGGGAGCGGCACATGCCACGGCTGTGCGGGGGCAGGCGAGCGGGGGCTGCACGCCGTGTGCTGCCAAAGGAACAGCCACGGAGGTGGTTTGTGGGAGCTGGCAGTGCCATGACTGTCCCTGCGAAGCGGTGACCCCCGGGCACAGATAGCCCGGGAATGCTGGGCAAGGAAATTGCTTTAGAGGCACACGGCAATTCTTAATACAGTGTCAAACGCAGGGACAGACCCTGGCACAGCAGGCACTCGAGGATTGTCAGGCTTCCATCTGAGAATCTTTTTCTGAGGCAGTGCAGCATCTGAGAGAGATTTTGCTGCTGGTAGATGTGAAGTGGAGCAGAACAGATTTTATAGCCTTTATAATCACACAGAGTGGTTGGAATTGGAAGGGACCTTAAAGCCCATCTTGTTCTACCCCCTACCATGGCAGGGACACCTTCCACTACTCTGGGTTGCTCCGAGCCCTGTCCAGCCTGGCCTTGGAAACTTCCAGGGATGCGGCAGCCACAGCTTCTCTGGGCAACCTGCACCAGGGCCTCAGCACCCTCACAGAGAAGAATTTATTCTGTATACCTAACCTAAATCTCCTCTGTTTCAGTTTGAACCCGTTACTCCTTGATCTACCACTGCAGCGGCTGAGGAAGAGTCCTTGGCCTCGCAGGTCCCCCTGAGATACTGGAAGGCTGCTCTTAGGTCTACACACTTTGCTACCTAAACCATGCATCCCGAGGAATCTTCCAGACTATGGAAAACCAACAAGGACCCTCCCCTGGGAACTCCTGTAAGACAAGTAACTCACTGAAGAAGGTGGTCTGAACAGCAGCATCCAAGCCTGACCCCAGACATGGACCTGGCCCTTTAGGATGAAGCAAAATGTCTAAAAGCGAAGCAAACTGAACACCAAATTTAGCTCCTGTGGTGGGGACATCAGAAAGATTTACGAATAAATGTCTTTTTTTGAACTGTTCTACCACCTTCCTAACCTTTTTTATTATAGGATTTTGTATATTCTAAACATTGCTTTTCAAGCTGCTACTTTTCCATTGTCAACACAGACATATTTCAATCTGTTGCCAAGATCTGGAGCTGTCTTTGCCTCACTGTGAACTTTGGACACCCCAGAGGTGAATTATAATTGCTCTGGGAATTGCTTTTCCTACCAGCTCGTTCTTTCAACAGAATTGTAAATCTTTGACTGTTTTCTCAAACCTTCCTTATGTTTATGTCCAGTGTTCAGCACCTGGTAACAGCTCCCTTGGACATACAGATGTATTCAAAAGGTTGTCTCCTCCTGAAAACCACTTGTTATTTACAGAAGAGTGGCCTTGGAGGGCTTTGTCAGTGATCCCTGATCTATTACACAGAAATTCACAGCCCAGAGGATTTTCTGGATGTTTTGTCATAGGCATAACCTGGAATTTTGGGCACATTTGAGCTAAGCCACCACGAAAGCAGGCAGTTTCAGAGAAAATCCATTTCTTTTTGTTGCACAATTTCAGACTTTTTTATTACTCCTTAGGAGGCCATAGAAAACCCTGGCACTGCGCTTGTCTCTCGCCCTGACGGGGGAACGAATGATGATGTCACCTACCATTTCTGACTTGTTTCTGCTCAGTTTTGATTCTCACCTAAATGTTCCTCTGAACAATAAGGATGCATAAAATCTATACCTGCTCTGTTACAGATTATGTCAAGTAGGACAAGAATGATGACAAAAGCTCATACCCTGAAATTGCAGCAACCGTTTCACAGTTGTTCAGCCCAGAAATGACAGTCATAGCTTTCCTAGAGGAGGGAAAGGCAACAGAGATGGATTTCAAGATTTGAGACAGAAATGCTCCACTGACCCAAGCTTCCTGGCAGTGCCTCTTTCTCTTCCTTTTATCTGTTTATTTAACTGATAATATTTTCTTTTTTCCTAATTTTTTTTTTTTCTTTTGTAGTCATTTTGAAAATCCCGAAGCAATGAAGAATGTTTCTATTGAGCCCAGACTGAAATACCTCTGGAGGGAGCTGAGTGGCATAACCTGATTGAGTTCAGTTCATCCTCAGCTTGCCAACGTGCTGCTTCATGGCACTTACGATTTATCACTTTGCTGATTTTGAAGCTGAGCTTGCAGCTCAGACAACGCAGTGGCGAGCTTGTGCCGTCACATTACCAACTCACTCTGCCAGTGCCAATGCCTTTCTGCATGGGCATTTAATTCTGCCAAATTTCTGGATACTTCAACTTGTCATCCCCTATCAAGGGGGATGACTTGCCACAAGTGTTGAAAGAGCAAAACTTTCCCAAAAAGGAGGAATATCAATGCTGCATTTATCTTTGTCTCAGGCTGCTGCTGGTAGCAGTGGGGAAGTCTTCTGCTGCTCTTCAATAGCTCATTATCCAAAATCATTTGGCAATGACTTAAAATAGATTAAAAAAAACCCCGAACCCTCAAAATAACCCTGCCAAGATTGAATGATCAAAGACTTGAAAGGCAAAATACACTTGGACTCACTGACCCTGCAGCTAGTGAAAATCAACACCAAGAAAGGTGGGAGGAATGAGCTGTGACAAGATGAAAAAGTACCTCTACTAACCTTATAAAAGGAAATCTATGAAATGCTTAAGGAGATAAATAAAACCTGTTTCATGCAAGAATAATCAAGGCCTTATAATAAAAGGAGGACTAGTAATTCGCTTCTTGTCTCCTCTCTTTCTTCACCCCGACTGCTGAACCTATGGAAACAGAAGCTACCAATGAACTACCTGAAGTGCAGAGCTTTTGGTCAGTTCAACAACTGCAATTATTTTAACTGTAGGTAGACTGATCCAAAGTAGGCATTTTCTTTTTCAGCTTTCCAAATTAGTCTTTAATGAGATTCTGGGAAATGAACAGATTTTAGACTCCTTCCACGAAGCAGAACCAGCACTATAAAAGGAACCAGGACAATCACATGGATGGTCTGTCATCCTCCTTTGGCACAGCTCCCCAGTGAACGGATTCCTCACCAGAAACGCGTAAGTACCTAATAAAGTTATAAACACCATTACTGAGCCTTCCTCCACCATTCTCTTTCAGGAAAGCTCTTGATGAAGTCACCAGGGAGCCCTAGATCAGGGCCCTGTGAATGTCCCTTACACTGGCAGAGGAATGGTGCGTCTGAAAAGAGGCAAGTGCATAAGGAAGACACACACCTGCCTTTCAAACCAAGACTGGGCTGGAGGGAGAAAGGCTGAAAGGAAGATAATGATCCGAGGCACTGGGTGTCACTATTGGTGGAACAAGACAAAGGCAGAACAGCTGTGCAGGACGACGGGATCGCTACCAGCAAGCTGGAAACAACATAAAATTAACATGTCTATAATTTATTCATCCTTTGAATGTTAAGATTTAGGTTCAATATTACCAAGCAGCAACAAGCGAATGCCAGGATTTATTTATGTCACCCTTCAGTGTGGAGCTTAATAGACCGATCTACAGAAAAAGTTTGTACGACCTAATTGTGACAGCACTTTTTGGAAAAAAATAACAAGCTTGTAAGCAGCAAGAGTCTGTAATGCACTAGATGATTCAAGGTATTTGAATCTACATACACAGGCTCTAGAATGGCACTGAAATGTTAAGAACTGGAGCAATTTGTAAAGCTATTCAATTTCATATTCGAGGCTCAAGATCAATCACCCTGTGGGAGCACTGCTAGTGGTGACTGTGCCCATTTCAGATTCCTCAAAGAACCAGCCTTTCACACACCCACACCAATAAAACAGCATGTTTACGTGGCAGAAAATGTCCACAGCCACGATGCAAAGCACAGCTCCATAAAAGCCACAGGAGGACAGGATTCCCACTGAAGGCATAGTCAGAAATTCTGGTAAACTGATGTGGAATGTCAGATTTCTGAGACAGGCACCCAGGCCAGGAGCTGCAGGAAGGGCAAAGCACAGAAGTTGGTTACAGCTCTCTGGAAACCTGTTTGCAATTTGGCTCTGTGATTTCTGTTCCTAAGGTTGGGCACAGTTTAAATACCTATTGTGAGGTTCACATGTGATTTTGTGAATCATAACCGTAAGTTTGATTCACCTTCATTTATTGAGTCAAATTTTAGGAGAATTTGAATTATGTCAAAAGAACTATTTGCATATTTAATAGTTACATCAGTTTTAGCACAAAAAACTCCATTTGATGATTCATAAGATAAACATTACTTGTCTTCAGTAACTCATGAAAACCAGTTTAAAAATTAGCTCCAGTCACCCAGTAAGAGAACAGAAATTATTAAGGATGATGTATGTAGATGGTAACAAAGACTGGTGTGATTGAACACAACTTATTTGCAAAAATATCCCTCAGTGCCAACTCATGGCATTTTTCCGAAGTACAGTAGATGGCAAATTCTTGCAAATATTAGAAGCGTGTGAAGAATATGAAACTGGCCATCAGCAATTTGTTAACCACATTGGGAGAAGAAACCTCATGCCATTAGAAAACGATCACTTTAAACAAGCAAGTACTTAAGAGTTCATCTTTATTTAGCACAGTGAAGCATGTACTTGAGTCCTGCAAGCCAAAGACATTTACCTGCATGCTCTGAGTTAGAGAGGTGTCAGAAAGCTTTGCTCGGTGGTCAGCCACAGACTACAGGCAGGAATGAAGGGTTGATGCATCTACAAGACGGACTCCAGGCACGATCAGTGATGGGAAACAGCAACACAGTGACATTCAGGAGAGATAACAGCATGCAATTATGGTGTTCAAAAGCCAAAGATGTTGGATAAATTCCTGGCAATCTACACAACCTGCTGCATCCCCGGTCCAGAGGAGGGATTTTGTGCAGCATTCCAAGAAGTCTCACAAAGGGCATTAACTCTCAGCAGGAAGGTTTAAGCAGCAGGAAGATTGCTTGCTTTAGAGAACATGTTCCCTAGGAAAATAAGCATGTGAGTAAAAAAGTATTATGTCTTCTCAGAACGAAAAAGTTTATCTTGAATAGTATTAAAAATGCCTATTATGACTCCATACTGTACATTCCCCAAACCTCTGGGATAGGGCCCATCTCCAAGTAGGAATGAAGTCCTGTCAATGTAATCCACTAGAGACTATTGTTTAAGTCCACAGTATTTCTTCAATGCTTCAAAGTGTCTCTCAACACTAAAATTTCCTTCAGGCACCACAAGGGTCACCAGCAGAAACAGGGGAAATGTTCAATGTCTGCAAGTTCTTTGAAATATTTCAAGGCACTAAATTTGCTCAATGAATTTCCTTTCTGGCTAATTTTTGATCTAATTTTGATGGGAAAAGAAAGCTCTAACCCGTTTATATTTTAAGTACACAAAGACTGTGTATTCATGTCATTACAGCACAGTTTGAAAGTCTTTGTATTTTTTATTTTTAACTTCTGGGACAGGGGAGAACATCACCAACCAGATTTATGAGGCTGGCATGGATTCAAAGCCAAATTTGATCAGAAAAAGCTTTTAATAGAAGACACAATAACTAAGTCAGAGCTGTGAAGCTTTTGATAGATGTGGTCTTCCCTCATGCCATGTAATCCTACCAGAGAAACTTCAGCTTGTCATGCTCTTTTAAGAAACATCCGAAGGCTCCCCAAGCCCAAATCTCTTTGGAGTGATTTAAAGCACCATCCATGCTGAGCGTTATCATCTCCTCCATGCCTCAAACTCAAGCTACTTGCAGATTATCTTGGTGCAGCAAGAGAGGCACTCAGGGAAGAACAGCCAACCAGGAGGCAAATGACTTCCCCAGGATCACCTTTGGGAGCTTCACTGCAGGTCACGTCAGGAGCAGCCAACTCCAACTCCCCCCTCACAGTTTTAGGGCTACCACTCACCACCCCTCGCTTCAGGGCTAAATCCCCTTCAAGCGCCAAAAAATTGGGTCCAGTCAAAAAATAACCCAAGAGCCAGAGCTGCGTTCATTTGTGTTGATTCAGGATTACATACACCAAGTCCTGACCTAGACCCACCAGGATCGGCCTAAGCACTGCTGACACCAGACCAAAGCTCCCTCCCCTGAGTCTTGCCTTAAGGTGTGGACGCCCTTTTCTTTGGAAAGGAGCAGATTTGGTTTTAACCACAAACACTTTTGCGTGATTTACTGCCACTTCTCACAGCCTCTTAAATTCTTCACTAGTTTGCAAAACAAACACGGCTAATTGCATTCCATTTTGTCTATGGCCTTGTTAAAATATCACAAGAGTATAACAATGCACACTGGCAGCTTTTTCTCAAGCTTGAAGTCCTACACTCTGTAGGTCTCAAGGCCTTTTCACACAGGTGAAACAAGGGCAAAGTCTCTCATCCCATTTATCTCTGAAGGGACGGACCCGAAATCCCTTCCTGGTGCCCATGTTCAAACCTTCACTGAAGCACCACAATGTTTTCTTTTCACCTTGGTGGGTCACTTCCAACTGACAGAACACTGATATGAGGGTAAATAATGTCTCTTTGCAGGATCCCCTGGAGAAGTTTGGCTGGCACTCAGACTAGAAAGGCCTGGCCTTCTCTTGCCTGCCATTTATCCAGCTCTAGAAAGGTTCTGCTGTGGCTAAAATCTCCCCATGGGCCCCTCGAACACTGTTTGCTCAGAACACAAACACAGAAAAAGCAGCTCTTGTGCTTCCAGAAGCAAAGCAGTTCAACCAAGTCCTACCGAGTACATGACACTACAACACATTTTGGGGCCCTTTTCACTCAAACACAAAGCCAGTTCAACTACCTGCCCAGGCAAAGTGTCAGTGACATGGAAATGCTTCCCAAAATACTGTAGGATTGGCTCAAGGGCTGGGGGCAGAAGCAGACATCACAGAACCCTCCGCAAAAACTCATCAACCAGATTTCATACAAATATTGAGGCAAGGATTATAGAACTTTGAACTATTTTTAAAAAAACCCATTAGTTAAACAATTTTTCCCATAGCTGAAGAGGGTTTTTGTAGGACTACTTTTATTATGCTCCAAGAAAACTTTGCCTGCCTTGGAAATCACAGTCTTTGGGCCAGGGCACTTTAAAAATATGAAAAAAAAAAAACCCAGTGGATAAATTTGGGAGGGGTTTTATTTATATTTCTTGTCTTTAAAATCTGTGGAGGCTTGAGCAGTAAAGTTTTCAAGGGTTTGATGGGTTTTTTTGTTTTGTTGGTTTCGGTTTTTTTTGTTAGGTTTTCTTTGGTGTTGTTGTTTTGTTGTTTTGTTTTGGGGGTTTTTTGAGGGGCGACTTAGACTTTGCAGATACAAACTGATTCCCCTGAAATCCCTTCCCCGATCACTGCAATCGGCACGAGTTCCAATTTGTCCTATACTGTTTCATACTTTGGAGATTTTTATAGGGACAGAGATTACCAAGAAAGACTGGAGGCTCCTTCAGTGCCCCTATCTCCACCAGCTATATTTTCAACCCATTCCTACACCCAGTAACAGAGGTTTCTCTGTGGATCTGATACAGAGATATACTGTCAGCATTTAAAAACAAACCTTTTCGTACCTACGTAAGGCTTGCATACAAAAAAGTGATGAACGTGAAAATCTCAGCATCTATAAAACTAAGTTAAAGTACATTAAATCCTTGAAGAGACATTTCTTTAAGGGTTTGAAGGCAGACCTGAGTTCAGGTGGTGTGACTTTGTGCCAAGGGAATGGCTGGGATCCCTGCTTCTTGCTAGCCAGAATCACAATTTCTAACATGGCAATTTCATAAGGAATTGTGGAAATTCCCTCACCCTATTGTGTGAAAAAGGTTTAAAAAGGGTAAGAGCAATATCCAACCAGAGAAAAGGAGACACTGCCAGAAACACGGCTGACCAGGAAACGGCAGCGTTAGAAACAACACACAAAATTATGAAAGCCAAAGACCTTCAAAGGAGAAGTGTAGTATTTCCTTAACAAATCCAAAATCTGAACGTAGAGGCAGTTTTAGAAACCTCTGCTTTTTTAAGGGGGAAAAAAGTTTCATTGAAAATATCTGGAGGGAAAAAAACCACCCAGGTGAGTAGTCCTTATTTGAATCTTGCTCACCCAAGCCAAGGTCACTTGATCAGCTTTGAAACACATGAACTGAGCTATTCTGGAGATGCTGAGCGATGCTGCTGTTTTTGGTGCTGCCTTCTACCCCTCCAGCTACCTCTGGGAAACCTGTAGCTGGGAAAAATCAGAATCTGCTCTCTACTCTTTACCTGAGGACCACGGCAAACGTTTTGCATCAAATTAAAAATAAATTAAAAAATTACTGGAAAGTACTGTCTGCACTAAGAAACCCGGTGATATCTTCGCCCAACTCCTCTGCATCAAAGAGCATCCTCTAAAAACAGAGAACTTGCACCTGCTTGATCTGCTGCCGTGAGCCTTTAGCTGACCCCCTTTTTGTGACTACTCGCTGTTCTCTTGGAGGATCTAAGAAAAATATAAAATGTATTGCTTTTAGTAAATATTTTTTGCCCACGAAGGCAAGACAGAAGTGCTTGAAAGAAAAAGACGATTATCTCATTACATGACATCTCTACAGTGTTTTTTCTGACTGTTTTCTGCCCGGCTTTCTGCCTTTGGAAAATACAGGATTTTAAATTGCACCTTGTCTGCAATTACTAGGCTCTTGTTTTACACTGTTTTGCAAGACATAACCCTGACAAAGGAACATTTTATAAAGCAAGAGAAATCCCACTTGCGCCACTTTTAGTAATGGCCACTTGGCAAGTGGCTGCTCACAGCCCTCCCCAACATTTCAACTCAGATCTCCCTCCCAGCCTCAGCAAAATGAGTAAAGATCCACAAACAGTCAGAGAGGAAAAACACCAGGAGTTATTTAAGCTGGCAGTGTTTCAGGTGAAGGGCAACACGATTTACTGTTCACTTGCTATTACTACCTCTCAGTTTGGGCAGCTCAAAGCTCGTCACTGCTTCTATTGATTGTTTTCCCCCAAAAAAGTTTGTTGGTGCAGCTTAAAAAAAACCTTGCAACAGGCTGGATGCAGATACCTGTTTAGGTACCAGCTTGTCACTGAAGGTAAATGAATTTCAACTGGCTCAATCACAGGCAGAGGCACGGAAAAGGAAAAGATATCTAAAGGCACAATGGAAATTAATAGAGTAATCCCTCCAGATGGCTCCAACACTGCCACATTTCCCCTGGCGAAAGTGCCACACCAGCCCCTTATCATAACCATGAAATGGGATACAGTAAGAGCACATCACCTCACTCCCTGCTCGCCTTTATTCCAGCACCTCTAAATATTTATGGAAACTGATAGCCCAGGCACTGCTCTATGGCCAACTTTATCACACTTTTCCACACAGGAGGATGCTAATAATTAGGATCCTTCCGGATTTTAGAAATAATTGCAAATCTCCAGCATACAGGGGTAATCATAGCTTTAAAGAACCAGTCCTAAACTACTGCTCTCATACCAGGGATGAGTTTACTCTACTGAAAACTGATGTAGGCTGATTCACAGGAATAATAGGAAAGCTGCAGCAAGGCTCAAAGTTCAGAGAAATCCCGGTGTTTTAGATGCACACCTAAATTACCCCAGCCTCTTCCACAGCAGAAGCCCTTCACAGGCAATCTTTGACAGACTTTTGGTATTCCTGAGACTTTTTACTATATCTGGTATCTTTGACAGGGGCAGATGAACCAAACAACCTTCCACTTGATGCTCTTGCTGTGTGCTGCATTTCTCCTGGATGCTGCTTACTGCCTGCACTGCAGGAGAGGCTGGGAACAACACCGACCCAAAGGACAAGTCCCTCTCTTGGGCGACTGACGGCCAAACTCCCAAGCCATGAGAAAACCATGAAATGCAGCCATCTCCTGTGAACAGCAAACAGAGAGCTCAGGTATGAAGCTGGGGAGAACATGTTCACACTTACTGCACTGAGGGAATTGATCTGGCAGTGGGGAGTGTTCAAGGGAGTTGAAATGAAGGTCAGATTGAAGTTTTCTGGGCTTTCATCAAGAGCGCTCTCGCTCCTGAGGTGGGAGATAGGAGGCAGCAGCTGAGGGACATCTGGATGGAAGGTTACATAGCATATTAAACTGAAAAATAATGGGAAGAGTGAGGTTAATTAAACATTTCTGAGCTTTTAAAAAAGGCTGAGGCTCCCCCTCAGCTGAGGCAATGTTTTGGGACAGAGTGGATGGCATGTCCTCTGCTAACAAGCTGGTTTTCAGCCTTATTTAGCTTCCAAGTGAGTTAATTTTCCTAAAGCATTCAGCTATGCAGCAGCACAGGCACCTTCTCACAAGGCATGTTGTTCTAATAGATCAAAAGTCTATGTTTTCAAAATCCCATTAAATACATATTCAGCTGTCAGACATTAGCACACATTACAAAAAGGAAATTGATGGTTGACTCTGAAAAGCCAGCCTGATGTGCTGTCCCTAATTTACCCCGGCTCTTTCAGCACTTTCAGTCTTTGGAGTGTGTGATCCATTACCGCGCATTCGCCGTAATATCGGAACACAAAAAACGGGTGAGTCAAAGACAGAATGTCAGGTCAAATTTTTCAGGCTTAACTCAGGATTTAATTGCATTTAGAGGTTTAAGTCAGACTATTACAACTGTCTTGAAGGTAATCTCCTCGTGTAGGAGGGAGTATATATGTCCCACACTTGGGTATTTCACTCGATACAGCTGCGGCGAGACAGATCCCTCTTTTTCTCATTTTCTAGCGAATAATCAGTTTAGCCTGCAAGTCAGGAACCACGGGCATTGCTCGTGTCAAGGTAAGCGCCTCACCTCCTGCTCAGATATAGAAGCACACAGAAAAAAATGCTACAGGGATTTCACAAAGAGAGGGGCTTGGAAATCATCGCGAAAGTCGAAGCTGAAGTTTATGGGAGCAAGGCACTGAGAGCCCCTTTCTGCAGCATTCTGTGTTTCTAATCAAATGGTTACCATCAACATGTTTGAGAGCTCAGCCCACATGAAACACGAGACACTTGGCTTGGATCCTGGCTGTGGGCTCTCCTTCACCAGAGGAGTATGTCTGAGAATATTAAAGCTGGTGGGTATCAAATGCAAATGTTTCCATGGGAGAGCAGTGCACTGGATTTTTATGCTAATACCAAGCTGGTGGCTCAGTGCAAAGATTGCAGAGGGAAGTGCAATCAAATCTGCCACTGGAAAGAAGAAAGTGGAAGCAAAGGCACCTAGAAAAGCAGGTCCTCCCTAGGACAGGGGGCTTGGCTACTGCTTGGCATGTCATACAGAAATCATAACCAACACCACTCTGATGGATAACATTTTGAGATTTTAAGCCAGGCACCCACCAGTGTACCTCAGTGGGGATACCTGTCCATCCTAACCCTAAATCACACACTCATCACACAACGGCTTGGGTTGGAGGGGACCTTGAATATCGTCTACTTCCATGCCCTGCCATGGGCAGGGACACCTTTCACTGCCCCACGTTGCTCCAAGCCCCTTTCAGCCTGGCCTTGGACGCTTCTGGTGATGTGGCAGCCACAGCTCCTCGGGGCCAGTGCCTCATCACCCTCACAGTCTGTCCAACACCCTGGACTGTTTGAACTGAAACACCACAGAGTAGAACTCCCTCTTCTGAAATATTTCTTCCTGTAATGATACTCAGATGGGGCTTTCTGGACTGTGCTGTCATGCAAATACTGCACAAACATTTTTAGGCCTAAGACATAATTTTGTGCCTTTTTTTCAAATTTAAGAATCAAAATTATCACACCCAAGAAGAATCATCTTGCTTGTTATAATCAATCTTTTAAAAAGAAAATACCGAGCCTTGTTTGGCTGCTTGGACCAACTAGTTCAGCAAAAAGTGAATTTTTTTCTCTTGATCTTCAGATAGCCTTTGAATTAAATACTTGTTGCAGCAAGAGAAAGTTTGGGTTGTTTTTGTCATCAGATTTGAGATCAAGAAAAGATAAGATGATCTAGGATGAAAGACAGAAATGCCAGATGAAGGACTGAAACCCAAGGATTCAAAATAACTGCACAAAGGTGCTGGAAGTAAAACATGGCTAACTCCACGCTGCTGTGCTTGGCTCCAGCACATGCATTCTCTCAGTACCCTGTGCTGGAGGCAAATAAACACCAGACAGAGACAGAGGGTTGGCTGTGCAGCGTTGGTTGGCATGAAGCCCACCACCCCCAGGATGGGGGTGCCTGTCCCCAGTGACTAAACCTCACTGGAGGTACATGGTGTTTGGGGCATTTCTAGATATAGCCCTCCCTCGTCCTTTAGAAATTTACCCTGAGCAATGTTTCCAACACAAATCTCGGCCTTCTTCTCTTTGGAAACTTTACTGTGCATCAGCCCTGAGGTAAGACTTAGACCCTCAGGTGTCCTGACACCCCACTCTGGGAGCCCCATCTCATCCCTCTCCAGTGCCACAGCTTGGGTGGGCCCTGCTCAGGGGAATTAGGGCTCCTCTGTGTGATAATTCTGTATTCCCACAGTTTGCCATGCTGCAGATCCATAGACACTTTCTCTGTGGCTCACCTTTGACTCCTAAGTTATTTTCTTTTGGTGGGCTTAAAAAAATTCAGCCTGGCTGCAGTAGGACGCTGCAGGAACAATTATGCAAATCTGATAACATCAGTGATAAAACATGCCCTGTCACATTTTCGGAGCCTAAATTTATAAAGGCAGTACAGCACAAACGGTATTTCATTGCTGAATGTTCTTTTTATGGAGAACATTCTCCATTTTGGGCAGGAGGGGGGGTGTGTTTCAGAGTTCATTTTTCAATTTACAAGCCCCCTACGTACTTTTCATCAGGATCACATCAGGGGCACCCTTGGATAATCAGACAGAAATAGGTTCAGCATAGGAAGAGCTCTGACAATCTGTAGGAAGTAGGCTGAAGTCCGTAATAACTGTGAAAAACAAACTCAAATCAAGGTAAATCAACAAAAAACATAATGGACAGGTGCAGATTAGAGATAATCAGCTATCTTTCCAGTGAAACAATTTCACACCAAGGAAAGAAAGAAGGGAATGCAAAACCCAACTTCCAGCCTCAATTTGATTCATGTGGGTTCAGCATCTTCACTCACTGCTGGCAGAGATGTAATTTCCTTCTCCGTCTGGAAAACCTGGCTTAGGTCTCCAGCCCGACAGCTCCAGCAGCAGGCAGGTGCTCAGGGAGGGCCGAGCTGGGGTGCTCCAGATAAAACTCAGTGCTGGGCATTAATGACTCTGAAACACCTTGTAAATATGTTTTCCATCCTTTGATTTTTATTAATGCCACAAACCTGTTGCTCTGGAATAACCACCAAAAAATTACCTTGTAAGACACCCAACCACTGACATTTTCCAGTGTCTGTGCCATTTCCTATTTTTGATTTGGTAATGTTGGTAAATTCAGTGGAGATGCCTAAGGCGCTTCAAATTGCAGTCGGGGTGTCAAAAAAATTATTTATATTTATTTCTTGTAAAACCCTACTAGCAGAGAAAACAGCATGTCTAAGAGCCCACTCATTCAAATTTAACTAAAGAAGTTAAACAGCTTCACAGCATCCAAATACTCTTTAACTTATAAGCAAACAAACATTATAGAATTAACAAAGAGGTGCCAATCTAATTAAAATCAATCCACAGATATCTCTAAACACCAAGGGAGCCTGATTAGAAGCTGTTTATAGTGCCTGCTTAAGCAAATTGTGAAGGAGTAATAATTCTGATGTTGTCACTTGCCAGAAAGATTTTTCTCACCTCCAAAACATTCCTTCAGCTTCAATTTATTTAAAGCTCACACTTTAAAATGAACTGCATCTTTTGTGCCGTAATTCCTTAAATAGACGGGCTGAGAAAATTGAGGATTACAGGAGTGACTGATACTTGTGCGCTGCCACACACTTGGGAGCATCCTCATGTGCCCATGAGACTGCACAAAGGTAGAGAAAAGGAGCTTTTTGGGGTGCTGTGCTCCTCCATCCCCCCCCTGCAAAACAAACAATGCCAGACACACAAGGAAGGGGCTGCACGGAGAGAAAATCCTGTTGCTGCTCCAGTTGGATGCTAATTATTCCCAGGAAAATGCCCAGAGAGATACAAAAAGGCATGGGTTGGACTTGATGATCTTGAAGGTGTCTTCCAACCTAGTCATTCTGTGAACAGTGTGAATTCTGTAAAAAGGCAAATGGGAATCTATCTCCCAAGACATGATGCTCTGATCCACTCCTGTAACTGGTGTCTACAGGAAGGGCTGTGGCTGAACAACAACAGAACCTGATTGAAACCTGAGAAATTTGGCTCGCTGGGAACACAGCACACGTTACTCCCTAAATAAGGAGGGGATTTTCCCCCAGCTTCTCTCCAGGCGTTTCAAGAATGCTGTTTGCTAAAGGGAGAGAAGACAACAGTTCAAAAATCACACAGATCTGAGAGAGGAATGAAACTGGGGCTGACAGAGAACACTTTCGGAAAGAAAATCTATTTTTCAACAGGACAACCAGTCCATGCAGGCTGCTCTGTAACTCGAGGAAAATTATGAGCTGCAGGCAAACTTTCAGACACCCTGGAGATAGCAAATCTTGAAAACGCCTCAAGCAAAGTGACAATGCTTGAGCTTGGAGTGAATGTGTTTGTCCCCTTGCATGACCTATGTATTCCATGACTGGTGTGAAGACAGGTTTTATTAAACCCCACCCCGTGGCAAAAGCACCAAAGTGGGTAAAAATTGGAGCAGGAGACAGAGGTTGTGCTAGACACTCCTCAGAACCAAGAAACCCTTAAAAAAGATGGGGATCAAAACACAGCAGCCCCAGGATTGTGTGGACAGCGTGGAGATTTCACAGGGCCAAGCTGATCCATGGGACCTTCTGGGGCTGGGACAGACCCACATACACGAGATCTCCCAGAACTCAGGTGCCCTTCCTGCCTGGCAAAGGGACACCTTACAGGCTGAAAAGTCAAAGGGAGGAGATGGCAGAGATTCTCCAGCGCCCAGACCCACTCTCACCCCTGTGATTATGCATTTGTGTCTGAACTATTTTATTTCTTAGCCACAGGACCAGCACTCCTGGGAGATGTCCACCTCCAGTCTGCCAGCTCCTCCT
Organism: Donacobius atricapilla; assembly: GCA_013397315.1. Taxonomy (NCBI): domain Eukaryota; kingdom Metazoa; phylum Chordata; class Aves; order Passeriformes; family Mimidae; genus Donacobius; species Donacobius atricapilla. The sequence goes on from WBMY01008455.1 coordinate 467,508, forward strand.
CCTCCTCCTCCCTCGGCCAAGCCCAAAGGTTGCAGGAGCAGAACGTGCAACCCCAGGCTCTGCAAGGACATCTGCAGCCCCCAACAAATCCCTCCCTGCTGCTCTTTCAGGCACTGAGTGGGAAAAAAGCACAGTCTAGAGGCTCAATCTGCGGGTGCCACCCCTCCCCTGCCAATGGCACAGCTGCTGAAGAGCATTTGTTTTTAGAAAGAGTTTTTTCGGTATCCAATTCACAGAGCTTTGCTTTTTCCTTTTTCCTTTTTTTTTTTCCCCTAATGTGTAAAGTGCTTTGTGAATGGGCCAACTAAAATTATTTATAATGAGCTAATTTCCATAAAATTGGACTAATTAATTTCCATGCTGCCTGATGAAAATTGCTAACATTGGCTTTTTACTGACAATCAAGGTCCTGCAGGCAGTTTCACACCCATCTAACTGGAAGGAGGTCCAGGCTGAATCCTTAGCAAGTGTAAATCAGCAGATATCTAATAAAACAAGCAGAGCTGTGTTCTCATTACCCAGGGGAAAAAAATATTTGGGGCTTCACAGTTTATATGGAGGTAACAGTGTGTTATCTTTAATTAAGTGCATATATAAATAGAGAGGCGCAACACAGAGTTACTTCAAGTTCCTGAAAGCCAAGCAAAGACACAGCTCCAGTGAAATACTTTATTCCCCCCAGCAGAGTTAGGGAGAATATCAGGCTTGGTACTGCAGTGAACTGAGAAGCATCAGGAGGGGCAGCTCAAAGGGAAAAGAAAAAATAACCTTACACGAGTGCTTCAGTGCCCTGAGGGTTCACAAACAGCCAAGGGATTTGTGCACTCCTAATGGATTTGCATATGAAAATTGCCACTGAAGGGATTGATATTACCCTTTTAAAAGCCATTTCACACAGCATTAGTGGACACGGGTCCAAGCCATGGCCAATCCTGCTGGGAACAGTTGACTTGGCAAAACAAAACTATCATGTCTTACATCCATGGGGTTTCTCAGGTACAATTAAAGACCGCGTTTTGCAGAGCTCAGGAGCAGGAAAGCACCCCTTGTAGCAGCTTGGTGTTGTGGGCTACACTTTGATAATATTTCCCAGATCATATTAAGCTTTAAGCACCTAAGCCCAACCCACCACCAGAGGCAACCACTGCTGGCAACTAGAAATGTATGAGTTGTATCATGGGCTCCTTGGACACCTAAGAGAAACTCGGTCAACACTCTCATATTGTTTTGACTGAACTCTTTCCTGTGAGCTCAGAGGTCAAAGTTTGTGACTCTCACACCCTCTGTAATGTCAACATTCACACCTCCGGCCTCCCTGGTAACACACATCATCTTTCCTAGAGAGAAAAATCTTTCAGGCTAACACTCTGGATCCCCTTGTTTGCTGTACTACAGAACACCTACGCAAAGCAAAATGAAACAACTTGCTTCTCATGCCTAAATCCTGCTAAATGACACTGCACCAAGCTAATTTTGCCTTAGGCTTATTAACACAAATTGAGTTTGGTGCTAATCAGATACCACGTTGGTATGCAATACGGAAATGTGTGATTTGCACTGACTGCTGTAAAATACAGTAATTGTATTTGTGCAAGACACGGATCTTGTAAAAGACCCCACAATTACAAGTAGTCACACATCAGCTGTAACTTATCGGGTAGTGCCTGAGCAATTCATCTGTTCTTGGCCTCAGGTCTACACTCTCAAATGACGACATAAATTAGGGGCAGATGTCTCAGCTTTTGAATGTACCCTGTGTCTTCCCATAGCTTTAACACATGTGCTGAAGGCTGAGCTCTCTCCTTCAGCACAGCCCACCATACATGGGTTTACTCTTGTTATTGATATAAACACCAACCCTTTTTTGCAAAGAGCAACCCTTCCCAAGAGGACCAGTTACCCACTGCATTGTGATACATACACTTAATACCCTGCATTTATAACATTTTTAATAGCAGTTAATTAAACACTCTGTTTCCAAGTATTCACAGTGTCCCCACCACGAGGAAATGCAACTCCATGACTCCCACGATTTTGACATCGAAGATTTGTCATCTCTGTCAATTCATGGAATCTCCTTAAGAGTTCATTCAAAGCCTTCATTTCTATGCTGTCTCTAAGCTCCCCTATTGGTCGATCACATGCTAGTTACAACTGCAGTGAATATATATCTAGCTAAAACATTGATATATGTCAAGCTAATATCTCTTCCTCCTTTTATTTCCCCTCTTGCCCTTATAAAGACACTTAATTCTGGTGAGATATTAATTGTGATTTTTCTTTCCTTGGATGTGGCTGCATTTGTCTTTTGCCTCTATTTACTGCTTCAAAACAGCTCATGAAAAGACAGTCAATAACTCTCCACTCCCCGGGAATCTGAACGGATGACTTGCAAGAAAAGAAGAGAAATTAAAAAGGTGCATAGTGCTGGTGATGCCTTGGGAAGGCTGACCTGAAACAGAGACTGGACAGACCCAGAGAATAAAGTAGATATTTATTAAAAGGCCTTTAGGGTACACCTTGGGCAAGACAAGAGCCTGACCAGGGCTACACCCAAAAGGGACTTAAAATGGTCACAAAATGGACCACGAGGTCTCACACTTTTATAAGTTTTGGTCTATTTGCATATTGGGGTTTCATCATCAAGTTACAGCTTCAGGTTGTGAGGTCCCATCCTTCTTGTTTTCTCTCTTCAGTCCACCATTGTTTGTGCTTTTGGGCCTGAAAACTTGTAACAGTTGTCCTTGGTCTCCCGCAGGAAAAGGATTTGTTTTGTCTCCCTGCTCTGTGCAGAGAGCTCACTGACACTTAATATGAGGCTCAGAACTGCACCCCTAGGCAGCACAGAATCTGAAAACCACAAAGCTAAAACTGAAGGCATCACTGGGGAGGAGGACATGACTATTAGGCATGGTGATGCTGGATGATATTTTCCAAAGGGGCAAGGGGAGACATGGGGCAGGCCGTGAGGTTACCTACAGAGGAGAGAGGCAGGGCTTCCCATCTGCCACTGGATCTGACCTGGGGCTTAATTCCCTTCTGCACACGTAAATCAAATGCTTTTGAACAGGGCAGCCCTGGCCATAATCCAAGGTAGAAGTGCATTAGAACAGAATGCAAAATATTAGGAGGATTAAACGGTAAGCAAATACCAGAGGGATGCTGCAATACACTCCTGTTTGTAAACAGTCCAGAACCACGGAACATGGTAGTTACAACTGGCAAGGACAAAGCCAAAATAGAGAAGACCACAACAGAAGAGTGACCACTGAAACAAAGAGGAGAAATGATAAAAATATTCACAAGACTAAGTGGTGGAGAGGAGGTGGATTGCAAAATCCCGTTCAGCTCCCCTTTAAACATATAACCAACAATGAAAAAGACACCAAATTAAACTTGGTAAACTTATGTAAAAATTACTTCCAACGCCCAGATAGCTGTGGCTCTTGCCAGTCTAAGGTACCATTGAATTCATGCATTTAGGAAAGCATTCCAGTCAGGATCTCAAAGCTGAAGAGACAAGCAGAGTATTCTCAGGTATGAAAGCAAATCTTTTAGAGGTGTAAGTACAACACCCAGGTCTGGGGCACTGAGCTATGCCTGTGATCAGGGCCAAGAAGCAGCTTTGCCTGGGGGGAAGGAGTTAGTGCCTGCATGGCACACCTTTGACTTCCCCTGGAGAACTACCTTTCCTCTGATGCTCCGGCTCTTTCCTGCAACCACCTTTCCTATTTTCATTCCCACCTTTCAATTGCTAGGTTTGGCCCCAGACCAGAAATGCAGTGGTGAAGAAGCTGAATGATGAGTATTTCAAAACCAACAAGTTCAACCCTCCAGAAAGAATCCACTCAAGCCAGAGGAGCCACTGTGGATGGATTAACAGGATCACTTGTACTGGCTGTGCCGTGGCATCTTCACCCTGGTAGGATTTTGGGACCCCCAGGCTAAGAGCAGGTCATCAAGCTGAGATGAGCAGCACCAGTTCTTGAGGGAATAAGCTGGAAGCACGGTGCTGAGGCAGCCCTGAGCAATTTGCAGAGTGTCAGCCACAATCCAGCAGGAGATACTCTACGTCCATCCATCATTACCGCACCATCAGACTAAGCTCTCCTGTTTCACCGAAAGGAACTTTTCCAGAGTGCTATTGATATCACACACTAAAGCCTAAACAGACAGACTTGTTAAGAGAGAACACATCTTCCACGCCTGTGATAGAGGTGCTCACGGAAATACAATTAAATCTTTTCAAGACAGAGAAATGTGCTTCTTACCAGGGAACAAACTTCCCCAGCTTCTAACACCAAAGAGCCAACCAAATTTAATATATCATTCTGCTCAATAAAAGGTTTTTTCTGCAGAGCATGGCAAATTCAATCTAGAAACGTATTAAAGTGTATTAAAATGCACTTTTTTTGATCCCATAGCTTTATTCCATTTTGCCTACAATTGGCTGCATACGGAGTATGTCATTATAACTGTATTTTAAAGCTATTTTTTTCCAGAGGTGTTCAAAATACACAGGTGTCTGGTTTTCATTCATTCTGAAGAGTAACTGAAGCTGCACTCGGGCAGACTGAAATGCTCAGGTTGGCTGCAATGAAACACGGCATAATGCTAACGCATGACCTTAGTAACACTGTGTTCTTAAATAATAATGAATCGAGCTCCTAAAACTCAGGCATTCTAGATGAGGATACAAGAGACTTTAATCACATTTATTTACCTCACTCCCGAGGCAGACTGGGCTTAACACACCCACATATCCCAGGGCAGGGTCACTGGAGCCACAAGAGCTCCAGCTCCTCTGTCTTACCCCCCTCCAAAACACTCAGCCACTGTCTGCAGGATGTATTTAGGTTGCTCAGGATCAAGGTGGAGGGAGGTGCTCTTGCTGCCATTACAGCATGTAATCCCCCTCATAAATTTAATAACCTCCTCCCTGAAATTCCACTCGCCTTTATGACCATGTGGTTGCTCCAAAGCTTCTGCTCTCTGATACCTGGACATCTTTTTTTTAACCTAGAACTCAGCTCACCCTTATCTAACTCTGCCCTTTTAGCCATCATACTTCTTTTTGCTCTTTTGGGTTTATTCCTTCCCTAGCAGCAATCTAATTTCCTTTCAGCTCTCTTTTACTGCACTTCAGTGATTTCAGCTCATGATCCTGAGGGCTCTGCACTGGCCGTCTTTGCAGCCGAGCTCCTTGCAGCTCACCTCATCCAGATCCCATTTTCTTACACTGATCCCACCTCTCTCTTACCATCAGTACCTGTTTCCACACCATTCACCAGAAGAACAACATCCTCCTTCCTGAGGCATGACAGGATTTACCTTAAAATAAAATTTGAAAGTTCAATTTGATTCTAACTGAGCAAATACTCCGAGCACTTAGGCTTGGAATAGGATTACACATTGCACCCAGAGAGCCTGCAATGGGATGCAACACATAAATAAGCTGTAGCAAGGCACCAAACTGACCTGCAAATCAGCACATTGCTAAATGAGCTCACCAAACCAGTCCCACTGTTGCCCTAATTTCACCACAAATTATGCTGTTAGCAATGACAATCAGTTGTGAGGTGGTTTGATTTTCAACAGAAAACTGTGCTGAGGTGAAGGAGGGAAGTTCAGCCAAAAATGAAAAAAATGCTGCCACCAGTAATCATTATCCCTCTCCAAGGAGGCATGCAGATTGCAGGCTGGTAAAAGGCATCCGTGCTGAGATGTCCTGATGGACCTGGGACAGGGAACAGACCCACCCTGTGCTAGTGCCCTGCTGCAGGCGTAGACCTGACTGGGAGACAAAAATTACTGATTCTGACAAAATCTGCCCACCAAGATGGAAATAAGATCTTACAGACCAGTACAGACATATATGGAAGTTCATGGTTAAGTGCTTCCACGTGTTTACAGCACTGCTCTTGCAACTTTAGGCACTCCTGTGGGATGAGGGAGACAGAGAGAAACTCCTGGGTTTTATTGCGGGGAAGGGCTTCAGACACAAAGCTGTATATTTAAAAGTAAAGTTTATGTTTAAAAGTTTATGTTTAAAAGTACTCGCTGCCCAAAATACAAGGGCTTCCTTATTAGCTTTGTACAAAGCTGAAAACAACTTGGTCTGCTTTACCAGCAAATGAAAAATCAAACCCAGACACATCACCTCCTCTCAAGCACTGTTCCTTGATCCTGAGCAAGTTTTTCCTATGGCCTAAGTCAAATTGCACAGACGGGACAGACCTCACATCTCTCTTTGGAACACTGATCAATATGAAAACCCTGATTATTCCTTAAGTGGTTTCCCCCAGTGACACTGTTGGCTGCAGGCAGGGATGTGCCAGGGGCAGCCCAGCACCTTCCCCAGGGGAGGCCTGACTGGGGGACCCATTGGATTCGATCCAAATCAGCAGAACGCCCAGCCTGGGAGCTGTGGGAGCCAGGCCAGTGCTGCTTTCCCACAGGGATTTGTGGCAGCAGGAGTGAGGGGTGGGCAGCACAAGTGCAGGGCACTGTTTGTGCCCAGCAGGGATGCCCTCGGCACCCCGCAGTCATGCAGGCACACAGGAGAAACCAATCTCAATTTCAGGTGGTCATTTTGCTCTAGGACTTCTCCTGTGCATCAGTTCTGCCCGTGCTGAATTAGTGTCTTTGACCACAGGTCAATGTGCAGCAGCATCTGCACCTTGAGTGCCACACACCCTATTCTATTCCCATCTGTTGAACAGCAAGGGGGGTCCAGAGGGTCTGCAGCATAAACAGCTTTGTCTTGGGTTCAGTGCAAGATGTATTCTATTCCCATCTGTTGAAACCATTTGGGGAGGTGTTTCTTTCTTTATCTCTTCTATGACCTATTCCTCATGGCTCCAAGGGGAGGGGGCAGNTGGCTTTTCCCTGGCAGACATCTACCTGTCTTTCCAAATTAAGACAAGCTTAAAATAACAATTGCCAGGCTGCTGGCCTGTTTGGCTGCAAGCAGCCCGGCAGCTCCCCCATTCAATGAAAGATGTCCAAGGAAATAAGAAAATAACAGTATCAATACGGAGTATCACCTCCTGCGGCAAGCTCAGGGAGCTGGGGAGCAGGGAAGGCATGTCCTTCAATATTTAACTTCTTCACTCTTTGTTCTCCATCTCAAGTTGAACAATACGTTAATTACCTGATGAAGCGCTATAATTACTCTAACAGCTCTGCTCTTAGTTATAATTACTGCATCAACACTTTCTTTTTCATATGCTTCAATCTATACCTATTACATTGTCATGATGAAGACACATTAACATTATAATACCGTATAATTAGCTGATGAGCAATTAAATTATTTCACTGCTCTTGTTCCTCTTTGCCAAGAGGTTGCTTTCCAAGCACTATTGTCTTCTTTTTCTCTGGTCTGCTTCAGAGGTTGGGGTTTTTTTGCTTCATTTTAAAAAAAGGACCTCATATGCTTTATTCAAACAGACTTGATTTAAAATTCTGAGAGCATGGTAGTTAAGGTCCTAGGAGAAGTTAATTTGTTTAAAATATTTCAAACTTCTCTTCCCTCAAGTTCAAACTGAGTTTGTTTTTCAAAAGCTAACAAGAATAGGAAAGTGTTAGAGAAATATTTGTGTGAAAAATAAATTAATTATTAATTACTCCTTCAAAACACTTCCTAGCCATAGCACAAGATCCTGCTAATAGGAAAGAAATGGCTAAACCCCTCCAAATCCATTTTATCCTCACATTTATTTATTTTACACCTCAGTGAAAAAAATCATGAGCATTTTTGCACTTTTTTCTTTAACACCTTAAAGGAAAGCTTAGATAATAAGCTCACTGTAAGTACTTGAGAAGTCTGACTCAACCCAGACAGCAGCACCGGGAAACTCTCACAGCATTTAGGAAATCTAACAAACACGGCACAGTGCACAGTAATGTTGAGTAGACTTCGGCATTTATCTTGATTATTAGTCAGTCTTGTAAGACTCATTTGCTTTGTCCTCTCACCTGATTTTTGTGGCTGAAAATTGTCCATTTCATTTTCAATCAGTTCAAGCAACCTGTATTACTGTACAGCCTTCCCCCACTCTCTCCTGGCTAAAACCTTTTCAAATACAGTTGGGAGGCGTCTCCAGCCCCGCCTTGGTGGGAACACCAGACACATCAGTTTTAGGCGGCACTGGGCTGACTGGTTTCCATTCTGGGGTTGTTACTTCCTTTCAGCCACACCTTCCTGTCATGGCTGTTACTCTTCAATAAACACTTTGTAATCAGGGTTGTTTTGATCCGGTAACACAGAAATACCAGCAAAGCACCTCAATACAAACAGAGCCCAGCAGAGTCTGCTGGTGCCATCACCCCCAGCTCCTATCCCACAACAACACTGACTTTCTAAATCCACCTCCCTTACCCAGGTTTTTTTTCTCCATCTCTCTTAGCTCCACAAACCCTTCATTTTCATTTCAAGATAAAGACAAGTGCTTAAAATCAAACCTGTCATTTTCTATGTTGATTAAATTCCTCAGTTTCAGATCTACACACTGAGTCTTCTCATTGCCATCTAGCACAGCAAAGCCACATTTCTCAACTTCAGTCTCAAGCTGTTTCTTGGTCAAAATTTCTCATTTCCTGTAGGCACCTGCCCTTGAAGTGCTGATCGCTGTGCTTACCTTCATCTCTACCCAAGAAAACCCTGAAAGACCTGACTAAATTTGTCCCAGTGAGGATTACTAAAAATGTATGGCATCTGAATAAACATCCAGAGGATGGAAGGCTGGCAGAGAGGGATTTGCTTTGACTCTTTGCTGAAGGCTCCCTGTCTCTGCAACAGCTGCACCCACCCCACTACTAATAATGCCCTTGTTGGTGTTTGGCTTCCATTCCTGAAGCCTGCCTCAGTCCTACCCCCAGCTCTTCACCCTCCAACACAGGGACAGATTTCCATGTGAGCAATCTGCTCCCAGGATGGGTTGGGGTTCACTCACCTCCTGCCTGCATCAGTCCTAACACTTCTGGGTGGAGTGTGAGGGTCTGGAGGCTTTGTCAGATGGAAAAGCACCAGGAAAAACAGTGCTTATCCTCTTTGATGCTAGTGCTGCTTCCCACAGTGCTCAGGATAAACTGAGTTAATCCTGGACAGAGGGACGGACTGCTCAGCTCCTGCAGCCAACTCAAAGCTGTGATCAGATCTGGATGTTTCTTTTCATCTACAGGCAACTCTCTTGCATCTAAGTTATTTTAAAATTATATAGACTAATGATGTGTTGTTTTATCACCCTCTTATTTTCTACGAAAGCCCCTATTTGTTTTCCACAAGGTTCTTTGCAGAGATGCTGCAAAAGCACAAGACAGCGCTGAAGACCACAAACTGCTGAAAAGAAGCATATGGGGCTGATGCCTTCCCATCCTCTGACCCACCCCATGCCCCATCCCTGCACACGCAGGTCACTCCAGTTATGCCCATCCCAAAGGAGCCACAGGCTGGTGTTGCCATCTGGGCACCTGGAAGCTGCCTCGTGCATGAACCAGGGAAAAGAGGAGCATCCCAGCAGCGCTTTGTCTTTCTGCGTATCTCTATCTGCTGGAGCGAGCACAGAGAGTTGAACATCTTGGCAGCATGATGTTGTTTTGGGCCTTTTTTTGGCAGGGCTCTTCCCAAAAAAAGCCATTTGGCAGACTGGCACACAAACATAGCCAGGCAGCTCATTTGCTCTCAGCCTCGATCCTTACGCTTCCTCCAAGGACTTCACATGAGCAACAAATGTGCCTCAGCCAGCCAGGCTTTAGCACCAGAGTTTCACTCCTAGCACAGCTCCCAGAGAGACTGTCCTGGCACAGGGGGCTGGCACAGGAAGATCTGAACACCAAGGCACCCAGTGCCTTCATGAAAAGGGCGCCCCACTAGCTGCCTCCACAGGAATTATAGAGGGTTTGGGCTGGAATTAACCTTAAAGCTCACCTCATCCCACCCCCTGCCATGCGCAGGGACACCTTTCACTAGCCCAGGTTGCTCCAAGCCCCATCCAGCCTGGCCTTGAGCACTTCCAGGGATGGCAGCTCAGCTTCTGAAAGCTTTCCAGTCTCCTCCTGCGGTGACCATCACCCCAGCAATGCCGGGGCCCTGGTCTCACAAATGGTCAGGGATGTGGTTTTTCTTACAGCACTGGCCAATCCAGAAGAAGACTTAAGGGCATATCCCAGTGCCTGTTGGGGTCACCACCCAGGGAGGAAGAGCTGAACTTTACACTTGGTTTTTGGAAGAAGGGCCAGCCTTGGGCTTTGCAGCAATGCTGAACTGATCTGACCTCTCTCCCACATTCCCCCACATGCCTTTTTCAGCACTCACAGCTTTTCCGCTTTAAAAAGCATCCCATCATTTTTGCCCATGCCATTTATTTCCCAGTGTTGTTTCAAACTGTTTGCACATGGCCCCTGGTATCTCAGCGGGTGAGCACTTTACAAATAAAGTGATGAGGGGGGTTAAAAGAATGAGACTTGATAATTCACACCAGGAGCAGCCAGATGTCTTATTGCCTTGGAAAGAATCAAAAGGAGAAAACAGATCATCCTCACGTGGGTTTAGATGTACACAGAACACTTTAAAAATGAAAGCAAAATAACATAGCAGATGCAAAAGCTGAAAAGCTTAATAACACAAGTGAGCTGAAAACCAAGCATGCACAGAAATGATGGAACAAGTGTTTACTCATGCTCTTCTCCTTCACTGGTACCCACACTCAGTAAGATTTTGGTAGCTAAACCCCTCTTCAAGCAAACAGCTCATTTCTTGCTAAAACAAGATAGATTTTTCTAGTTCCTAATGAAAAATAGGGTTTGCACACCTTAGCAGTGTGGTTTACAGGAACAGGGCATGGGAAGTGCAAATCCTGCCTTCGTGCACTTTGCTGATGCTCCTGCATTACTGTAAAAGCTGAGTTTAAAGCCTGTCTTCACAAAGAAAAAGCCAAACAAAAAGCCACCAGCTGGATGACACACTGCTGCTCCTGCAAAATAACACGTGGCCATACTATGGTGCCTAAAATAATCACACGCAGTATCCAGCAAGTCCAATCCAGAGCAGAAAGGGAGCTGCAGAGCCTGTCTCTCCCACACCGTGGTGGGAGGAGGATATAGCAGGCACCCACGCAGGGGCTCCAGGCTCCAAGCAGGGGAACCAGAGAGTCTTTCGGGTTTTTGCACAATCCGCCAACACTGAATAGACCCGGAGTAGCAAGAATTCTCCTCTTCAGATCACCTAAGTCAGAATGATTTGATAAAACAAGCCACTTGTCACTTCCAACCCTCAGCTGAGCTGCCATTTGGGTTCACCACACAGTGCCTGATATTCTGGGGCTCTCAGCCCTGCTGGCAGATTAGGAGAACTGTGGCCCCACTGGATCTTGGAGGACTGGAGGAAAAATGCTCCTCTACAAAGCCCCCACAGCCAAGTCAGAGCAGGCTGCAGAGCTGGGCATGACCCCTCCTGCATCCCTGGGGGCTGGGGGAAAGTACACTGCCATCTCCCGTGGAAATAATGCTAAAGGCTTTGCAGAAAAAGAGCTTTTCCTTCACGGAAACTGAAATCCTACAGAATTTCCACATCTGAGAGAGCAGGGTTTAGATGTAAGGCATGGAAGGGGAAACAGCCATGCACAAATCTCAGGACTGTAAACGTGATCACCTTCTAAAAACCATCTGGAGCCTAGAATTAAGGCTAAACCTACTTCTGTCTCAATATCAATAAATAAAACAGCAACATAGTCCAGGTAGTGGACAAATCCAAACTTGGAGGGAAAGTAAAAAAGTGACTTCAGTATCCAAAGGTGCTCTTTCTCCTTTTTTTTTTCCCCTCTCTCTTAATCAAGAAGAAAGACATTCACCGAGAACCTGAGTTAATGCTCCTTGAAGCCAATTTTCCACTGAATTTCACAAAGCTGTGGATTTTGCTCCTGGTGAACTTGGTGGTAGTTTCAAGGATGATCTCTTCAAATACACAGGTTGCAGGATTAAATGTGCCTCTGTATTTACTTAACCCTTTGACACAGCACTTAGGAAAAACTTGGGCACAGACTGTCAAGACTCGGAGGCATAGGGTCTCTGCTCCCTCTGAAATCAGAGTGAAGGCTGTGTTTGTGGGATGGCAACACCAAGAAACCAGCTGCCTAGCACATAAAACCTTGCACAGTATCAGTCAAGCTCAGCTGAACTACACTGGCAGCAGATCGAGACTCCAGCATCCAGAGGTATTTACTGAAATTCCAGAAATCATTCCGTTTGGACAGAATTTGTGTGCCCAGAATTAGGGCAGGGGTTGTAACGCATCCAAACAAAATCAGGATATGCATTTTTTTGTGTTTCTAGAGAGTACTTAGATCATATGGAGTTAACATGGCTCATTTTGGGACTGAGGTTGTTAGACACCCAATAAAATTAGGAAACAAATCAGGAAAAACAATTAGGAAAAATTCTTGCGATTCATACTAAAAGAATCCTGAGTAAACAGTAAGTTTTTGTCTTTTTGTGGGTTTCACCCTGGATGCAATACCTGCACCTGCTCTGCTTCACCTGCATTATCTGGCAATTACACCAGATGTGAAAACTGGCAAAATGGAAGGCATCCTTGCGCCAATTCCTCCTCCTTTTATTGTCCTGGCTATGACTCCTTCCTTTAGCTGCTAATTGGGTTTCCTGGTAATGTCACCATTCCTTTCACACAGGCCACTGTCAGGCAAGAAAATGCCAAGGCAGACCCATTCCAAAATTAAGTAAGTTATAGTTTTTAAGGATGACATGTATATATTCATATGGTCTGTCCTGAGACAATTGAAAAAAAAAACAAAACAAACAAACACCCCCGAAGTAACAGTGAAATGGCTTTTCCCTCTTATTGTAAAGCTGTAACTGAGGAGTAAAGTTAAACTGACAAGAGTGACCCTGTTTACTTCTTTGTGCACAATTCCTTCCAATAACCGGCATGGGAAATAGAGGCGGGGGGGGGCATTCTTCACTCCTGCCATGGAAAGGGATTTTTTTTTCACAAATCATTGACCTCTCTACAGACCTATTCAGCAGAAATCTCATAATTTAAAGAAAAAAAAAAACAGAAAAAAATCTCAACCATCCTGACAGTCACCTCCAGCAGGTCTTCTGTCAGAGCAAGGCCTCACCAGCATGCCAGACTGCTGTTTTCTGAGACAAAGGAATTCCTGGCCCTCTTGGTTTGTGAGGCTGCACGGAGCTGGAGAAAGAGGCAGCCCTAGGGCAGTCCTTCCCATCCCCACCATTCGCCGCATGCCAGCACACCTTGGCAAACACCAGAGCTCCCAGCTCCTGCTGGAGGGCCCACAGAAGGCTGGGAGACAATAAATGCTAAAACCAGCGGGCACAAACGCTGCCCCTCCTTTGGGATAAGGGGAAAAACAGCCAGGCCAGCAACGGCAGCATGGCAGATGCCATGGGAACAAACAGCATGGCTATGCCCTGGCCGGAATATACAATTTAGAGTAAATTCCTGCTAAGGACTAAAACTACAGTGTCTTTTAATGGAAACTGAGTAATGGGAAAGAGCAAAATGCACCAGGTGATAAGAGGAAAGGTATTCGCTACCAGGGATGAGTTCCTGTCCCAAAAGAAGGGTATTCTGGAGGACTATTTCATCTGGCAAAACACCAGCAATATGCATTAATGCTAAGATGAATATTTGTTGTCAGAAAAAGATATTCGAGAGGATTATCATCTAACAAGATTCCAACGATAGGGGTATTCCAGGAAACACTTTGTCAGNCAGGAACCACTTTGTCAGAAGCGGCCACAAGAAAGAACATGCATTAATATGTGAAAAAGGACAAGATCAGCAGAGGAAGCAGGAAGACCTCCCCCCCAGTATCCGGTGAAATCTGAAAATAGTATAAAAAAGACCTGGTGGGGACAATATTTTGTACACTACAGGGGGACAAACCAGTCCGAACCCGGTTCACCCAGCACCGATCGCCCGGCTCGGTGCTGTTCTGCTTGTGGCTTTTTTTTTTTTCAATTTTACTTGGATTGTTTAATAAATTCTTTTATCATTAAATTGGCCGATTCATTTATAACACTGGCTGTGTGGGGGGAACAGGTGTGGGAACTCAAAGACCCCAGAGAAACGGAGGAAGGGGCAGAAATACAAGCCAAGAGCCCCCATCTCTGGAGAAAGCCAGGCCTCATGCAGGGCCGGGCTGAGCACTGACTGCTGGGTGAAGCTTGGACGGGTAACTAGGCAATTAGCTCCTCTGTTTGTTCAAACCCCTCCTGCCTTCAGAGGGAAAGCGCTCTGGGCAGTGACAGATGGTCCCTTGCGAGCCTTGCTGCGTTGGTTGGAGACTTTGGACACTACCAGCCGGCCCGTCTGTGCCGCGGCCCTGCAGCAGCAGCGGCGGCAGAGTGTCACTGTGGGACACAAAATCAAACACACTAGAGCTTGTGAGAAGGCTGAAACTAAACTTTATTAATATTTTGACTTTTTTATATACTAGGTTGTTAGAAGTAAACTGATTCGAGTTAGAAGAAACACCTATTTAATCACTTTGGCTAAGAGAGCGAGAGATCAAATGGTCTCTACCTCCAAGAAGAAAATGTAAACACTATAGGATTAACAAAAACATCTCCTACTGTTTACAGAAAATTCTATGAGAACTGAGTTTTAGAAAGCAAAACATCTCAGGCTGAAAAACCAAGGCTACAGGCAAAGCCCCACAGCCCAGACACGGCCCCGGTGGGGAACGCTCAACCTCAGCGGCACACGGAGCTGGGTCTGCACTCAGACACCGGGCACTGCTTTGGGTTCAGTGGCCAGGCTTTGGTAGTGGGGGCTACAGGGGTGGCTCCTGGAACCTGCCTTTATGTCTGGCAGAGGCAATCCCTGGTGGCTCCGAAGAGGGACGCGCAGCCTTCGCCACCACTGTTCGGTGGTGACGCCTCTGGGACAACAGATTCGAGAAAAAAGAAGAAAAAGCTATGGTGCAGTTGTAATTGCAGCCAGAGAAGAACAGAGTGAGAACATGTGGGAAGAACAACTCTGCAGACACCAAGGGCAGTGCAGAAGGAGGGCAAGGAGGTGCTCCAGGTGCTGGAGCCGAGATTCCTCTGCAGGCTGTGGTGAAGACCACAGTGAAGCAGCTGTGCCCTGCAGCCCCTGGGGATCCACGGGGGATGCAGAGATCCACCCACAGCCCCTGGGGATCCACGGGGGATGCAGAGATCCACCCACAGCCCCTGGGGATCCACGGGGGATGCAGAAATACACCCACAGCCCATGGGGATCCATGGGGGATGCAGAGATCCACCCACAGCCTGTGGAGGAGCCCCACCCCAGAGCAGGGGGACGCCTGAGAGGAGGCTGTGACCCTGTGGGAGAGCCATGGAGAGGGGAGCCTACACTGCAGCAGTTTTGGGAGAACTGTTGCCTGTGCGATGGACTCACATTGTGGCAGTTCTCACAGTTTTGTTGCTTGCGAGATGGACTCGTGGTGGAGAAGTTCACAGAGAACTGTCTCCTGTGGGAGGAACCCCACGGTGGAGCAGGGGAACAACTCCTCTCCCTGAGCAGTGGGAGAAACCACAGGTAATAATCTGACCATAAACCCCATTCCTGTCTCCCTGCACCACTGGGGTAGGAGGAAGAGCTGGAAGGAGGGAGGGGCGGGGAAAAGGTGTTTTTAAGGTTTTATTTTACTTATTTTATTTTACTCCTGCTCTGACTTTTTCAGTAATAAATTCAATTAATATCTCTAACTCCAGTGTGCTCTGCCTGTGATGGTATTTGGTGAGTGATCTCTCCTGGTCTTTATCTCTTCTTAGCAGCATTTCATTCTATTTTGTCTCCCCTGCCCACCTGCAGAGAGTGGGCTTTGAGAGAGTGGCTTCGGTATGTTCCTGGAGTCCAGCCAGGGTCACCCCATCACAGTCACCAACACAAGAGCTCGAGGGGTCTCTGCTCAGGGGACAGGCAGCTGGAGGTGGGCAAGTTTTAAGCCAGGGCACAGCAAAGCCATTGTACCAAGGCTGCCTAAATCCTCAGCAATTCCCATACAAACAAGTGTATCTGGGAAATAAGCATTGAAAATCTTCAAAATCCAACTGTTTTCTTGGACAGAAGTATTGCTGGACAGAATGCTGGGCAATGGAAGATCAGGAAGGGCAGCAAAATGACGATTCACTGTACTGTGCAAAAGACACTGCCCAGGCACAGGGGAAAACAGAGGTCCAGTGAGAAAAAATAACTGTGCTGCAGGAATTGCATTGCACCATGCTGCAGGCTTGAGAGGGAAACTAGAACAGCAGGGTCACCTTTTTCTGGCGTCGCCAGACTTGCGTTCCTACCCAGAGCTCCTGAAGCAAGTTAAACGTGTGTGGACTCCCAGAGGTGTACACACACACACACACACCACAAGACTTACTTGAAACCTGGAAGCCTCTGAGCAATGTTTTAAGCAAAACATTCCACTCAATAAAGCCAATAGCCAGGCACTTGGCCCCTCTTTGAACCTGTCTCGTCACACCCCAGCCCAAGTGCCCCCAATCAGCATTCCTACTGACAAGTTTATACTCTAATTGATAATTTTGACTAAGTCCTATTGTTCCAAAGGCAGTATAATTTCAATTCCCTCTATTTAAACAATTGATATCTCTCATACAGAAAGTACAGTACTTGAGATAGGCAAATTACTTTTAATTCCCTACTTTTCTACTGCGTCAAGTATTTTCTTGTGGATAAGCAGACTCCCACGCCTATTCTATTCTGTAACCCCTCGTTCATTCATCACCATCAATCTGAAATGAGGCCCTTGAATATTCCATTACTTCACACAGCATCTTTGTTTGTGCCTGGTTATGCTAAACCCCCAGCTACCTGCAGAACAGCCTTCAAGGAGAACATACCAGCACACGCCTGTGATTGAAACTGCAGCAGCAGAAAACAAAGAGAGAACTGACAGTGCCCTGCATCACAAGGCAAGAGGAGGAATCCACAGTGCTACACCACTTCCCTGAGAAAACCAGCAGAAATGTTGCCTCTGACCACCAGCGTGGGGCCTCTAACAAAAATTACACTTGTGCTTGCCTGGGGTCAAAGAGCTCTGCAAGCAAAACTTTGCTCTAACTCTCAGCTCACCCATACTGTGAGAAGAGTAACAAAATCTGCACAAAAACTGCGACTGCCAGGTAAGAAATAAGTAACATTCAGAAGCGGCAGGCCAGAAAACGTGTGTCTCAAGGAGCACTGTAAAAAAATGCTTAGCTGTACACCCTGAACACTCAAATTTTATACAAAGGGATATGTTAAAACCTGCCCCAGATTTTAATTTTCCTCCTCAGTCAGCCACTTGTAGTCTTTCCTATAGTGAGAAGCAGGTGGTTTTCATATCATGCATGCTAATAACAATGATAAAAAATCCACCTAGCACTCCTCACTGAATTAACTTTTACAGCTTTTTCTTGCATTTCAACATCATTTACCACAGCGTTAGTGCTGCTGTGTTCCTACAGGATTATGTGAAAAGACATGGCTGGAAAAGAGTGGCTTTATTTTTCAGCCCCTCACAGACAAAACCAGCAACAACAACAACAACAAGTCAGTTGTCAGTTTGCAACGACAAAAAATCCTTCAGATTTTTTTTTTTTTTTTGAATGAGAGATTTGCTGAGATGGGTGATCCTAAAGGGATGGGACAGATAAGCTGCTATCCCATAGGAGTCACATGTATATACTCTACAAACACGTAAATATTCCCATTTTCAAGCAAATCATTGCTGTACATAGCTCAAGCACACACAGCTGTGGTCACATATCCATGGCATCAATCACAGCATATGGTCTAAGCCTTCCCAAAGTTATATACCACATTTAGATTTAGTAGGAAGGACTGGCACTTTGTTAAAAAACGCTCGTTTTCATTCTACTCACTGAAACAGCAGTGTCTTGTCTCAAATGTATAAAGAAAAAATAATTGCAGCCAGAAGGACAAAGGTGACCTGGCTTTGGCCACAGGAAAGACCATCAAACCAGAGTTCTGGAGCAGAGGAAACAGAGTGATTTTCTTGCCTCCCTGATGGTTATCAGCCCTCTTAGGGGCTGTGCATGCTAAGCATGCACTACCTACACACACAGCATTTCCATCCTACTTCTCTAATTGGCCTAATCATGCATTTCATTATTAAGGTAATTTCTAATGTCACACATTGCATTAGCTGAGTCCTTCCATTTATTTCCTTCCCCACTTTTACTCAGCTAATAAAGGAAAGGAAGGAAGAAGTGGAAAGAAACTCCCCACGTTCAACACTCTTAAAACTTAACCAAGCTCCGCGCAGGCTTTTGAAGCTCACCCTCCCCAGAATTAGGGCAGCTTCATTTCATTTCCACTGCTGCTGCAGACTAGAAAGTTTCTCTGGAGGTGGGTTTGTAGGGCATTGGGACACTGTTTTGCCGCTGAAGGGCTGTCAATGGGAGGCTGGGAAATGCCTGCACCCTCAGTAGCTCCCTGCAGCCCTGCCAGCAGCAGTGTCTGCCTTTCAGAGCCCGTCCGAGATGGACGAGTGACTCAGTTGTCACTCAGAATCAAGGAAGGGGATGCTAGGCCACGGGGCTGATAATTTCCAGCTTGTAAATCCACTAGAAACACCTCCCTCAGCCTTCCTCTTTTCACCAACTCCACAGCTTACCTTGTTTTAAATGGATTTGCCTATTTCTTTGCTGTCAACTGCTACTAGTCTGCTTCTAGCAGGACCTTAAATGAGCAGAGGACGCTGTCCTTTGGCTCAGTTCAATTAATCATTTCAACTAATGGCTGCTTAATTTAGTTGGCAAAACACCAGCAACTATACTGCTAATCCAGACAAAGGCAAATCCCAGGGCACAGTACCGAGGCAGGGTGTGGGGGGAAAGGTGAGGGGATATGGTCAGATCTGCCCCACTCTGGAATTGCTCCCGAAGCCTTTCCACACCCTTGGTAAGTGCCTCAAGTCATGCAGGGACACGCTGTAAAAGTAGGAGCAGGTATTGCCATGATTGTCTCTCGGCACGTCAGCATCATGCCCGCCCTGGCAGCAACCTGAAACCCTGAAAAGGCGCACAGAAGAGCTTGGCATTAGTGTGTTGCCCTCACGTTTTGTTTGTCTTCATTATGCGGTTCAGTTTGGAAACTGACAGGATGCATGTTGTAGTAGGGAGATCAAAAATAATTTTTGTTGGGTGGAAGGGGTTAAATTGAAGTTTAAAAAGAAAACTTTCCAGGGGTTGTTTCATAAAGAAATTCAGAAAGATGAAATTAAGATGGTTTAGTCTCAGAGCTTTTCTCTAAAGAGCAGCAGAGGCATAGCAGCAGAAGAGGACAAGATCAGCCCTGGTGTGCTCCCAGCCCAAATCCCTGCAGCAGCCCAGCAGCTCTGTCTCTGGGGTGAGCATGCTTTACCCTGAGCTTTAGGTGTGGTGCTGACAGCCAGGCAAGAAACAAAGCTGAAAAACAGCAACGCGCTCTCTTGTAATCTTGCTGTCTCGCTTGGGACACTTCCCTCTAAGTGACAAGAGCAGATCAGTGGTGATGGCATTCATAACAGAGATAAAACGCCCACTATCTCTCTTTCAGTAGCTTCTTTGGGCTGGCTGCTCAGTTTCCGAATACCTTAAAGACATCAGACCCATTTAAACTAAAGACACTGTTGGAAGGAACTCAATGCTAAACATGTTTTTGCCATCAATAGGAGCCTGCCTGAAACCTCACGGCAAATAGTAAAAGGGTTTGCCCATTCACACTGACCACAGGACTTACTGAATGACAGCTTGGTTAAAATGATGAATAAAGCTCCCAATTTTCAACTTAAGACAGAACTTGATAGATTTATTTAATAAGTAGCTGACTTGGAAAATACAGGTGTCTCCAGAGTGTTATGGATGATCCTGCAGTGCCACTCAGGCCACCTCCCTCCTCTGTGGCCTTCAGCGCAAAAATATTCCCAAATGCTAAATGTTGCCTAAACACAGATAAATTTAGGAAGTCTGATTGACTGCTCTTTGCCACAGCATGACTGACAGCTTGCAGAAACTAGAGAGAGAATTAATGTGTTTAACAGTGCCACAATAATCACAATATATTTACATTTTTCTGACACATTAGTCAAACATTTATCACTTCTTAAAATGCAGCTATGATACTTTGTCTCAACTGTCATGAGTCACAATGTAATTACATGGTAATCATATGGCAATTAATTTATATAATATTCATTTGAAACAGAGAAGAATTAGGCCTGTGATAGCGTGCAAAATTAACAGGCACACTAGACAAGGAATGAAAATCATGCCACTGGAAAAAAAAAAAAAAGAAAATAAATCTTAAAATTAGTGTTTAAACAAATTGCTCCAAGCTTTAGAGAAAAGCTCTGGGACTAAACCATCTTAATTTCATCTTTCTGAATTTCTTTATGAAACAACCCCTGGAAAGTTTTCTTTTTAAACTTCAGTTTAACCCCTTCCACCCAACAAAAATGATCTTCTTGATCTCCCTACAACATGCATCCTAACAGTTTCCAAACTGAACTGCATAATGAAGACAAACAAAACGTGAGGGCCACACACTAATGCTAAGCTCTTCTGTGCGCCTCTTCAGGATTTCAGGTCGCTGCCAGGGCTGGCATGCCCAGAGACAATCATGGCAATACCGAGCTCTCATTCCTTCACAGATCTCCTGCCCTGCAATCTCTTTTTCTAATCTATTAGATAACTGCAGGTCAGAACTCAAAACTCAGGCACCGAGCTCTGGACACCAAGCTGAACCCTCTGGTGATGGGAAACTCCCAGATGGACAAGGTCCGAGGGAGGAGAGATGGTTCAGTCACAATTACAATATTCCCTCTGTCCAAAACCTAGCAGCAGGATGACTGGGTGAAAAAGACACAAGCTAACAAACCAAGGAGTACCCTCCAAAGATGAAGTCCAGAACTTATGAAAGGCCTTGAACAGCAACATTTTAACAGCAACAGAGAAAAAATAGTAAAAAAAGAAAAATATTTCACAGTGAAGAAAATTAAGATGCTGTATGTGGTAAATTATTCCATTTACAGCTTCCTTTTTAAAAGTCATACTAATTAATGACTTCAGCTAATCTCATTCTTATTCACAAGACAGCCTGTATTTATTTTGCAAAGAAAATGTTTAAATGGAATAGCCTATTGAGAACTTCCTAACTCATCTTCAGCAGTTGTCTTGGGAAACAGCACTGTAGTCATATTTAATACATGCACTGTGTACAGCAACTTTGATGAAAAGGGGAATGAAATTATACAATTATTGCATTAATTATACATTATACACTTTTGTTCAGTGGCCCTTAGTGCTTTTCAGAATAGCTGGGTCACCTGGAGGAAAATCGCACTGCAAAGCTTTTTCATTAACACCCCAAGCAGCTGGAAAAACAAAACCCAACAGTTACTTGAACATAAGGCCCGTGGAGTAGATGAGGTGGGGTGCAGGGGTCATGCTGTATCGTATTCCAAACAATCCCCTTATCCTTCTTCAGTCTTAGAAAAAACTCAGTCCTTCCGGCTCCTCGCCTTGGGATGCTCTGGAAACACGGCTGGAATCGCTGGGTTTTGCCCGGCAGTTTAAGCCAACCTGACAGAGTGCTGCCGTAATTCCCCAACCCCCTTATGCTCACCTGCTCTCGTCCGTGCACAGCTCCTGGCCCAGCAGCTCCAGGCGCTGGGAAGTGGAAGCACCATTCTGGTGGCCCCCCTCACTAGGGAGCTGCCTGTGCACCTGAGGTAACATCACCCTGCAGGAACATGTTCTCTCCCTGTCAGGCAGGGCGGGAAGCAGCAAATCCCAAACTACAGAACCTGTGTGCTGCCATGGAAGCTGAGAGACTGTAGGCATGGCCCCCGTGGCAAACGTGGTGCCAGGAGCAGCGCTGTCCCCACTCCTCCGAGCCCCCAAGCCTGGTAGCCAGCCAGGCCATCTGCTGCTGGTCTCATCTGGGTAAAATCACCAAATGAGTCAGTCTGAATAAAAAAACCAAACCTGTTTCTGAGGAAAGACCGGAGGAATGGTGGCTGGCATTGCTCTGGGAAGCTCCAACCACAACCAGAAGATGGTGGAGGTGACAGCAGATGTGGGAGGGGACACTAACAAAGATGCAGGGGAACCTGTGCAAAAGGGTTAAGCTGGGGGCTCACAGCTGCTTGGGGCCTTTCATATGTGTTGATTAATAACTTCTTGGTGTCTCAGTTGTGAAATGGGGCCCAAAACTACTCTGCCCTCCAACAGCACAGAACAGAGCCCATTTCGTTCAGGACAGAGATGACAAATGACACTTGACAGCGTCCCATCATTTCCTATATATCACAACTTCATTGCCAGCTGTCATACTGCAGAGCCACTCTCAGGCTCCTCCCCTGAAGTATGGGGAAGAAAGTAGTTGTTTCAAGCTCCTGATCCCATTTCCTGGTGGCCTTTCTATTTGTGTAGTGTAAATACACCAAGGCTTAGGCAAATAATGAAAAAATAATAATGACCTAATTAATTCTGTGATTGATTTGATAAATGCTCTCCAAACAGAGAGGAAAATGGAATCATAAATAATGTACTCTTCCGTTGATGGAAACAGTTTTGAACAAACTTGCACACGGCTCAGTGTTTGCTGAGACAGCTCCAGTCCATGCACAGGTACCGTGCCTGCCAGGAGCTGCCAGCCTGAGTTCTCATGTGCTGTTGCTCCACCTGATGCAAAGCCTGATGGTTTAGGAGCAAGGGGGAGGGTGCATAAAGCAGCTGAGGCAAAGAGCTGCCCTGGTCCAGAGACACAAGACAGCCACTCCTTTTACCCTCCCTGAGTATGGCACGTGCACATTAAGCTGCACCACGTCTGTGTCTACAGGTGGGCAGAGAAAGGCTTCAAGGGGTTCGGCCTTTTCCAAAACCCAAAGTCCCATCTGGCTCAAGCTCCGACACAACAGGGAGCTGCTGTGCCTCGGCAGGAGCTGGTACCCCTGCACAGCACCTCGCACCCACCAGTCTCCCCAGTACCCACAGCCTTCTCCGGGCTCTGCAGCAGATCCATCCTTCTCCCCTTGGCACGTGCCCGAGGCGGCCGAGCTCACAGGAGAGGCTTCAGCTGAACTTTGTGTTTGTTTCTGAGTGCCCTCCCTGCCCGTAGAGCTAACACGGGCAGCTCTCACAGAGCATCTCTTTGAGGTGCGTAGAGAGCAGGCTGGGCAAAGCAGCAGCAGATAAATTATTTATCATATTATTGAGTGGGTTTAGCGGATCAATAGGAAGAAACCCCCAAATGCACTGCAATGCTTAGCTAGGCAAAACCCTTGCATCCACCAGATCAGTCTTTGCAAGGACTTGATTCTTCTCTGTATTCTTCTGGAGAAGGATTCCCAATACATTTATGTATGTTTGCAGTCAATCCCTAACCCCACTGCCCAGGGCGCCACCAGTCCATGGACCACAAGACAAGCACTTCCAAGATGTACCAGAACTATCCTGTCCCTGCTTTATATGCTCAAATCAGTTCTCACAGATGACTCTTGGTGAAAAATGCCTTAGCAGAATATAAATTCTGCCATCTCTTCTATGCCTGCTCCAGGCTCCCATTAAAATTGGCAAAGACAACTAGTTGTACATATATAAATTACACTTCTACAGATAAAGGCAGTCAGTGTGGGAGATCAGATCCAGCTCAATGACTGCTTCCATGACAGTAATGGGAAAAATACTCTACTATGATCTATGGTAAATCCAAGAGAAAAGGCTCCAGGCAGGGATTGAGCAGTTCCTGGGCTAACTGCAACTAATTAAAACATGTAACAACACCGTTCACAATAATTTCAGTGAAGTTCAATGATACATACATTTACAAATTTTATGACAACTTCTGTGATCTTCATTTTGTTTCATTCATTACATTTCTTATGGATGCAAGAATGCTTTCACTACAACAAAATCTGACCTGCATTTTTATAAGTTACTTGTTTTTCCATCAAATTTTAACCCAGCAAAAAGAAGGTAGATTTGATAAAATGCCATGGAAAAATCCATCCTTATTAGTTTGGAGAAAGTTTTCAAAGAATAAACATATCAGCAAGGGAGGGGGGAATCAATTTTTGGTTGACCAAAGCAAACTGCATATTAATCTTGAGTGTGGCAAATAGCTCTGCTGGGGAAGGGAAAGGAAAAACACATTTGAAAAATCAAGAGGCTTATTGCCTTGAAGTTTATTAGAACACATTATTTAAAACAAATTAAGAACCTGGAGATGAACACAAAAAATTCAGCTGTTACGAAGAAATGTTTTGCAGGACTTTCAGTTTGATGAGTTAAATAAAAAGATTCCTCACTTGGGGCAACCCCAATTGACTTTTATAATTCTTTCCCAGTTCAGCAGAAGCATCAAATATTTCTACAGCTCTGGCTTTTACAGAAGTTTGCTTCTCTTGGTAACAAATCCACTTTTCCCACCTCCCTCATCCAGGTGCTGCAATTTGCTATTAGGTCTCTTGTAAAACATCACCCCTTACCCATTTTTTCCTTATTGCAAAAGCTTTATCATCGACAGCAGGACAATACTCATGAAACATCCTTTCAAATGCCACCAAAACAGCACCCACACCCCCAGCTCCACTCTCCAGCTGACCACGATGAAATCCCACCACTGAGATGCCAAGAAGCCACAGGCAGTACTGCTCATGCTCATCTCTCCAGCATTTTTTTTCCCCCCAAAGGTTCCGGGCTGGGCATCACCTCATTCTGGCCTCAGTGATAACTTTCAGTGAACAGCTCTGACAGGGGACAGTCCCCCGAGGGTCTGTGTGCATAAACAGCACATATTTAAAGCTAAAATGGAATAATCCATTTAACTTGTACCAGGGGAATGGGGTTTCCCATTCACTGCAATATCCGGCTGCTGTATAGTGCCTGTGTTTCAACTGCCTGGCTGCAATTTGCCATTGCTCCAGTGGGAAAGTTTTAGAGATCTCCTGAGGAAGACTTTGAAAATAAAAAAACAACGAGGTGAAAACCCCTGAATGAAAACACGAGGAATCGATGTAGGAATCTTAGGGGCAAAGATGATTATGCACCGCTTTGCATTTCTAGGATGAAACTCTGCCAGGCACTGAGAAGAGAAGGAGCAGAAGTCTTAGGATGAAACAACCGCGTGCTGAAGGTGAATGGGTGGCGAGGGTGAAAGACAGAACAAGCTGAGGACACCTGGACTCCAGCAGAGACAGGAACATAGTTAGATATGAGGTTTCCTGGGATCCCTGGGGGAAGCATCTGCTTGGCCATCATTGCACACAAACCACGGAGTGATCCAGCATATGCTACTGACAGAGGACAAACAGGTTTCACACCCACAGCCCCAATATAAAGGGTTGTGGTTTGCCCCTATGTTGGAGCCCAGGGCATGTGGAAAACCCCTTAAACTGCCCTGTGGGGTCCCAGCCCTGGCTGGGACCCCAGGAAAGCATTGCCTTTGACCTTAGTCCATGGGAAAAACTTCCAACACCCATAGATTAATTCAAAACAACAAAGATTTAAAATAGATAGTAGTTTAGTTCGTCACAGGGTGAAAATTTGTAGTTTTGGGTTTTTAGTACGGAAGTAGATCAGAGCAAAATGGAGAATTTTGGGTGGTGTCTCATCTTCTTCTTCTTAGTCTACTCCATTTTCTGCTGTGATGGTGGCACAGAGACATTGGTAGAATGGATTTGATGTAGAAATTGCGTGTCTAGAGTAGGCAGTTATTGGTACAAAACTGTAAATTCAGTACGCTTTAAGGGTTAATTGGGTTAGAAACCTTTAAAACGACCTTTGACCCGATGTCCATGTTCCTGTAGCTGCTTTCCTTCAGTGCACTGAGACTGCTGTAAGGGCTTGAGATCAGAAATAGAATAAACACCTTTGAAGACCGAGCCACAAGTTCCATCTCATCTTTTAAACCCTGGTACAGGACTTTGAAAGGAGAACACCCCTAATTAGGGGGTTGGCGGGGTGAAAATCCCGTCACGCCTCCTTGCACTTGGAGAAGCAGTACGCACGTCCTACCCGTCCTCCTGTTCCTCCCACCAGCCTTGTTCCACAGCCTGCCTGGTTTATTGCCTCTCTTCGAAGAAGGCAAACCTCTGGGGAAGCGTATCAGGGACGAACGGCAATCCGTCTTCATAAAAAATAACAACAATAAAGGAAAAAAGTGTGGCTGCCCACAACAGCTGGCAGCTTTGCCTCCTACGGTTACCTCTGTCGGCCGCTTCTCCGCGCGCTCTTCTCATCGTGCAAAGCAAGCCAGAAAAATGAGGCGACATGGAAGAGGAGGAAGGAGGACCTCAGAAACAATAATAGGCTATGAATCGGAAATTTGAACAACAGCCTGTTTTCTTCCTCCTGGTAATATTGTTCCAAGCAGCATGGGCTTGTAAAAGTCTAATCACTTCCCATCTGGCTCATCAATCACAGGAGGGAACCGGTCCCTCGCACAACAGCGAGCGAGGCTCAAATTGGCTCCCACCAATAATAGAAGATAGTGGAGAAGGACAATCCCTTCAGAGGATTGTTTAATAAATCACGTTTAGACAGGGAACACAAGAGAAATGGGAGAGTCTTAGAAGACCAGGGCCATTCAGTCTCACACGGCTTACATTATTGATACCCACTTGCTACGACCAATACTCCTTAGTGAATTTCCCTATTTTGATTCTTGTTATTCAACATCATCCAAAATGAAACATGAAACTTTACATATTTAAAACCAGGCCAAGGTAGTAATTGGAGCTGATGGAAATTGCACGCTGGCACTACTCCTGCTGCGTGTGCTTGCCTGGCTGCAAAAATGCCAGAGACACACACTGTTGCTTCTCCTCTATTTTCAGCAGTTGCTGACATTTTACTGTAATTTATTCTCATTTTATCCTCTCCTTCTTAAAAATAACAACAACAGTACTGTCCTAATAATAAACCAACAGCTCTGACATCCAAAAGACCTTTTGGCAGAGGATTGTTTCTGCCAGTAAAGGGTGCCCAAGCTTGGCACACACAGATGTCTTGCAGAGCACATCCCATCTTTTAGTCATATGTTTTCCTTTCAGTAGCCTTTCCTTTCAAATGCAGGGGCACAACTGTCAGCCACCAGCAAGATCCCATTCCAGCCTGTATGTGGTGCCTTTTTTGATGGCCTCCTCCTCCCCTTTTATCTGTCAGAGGCACTAAAGGCTCCCACAAGCCATAAAGTATTTCTGACATTCATGGCTTTTAGATCCTGGGTTTCAAAGAACTGCTGAAGGTTATGTTGATTAAGCCCAAAGACATATTTCTAGAAAGCTGTAGCTTAAATAAAAAAGGTGTTTTGCTGTCACAGCCATCAGCCAAAACTGTTGTTGAACCAGAGCATATGGGAGACAAAAGCCATGAACGTGTGATGTTCCAGCCTGCTAAGATTTGTTCTCTCCAGCAGAGATCAGAGGCAGTGCGAAAGCAGAGGAGGCATTTAGCTCAATTAAAAAATAAACAAATAAAAAGCAAAGCCTTGCATTGAGTCAGATGATGGCCAATTACCTGCCAGTTAAGTGAGGGGTAAGAAAAAGCATTGCCTCTTGAAAGTGCTATCAGGCAAGAGTCCTTTTGTTTCGTGAGAGCCCCAGAGGGGCACTCCAAAATGCCTCTGGAGGATGGAGATGGAGATGTTTATTTAAGGAAACAAGAGAAACCTTTACTGGGAGCTTTCCTGAAGCCAAGATGAAGGCTGGCTCCTTTTGCTTCTGAGAAGTCCCTGCTAACCACACACAATGGGATTCACGCTTCTGGCAAATTAACATCCAGCGGATGCTGTCTACAGCAGATCTGATAAACATTTGTATCCACTATGAATTCATGCCATGATGGAGCATTAAAATTTCATAGGAGAAAAAGAAAAATCAAAAATTGCTCAAGGAGCCGTTGGGTTTAGGCTTCTCAGAGTTGCAGGGATAGTTCAGTCAGCAGACATTGTAAAACTACCAGTTGCTTCACCTAGACAAATTTCAGCCCTTATTAGCTGTAAAAGGATTTGTAATTTCCTTCCAGAAGGAACAACCCAGCACTCTGGGTACAGCGGGGGCTTTAACCAACAACTGAAACTTTAAAAGAAAAACCCTGATGAGGCCTCACAATCTGAAGGCACATTTGGAGAAAGGTGACCTTTTACAGGAGGAGATGAGGTGCAGAAACCCAACCAAAATGATTTCTTTTTAAGCTGAAATCTCAGGGAGTAGGTGAACTCTATTCAAAGTCATTTAAATAAATAGGATTTTTATAACTCCTGGCTGCAGGCTTGGCTGGCTCCAACGGGTTTGTGCACGTGCGCGCAGATTACCTTATTCAAAATGCTTCCCTTTCAGCGCAATATTTTCAAATTCATCTTGTTAGATCGAGCTGAGGACACCAGCCCTGGGAATACTGAGTGCGGTGAGGTCTCTTGGGAGCCAGCTGCTCCAAACCTCCCAACACGGGGCTGTAGAGAATCCTTCTCACAGCGCTCCCCTCTCCCACCGCTCTGCCTGCAGAGAGGCAGAAAGCTTCCAAACGCTACCTGAAAAATCCCCTCTCAGAAAACAGAGGGGGTAGCTCACTCCCTCCCCAGCAGCACAGAAGCACATTGAGGAACTTCGCA
Source organism: Donacobius atricapilla (assembly GCA_013397315.1). Taxonomy (NCBI): domain Eukaryota; kingdom Metazoa; phylum Chordata; class Aves; order Passeriformes; family Mimidae; genus Donacobius; species Donacobius atricapilla. The sequence continues at coordinate 496,153 of WBMY01008455.1, forward strand.
GTGATAACCCCCACGTGACACCTGCATCCCTGTGATCCACCAGGGGAAAAACACATTAATTAATTACCTCTTCTATGCAATAAATACCACACCTTTTGGACAAACACCAGGCTCACAAAGCCAAAGCAAAAGCAGTATTTTAACATTTTACCAGCATTTGCTTGGTGAAAACTTGCAGCTAGCTCTGTTTAGCCACCAGCACGAGCTGAATCGATCCCCAGATGGCAGGGCTGCTGTGAAGTTTGCCAACATATCCGTGCTGGTATAGATCTATATGGGCTGCACCTACTCTGCCCAAGGAAATGCTGGCTTGCCTACTAGGAATACCTCTAGCTATGCCATTATTTTTGGAACTTTGCTGTTTCTTAGCACAGTCCAGGTGTGTGCCGGCCAAGAATGCTCCACATTGATTTGCAAGGTGAGGGGTCTTCCTTGTAAATGAAGCTAAAGTTCTCAATTTCACCGGGAAACTTTTGCTTAAAAGACCAATAACATCAAGTAAAAGTCTACGTGAAGACACTTGCCTTGCAAGGACTGATCTCCTCGCATGCAATATGCAGTGCTTCCCAACAGGCTCTGAGCAGATGTATTTGTCTGTACATTTGATCACTCTGAGTGATTAGGGTGTCCCCCAACCAGGGACACTTACAGGAAGTGCAAGAAATAAATGCCCTTTTAAGCACAGTTTATTCTTATATATGCATTGTTCTGCTAAAATAACTCCTAATGAAATGAGCACGACTGGCTGCAGGAATGAATGAATACTCACTCCCTGGTGATGGGTATTTATGTGCAGGGACAGAGGGTCTGTAATACAAGATCTATCCTTAATGCCTGAACCCATTTTATCTTCATTTCACATGATACAAGTGAACTGAGTGTTGTTTCGGGACATAATTGATCTGTGGCTGAAACAAATCAGCTCTGCAGCTCCGTGAGGAGATGAAATAGTGGATAATCTGTAGTCTAAAACCAGCTGTTCTGCTGAGATCAAATTATTACTTTGGCACTGGAATGATGAGCTGACAAGGGAGCGTGTTCCAGCACCTGCCGTCATTACTGGGCACCGCTGCCGTGACCTCCAGCCACGCTGCTGCTAGGCACCAGAGATAATTGACAGCACGGGGGGGTCAGCTCCTGCTTCCTAAACTGATGGACCTCACCTGCCCTCAATTCTGAATGTCAGCATTTTCAGGGAATAAGAAAAACAGGCAGAGGAGGCGGGCAAGGAGGACGGCCAGCGCCAGTTGGAGAGCTAGGACTGCAACCAGCAGCAGCAAAATGTTGTAGGTCGAAGCTGAGCAGCTGTCTCCACTCTCTAAGGTGGTTATAACACAGCACAAACACTGCAAACCTAATACTTAAATACTTAAGAGTATTTAATACTTTTGAGTAATTGAATACTGCAATACATAAATACGGCAAAGATTTTCACCTGATTTCTCTCCGTCTGCTGACGCTTATTTGGAGCTGAAGTTCCTCGTGTCCCTTCCTGCAGTGCCTTTCCACAGGGATCCAGGCAAGGGCTGTTTTTGACACATTTCCCAGCATCAGGAAAGGTATCCTGTGCTCATGAGAACATTGCAGGAATGGGACACAAATGCAGGGAGGTCACAGGTTTGCATTTGCCTTTTCTTTTTCTCTCATAATTTTCTGTGCTTCCCTGATATTCAGAATGGATTTTCTTTTCTTAGGCCTTCAATCTGCATCATAGTTTTAAGGGTGAACTGTCATTATTATTCCTGGGGTATGTATTACACCAGGGGGTTGTTTTTGGTTTACAAAATTTAAACCAACCGTTTTGCACATCTCAAGCTCCCCTGTCTGGAGACAGCAATATACAGATACTTCCACCATCACCATTGTCATTCTGAATTTGACACCAATTTGTAATATTGTACAGTTTTACTGGCACTTTAGGATCTGAGTCCGTCCCAAAACATCAGAATTAGAAATAAGTGAACATCCCAAAACATAAGGAATCAGAATAAGTGGTGACATCAGGGTCTGGCCACCACTCAAGCTCTTGGACCGCTTGGCTACCAATCTCTCTTTTACCATATTCAAACTGAGTGGCACTTACTTTGAGGGTTTCAGCTCCCATGTTGTGCTTATTAAGGTTGTTTTCTTAAAGCATGAGCACAAACTCTCTCATAAAATGTATTTTTGTTATAACCACTCTCCAGTGAGCAACATTAAGCTATTGGTATTATTTTTCCTCCACAAAACAGTGCGGGTTTGTCAAAATCAGCGTGATATTTCTGCCTTGCCTTTTGACATTTTCAGGTTTATTATGTTCAGACGTTACCTCAGAGCACTTCATTCTTTCTCTCTGGAAGGACTAATGACCACCAAAGGGGGAAAAGAAACACTGCATGCCATTCAGTAGAGCATGCAGACTCTATTACCCTTTGAGTTAACTTCAAACACTGAGTACCAGCGGATGAGACTGCCTTGTGCTTACCGTGTGGAAGTACTGCCTTGAACTAGGACTGGATCCTCAACTTTTTAACCAATCCTTTCCCACTCCACCTTTCCCATGACGATGCATAAACCCAGGCACATCTCCCCTGAGAAGTCAGTGCTCCTGGTCTCATACCCTGCAGGATTCAGCACTCAGAACCAGCTCACAGGGATATTCCCGCTGGCTGCTTGTTGGGTTGGACAAACCCAGCCTCAGTCCCCCAGTCCCACAAAGAAACATCTTCTATCACACCCTGGGCAGCTTCAGTCCCTCAGCCCAGCCCCACACAATGAAGCAGCTTTCACTGGCACACATCTATGACAATGCTCCCCTGACATGCTGTTTTTGAGGACGATGCTCCGGAAGGCCAACTTCTCCTCTGCCCCAGCCTTCCCGGGCACCCAGGCAGGATCTGCATGACTGTGGGGTTGTAATCTGTAATTAGTGGCCAGATTTCGTGATACAGTTCTGCCTGAGGCCAGTGTGTTATGAGCCCCACGAAGGTGTATCAAGCTCTGAGGGTTAACCAGCAACCTCCCAGAAATGGTTTAAGAATTAAGGAGACGGCTGCTTGGGTGTGTTTGGAAAAGCAAAAGATTTTAATTAAGGGGAAAAAAACAAATGATACAAGACAAAATAATAAAAGCTGTGCACAGTGCAGGGAAGGCCCTTGCACCGGCTAAGACACCCCAAAAAGCACCGAGAGACTTTGTGCACTTTAAGTACTCAACGATCAAGGGGAGTTTTTTTTGGCAAACTGCCCGATGGAAACAGCTACAGGTCTGGAGGTACATGTCAAAGATCCAACATGTGCCTTTGTGCTGGCACTGGGACAATTACAATGAGAGAAAGACAGAAGTTTCTGGTTCTTCTTCATTAAAAGTCCAGGGGTGAAACTCAAACTCTTGTCCTAACGTGGAAACATCAGCTTGGGTGTGAGAGTGCACTGCAACAGGTTGGGGTGGGAGCATTGCTGCGGAATTCTGCAATCTGCACAATTGTGCTGACATTTCTGAACTATAAAAGCCCTGTGGCTGGCATCTACAGAAGAAACCCTTAAAATTGATCCAGTTTAGCACAAAAACAGTTGGCTAAGCCCCAATCCATCCCTCTGCTCCTCCACCCCTTGACACAGCTTACAGCAAAAGACCTCACTTTTCTTTTCATATGGATTTCAACAGTAATTCAAGCCCATTGATCCAGGACTCTGAGTCAGTGTATTACAATGCAAGATTATTCAGCTCTCTTACAGTTGGTTTGTCTAATTTCATTTTATTCCATAGCAAAATGGGATTGGAGGGAGGGAGGGTAGAGGAAAAATTGGCAACGTATTGCCTAAATGCTCAGGAAAACAGAAGAATGTTACTCAAAGGAAAGCGTAACACACTTCCACTTGGCACAGGCTGCTATACCTCAATTACATATGTAGCTATATTGCTCTTCATACCTCAGCTGTGCTCCCAGCTTCCATCTCTGTTCCACTGAAGGATTTGAGAGGGCGGGGGGACAAAGAGGAGAATAAATAAGCCTTAATGACATTGGAGCAAAGCTTGTCAGCGAACAGAGTGACATGGTAGATTTTATACCAACTTCTAGCTGGGGTTAAGACTTCGAATCTCATTACACTCACCATTTACACCACATAACCTTTCTTTCTATGCTTGAAAGAAAAGTGCTCATTTGCTTTACAACCTAACAAATCCATTTATAATTTAAAAGCATTTGTAACCACAGTTGTTTTGGGTTGTTGTTGTTTTTTTTCCATTAGCTGGTTTAACTTTACTCCCCTGTTTGTTCTTCTTAAGCTTCAGTAAGACCAGCATTTCCAATCCCACTTGTAGGGGAAAAGTTTACATTTAAAGAGTAAGATCATTAACAACATAAGGTGGTTGAAAGAGAGGGTCTAATTGGTTTCACTGGCCAAGAGGGAAGATCAGCTAGAAGAGAGACAAAACCTAATTAAGAAGGTTTGCACTGTTCTATTTTTAATAATGTCCTCTTCTCCACTACCAACATTCTTATAGTACTCATCCCAGCAGTTCTGTGGTCTGGCTTAGCCACAACTGTTTTGCAGACACCCAGGCATCAGAGCCCTTTACGGATGGACAGAAAGAAGACTCTGATCAGGCACTAAACAATGGGAAGAGAAAAAAACGGACAATCTGTATTTAATTTAAAAAAATTAACAAGCCTAGACACAGCCACAAACCCAAACAGTTATTTTTGTTCATGTTAAATATTTGACTCCTGGTCTGTATTCTCATCCTCCACTGGTGACTCCAGCAGAACTGCTGCCAGCCTGCACCCATGCAGCACGTACCTCTGCAAAACTGGGAACTACTCCACCTGGAGCAGTGATCCTTGTGTCCCGGGCATATTTTTGGTCCTGGAGCCTCTTGCACCTCACAATTTCCCAGCCAGGTGGTGGGAGTACTGCGGAATAGCACACTGTACTGAGCAGGAGCACTCCCACGCTGTGCATCCCACACCCACCTGGGCACCCCTGCTGGAGCCAAAAGCTGCCAGAGAGGCCTGTGAGGTTCAGCAGGAGCAGAGGGAAGGACAGACTTCCACCTCACCTCACAGGGAGGACTGGTGCAGCCCCCAGTCCCCGCATCACCTCCCCAGTGCTCTGCTCTGCATAGCCAAAGGCAGCTTCACTGCAACCACAAAAATGGGATAGAGAGTGAAGAGGATATTGCTGATCTCGAGCATGTGTGAGGGTCTGGGCTACTCTGAATAATTTAAGTCAGGCTTCTTTGATCTCTCTCTCCTGATCTAGAGTGGCTACCACTGCCTTGCACATGAATCAGACAGGCTTCCCAGGCAGCTGGGGATGGCGTGCCTGCTATACAATAGGAGCTGAATGGGAAATGCTGAAAGACAACTTAAAGAGACTCCTTAATCAACCTGGACTTCAAATCTTGACCTCTCCTTTCTACACATGATGCAGCTGAAGGATGCTGCTCGTTATCAAAGGAGACACAGGGAAAGAAAGGCTGTGGGAGAGCTGGGGAAGCTCTTGGTCACTGCCAACCCAGAGAAGGGGCAAAACAAACCCCATTGTGGGATCCACCCCCAAGCCACCCAGGAGCTCCGGCAGGGAAGCCTCTGAACTCCCCCTTCATGGGGGGACACCGCCTGCTTGTCACTCCATGAGAATGATGGCGTGAGTTTTATACAGCAAATCAACCACGGCGACATGGACACAGGGACATAGCTACTACCGCCCCAGTGGCTTTGGCAGCACCCTCAAGGGCAGCCCTGCAGCAGGTGGGATGTGAGGAGCAGCCCAGTGCCATAAAACTCAGGCTATCCTGGAAATCTGCAGCCATCCCCCATAACAACCTACCCCCACCCCCCAAAAATGCTTCCCAGGGAAGCCGCAGAGCACTCAGCAGGCACAGACACCAATCTTCACACCACAGTCCATGCACATTTTGCTGCATCAAAACAGGAGCCTGCATTCCCACAGATTCTAGCTCTGCATTTCCACAGCATCAACTCCTAAACACAACTGATAACTTCAAATGTACCTCTCATACCAAGCCACCAAAAAATAATATGCTAAATAATATCTGCTAATGAGTGTATACTTGGTGCTTGGCAAACTCAGCTTTAGGATTAATTGTATATTAAGGTATATGTATAGCTCTCTTTTAGGGAGAAGAAAGGGCAGGTGTGGGCAGGGTCCCTGGGCTACCAAGTTGCATCCAGCAGCAGCAGCCTGAGGCTTAGGCACAAAATGAGAAGCACCATGTCCCGTGTCTACAAAATATGGGTTGAAACCATGACAGACAGTGCTAAAAAGGGGATTTTGAGCATGCAAGGGAGGCACAGGAGCTGCTAAGGCCAGCCTGCAGAGCTACAGGGACATACCTGAATTACAGACCCCAGCAATGGAACTGGGACAGCCCAGGAAAGCAGGTGATCTGTCAGTATAACACAACGGGGATAAGCAACAGAAGCACAAAAAATAATGTAACACCTCTGAAGACATTATGTCAGGAAGTGCTAGATGCCTTTTCCCTGCCAGCTGGGGGCCTCTAGGAGTGGTGGGGTCAGGATGGAGCTGGTTGACTCTGTGTTAGGGATTATGTGGAACGTGATAGCTGTCAGTGTAGAGGCATGAGGGCCATGGGAACACCAGCTACCACAGCAGTGCCTGGTACTCAGCTACTCACTGTGCCTGCAGCTTTTCAGTACCCATTTCCAACCACAGGACAGGCCTGGAAGACCATGCGCATCTGTGGCATTCCTTTCCTTGCTTCCCAGGCATTTTGGGAAGAGTAAATTGCTGTGATTATTTAAGCTGCTATTTCTCCACAAGCACTAGGAAATAGCAGAAGAAGCCATTCTCCTGGAGCAGAGCTGTATCACATATGCCTTCTGCAATTAGCCTTTGCTCCCACTCCACCCTCCGAGTCTGGGATGCAGCTCACTTTAAACTCAGCTCAGGTTCACCCAGCACAGCTGGCAGCTGATCACAGCCACTGTGGAACACTGTCCACACCAGAAGCATGGTCTGGCATGCAACTGGTCTCTTGTAACCCACCCAGCACAGCAGTTGTGTCCAACAGCAAGCTGGAGGTGTCCTCTTTCCACCGGGATTCGTGTGGCATGCACAGCTCTGACCATCACACCTCTGCTGTTTACATTTTGTTTTCTAACAGGTAAGGTCCTGGGAGGGCAATTACGAACACATAAAGACGCATACTCGATTTCCATGTCCATAATTACCTGGAGGCCACTTTGCCTCTTGCCAGCCAAAGACAAAACACAAACTGGCAAGCGATGCAGCTCACTGCACGACAAACACTACAGGGCAGCCTTGCCCAGCAAACCCCTCCTGGAAATCCCCATTCTGGGGTAGGGTGGCACTGCAATGCTTTCCTAGCACTTCCAGGGAAAATCTCCCTCCCCAGAGACACAGCAGCCCCCACAGCCTGTCCTTCTGGGAACTCCTGACAGGCACAGTCCTCCACAGCCCCTTCTTTTGAGCAGGGACCTTACTGAAGCCTGTCAGCTGGGCAGTCAGATGCCATTTTGCTGCAGAAGGGATGCAGAGCTGTGCTGCCAGGCCTGCAGGAGTCACACACATCACCATGCTGCTCTGCCAAGCAACGCCCTCCCCTCTCTGCTCACCCCTGCACAACATGGCTGTTCAGATGTAGACTCTCTCTGTGCCAACATCTCCTCTCAGCTCTGCCAGCAGAGCTTTCAAAGGGGTCTGCTTATCCCTGTTTTGCTGTAAAAGACCAAAAAGCATTTTAAAACCTCCCACTTCTGTTTTTTTAACAAGCAGCAGCTCCAAATGCCATGGGGCCAGGCAGCATGCCTTGCAACCCAACTCTTACCCTGCCTCTCTGGCAGTCCTCGCCCCCCAGAGGGGTCTGTTTCACCAAAACTAATTCCAAAGACTAAACACAACCAACAACTAAGAATATAAAGTTCAAATGGCCAAATCCCACCTGCCACAGAGTCTAAAGGTGACTGTAAGGAATGAGCTAAGGTAGAGTGTTACAGGTGCCCTCTTGTTAGAGGGCAGAAATGAGCTGAGGCACAGCCTGCTTGTTTATCACAGCATGCAAAGGGCCCTGGTTTATCCCTCTGTACAGCTCAGCCAGCCTGACCCCAACCATTCCCTGACCCTGCCTGCAGCAGCTCCTGCTGGAGGTTTCCCCTGCAGCCTCTGACTGCTGGTTATTTCCTGCTGAACTCTGCCTGCAGGGATCAGTTTGCAGCCTCTGAGTGCAGGCTTTTACCCAGCTAGGCTGTGGCTGCAGCTTCCAACAGCAGGCTCTGACTGCACACCCACACTGACCTCACAGCAGTGAGTCTCTCTCCTCAGGATCCTTCTTCACGATCCTCTCCGTCCCTCTTCCTCAAGGTTCCTTCTCTCCATGATTCCCCCTCAGCAGCTCAGCCCCTCCCTTTTATCACCCTTACCTTCATTGGCTACAGCTGTGACTCATTAGGGGTGAGGCTGTACTGGGTAATTAACACAGCTGTCACTGATCAGGGGCCAGCTCACCTGGATGCCCTGCTCCTACAGTGCGGCTGGCAGGGTTCTCACCAAGCCCGGGGCTAGGCGTGCTGACAGAAGGGAGATGGGGCCCTACATCTCTGCAATAAATATAACATTCACCATGAAACATCCACCCTGATAAATGTCAGACTACTGCCCTGTATGTGTGGCTGGAGGTGCTCCACAAGCACTGCTGAGGTAAACGAAAAAAAAACAACAAAAAAAAAAACCATAAAGCAGTGGTAGATAATTTTTGAAGACTGTTGATTGTGGTTAAAAATGAGTTTCATAATCACTTGAGAGAATTATGGCAGTGAACAGCACAGAACTTTGATCATGTCTTTAAAAATAAATATTCTGAATTGATTAAATAAAATCCAGGCACAAGAAGACAATTTACTGACTGTGAATTGCTAAAAGCCAGGGGATTAGTCAAAGATAACTCTCATTTACCAAATGTGTTTAACAGACATACTTGCAGAAGATTGTTATGTGATACACTAATTGTGTATTTTATTCTGAAAATTGAATATGGAGATATTATTAAGAAATAAGTACAGCCCACAAAAGGAACTGTCAGCTCTGCCAAGCAAAACTAAAATAGGTTCCCCCTTCTGTTCTTCAAACAGTTGTTTGCAATATGAAGCAGTGAACAATCTGAGCTTTTCTCAAGGTTTTATTTTCTGAAGTCCAAGGCAGGGAAGTAAATCTCAGCTCTCGCCCGGATGAGACTCAAGCCATCCACCAGCTCCAGCAGCTTATCTGGTTTCATGGAGCAGATCCTGGTGCAGAAGCCTGGCCTGTGCAATTAGGTGAAGCATGCTGGTGGTTGGGAAGCCGTGGGAGACGGGTCCCAGCCCTCAGCACTGTCACTGCCGGCTCGCTGGGTGAGCCTGAACACACCACAGGGACAAGGGAGCTCCCAGGGCCTGTTTGCCCCCCAATCATTTATCCTGCCCGGCTCAGTCACGCTCTTGGCAGCTCCTGTGCCAGTGAAGAGCCTGCCTTGGCTGCGACAGGGAGGTGGGACCGCAGCAGCCACGGGCTGCGTTAACCTCAGCCTCATTTCACTGCCAAAGCCAGCACAGGTAGGACTTCGAAAACTGAATAACCCCTTGCACGTTTTCTGTGAGTAGGTTGAGCCTCAGAAGAAGGACAAAGCAAGCCAGCTATCATCCCAAAGACGTCAGAAATATCTTTCCTTACCCAACACTCAGGCTTAGACACAATTTTTTCCTGCTACTAAGTGCTGCTTTCCTCTGGCACGACTCCCTTGTGGCCACAGCACAGGGAAGCACCGAGCAGCAGGAACAGAGCTGGCAGAGCTGCAGGGCAGCACATGCAGAACATAAGTTCATATTGCAGTTGCTCACAGGAAAGCAATACCAAGACTACAACTCAACCAGGAACCAAAATAAAATATATTAAAGTAACACAGATGATATGTACTCCTGCTCTGCTCACATATAAGAGCAGCAGAAAAAGAAACAACTGGCATGTGCAATCCCCTCTTACAGAAATCAAGCTCCTCATGAGCTGCAGGCCTGGAAGTTTAAGTGGCTGAGCACTTCATTCAAGTGACAGACAGCCCCTTTTAGTCTTCATCAGCAGACATCCAGAGAGCTAACTCATAGACATAAAGCAAATCTACTTAGGGAATAAATGTCTAAATAAATATGAAAGATAGGATGCTGATCTTTTAATGTTCCTCTGCAGGGTAAATAAAATTATGGGGTTTTTTCACTTCAATTCATTTATGCTATTTGTTTATTACTGCATGATGAAAAGGCTCAGCATGCCTACAGCTTACTGGCTCTTCCTTCTGTCCTGGAGCAAGAAGTTGCCCCAGCTAAGCTGAGCACTACGGAGAGGGCGGGTGGGCACACAGAGCCATGGTCACCATCAGCTGGGGACACAGATAACCCAGGGTTGCACCAGCATCTGCCTGAAGCACTTTTGGTGGAGGAAGAGGGCAATTACTGCAACAGAGACTGAAACACTGGAGCAGGCTGAAGGAGCGTGATGTTGTATGGCGAGTTCACCGTATTTAAGTCTGAGAGAGACAAACAGCCTTTCTCTTAGTTATGTCCCATCTGCCACCTTCATTTGGCCATTAAAACCATTTTTAATATGATAAAAGGAGTAATACTGGCTGACTAATGAATGTCGAATTATCGGCGTAAATGTGCCAACATTTATTTATTTATTTGCCTCACCGAGAACATGTTCTCTTCTGTTTGGTTTTCTACTTTAATGACTACAATTTATCATACTAACTAGGCCTTCCAGTTTGCTGAGTTTTGTTTCAAGTCCTGCTTTTTTGCTGAGACATCTGTGAGGGAGCAGATGCAGGTAAGAGAAGTAATAAAACTAATAAAAAAGCAATAGTAGCTGCCACCGAAAAGCACAGGTGACCAAACCACCTCCATTTACCCAACAGGGCCTTTCCTTCTTGTTCTCATCTGATGATTTTACTGCCTTCTTTCCACCAATATTTTACACTGCTTATGGCAGCCCTCTGCGAGGAACGCTAATTCCTAATTTCCAACTAATTTGCTTTCCCCACCTCCCAGCAGGCAGCACAAGGAGGAAGGAAAGCCCAAGCGGAAGGACTGTCTGCCATGAAATCGAGCCAAGCACCATGGCCCAGTCAGGGGTCTCAGGAGGCATCTGAAACTGCAGAGATGCCCCAGTCAGAGCAGAGATCCTGTCCTGACAGGAGGAGGATCTGCCACCTGTCCAACGCGTCGGGGAACGCTGGTCCAGCTGCACTAAGGCTGTATCTATTTCAGAGCAAAAGCATATGTGTTCTCCCCACCTGTCACAACTGTGAAAAGTATGGATAGCATTTACTTCCGAGGCATTCGTCACCCAAATTAACAGGCAATCTGTTAGTCTGAGTGTAATTAGCACCCCAAACCTTACTGCAGACACGTCTGGTAAGCTGAGTTTTGCTCACAGATCCTTCAGCACCCTGGTGCACACTCTGAGTAAATATCCACCGATGTATGGAGTGGCAAGGCTGTGAAATCCCCAACAAATTCGATGTGAAGCAAAGCTCAGCACACTGCTGGAGGCTTGGCTTTGCCTTTGCTAGAAGCTGTGGTGGAAAGTTCACAGTTTTACAGACTGAAACTGAGCACTCAGCACACCCGAGACCCAGCAAACAGAAGGAGTGAGTGTAACCCAACCAGCTGGGGCTGCCTCCCACCGCCTCTTCCTGCTGCCGGATTTAAACTGCTCCGCTCCTGCCACATGAACGTGCCACTTACACACAGACAGCATCCTGGAACATGACACCAGCATTTTTAAGAGGTACAGGAGGGCAATATGAGCAGTGTAAACCCTTATCTGTGTCATGGAGAGTACGATCACAGCACAGACTGCAACCACACTGGCACAGGCGGTGCCCGGCCATTTGTACCCTGGCCCTCACACCTACCTTCCATATTACAGCCACATCATCTGCAGCACCCTCAGATGCCCACCTGGATCACTCCTTTAGTGAGGTATTTCTTGATTCATAAAGAATGTGAAGTGCCAAATAATGATGGGCTCAAGTTCTTTGAACTCAATATTCACCTTTCTCTCCTGTGGTTGCCAGCATGGCAACAGGGTATCTGCAAACCACGCTGAAATGTTCCTTCATAAACCCAAAATTTGATGTAAAGAGGACTCAGGGAATGCACAACCCAGGCTCCCCAAAAGCAATACAGCCTTCATCTGTCACAGACTTCCCTGAGATGTTGGAGATTGTTAGGCTCATAGCTCCAGTCTCATAACTGAAGGTTTCATGTTCATTCAGCACTTTTTTTCTTTCTCTCAAATGTGCCACAAACATTGTCCCAGAGTTCTTCCCTTAGTTAGTCCATAGATCAGTCCATATCTAGCATTTTCTTAGGATTAGCTTCTCTGCATGATTCTCTGACCTTCCTAAACCCCGCCTAACCTGCCCTGTACCTGCTGGCAACACAAAGTGAGAGACCTACAAGGTGTCACCTTCCGGTGTCACAGCTCTCTCCCCCACAGCCGAGGTAAATCTAAGTGACTCACACCCAGAGCACCTGTCACAGCAATGCCATTGCTCTTGTTCTCTGCGCACCCCTGGCATTTCATCATCCTCTTCCAGCACAGTGGGGCTGCTGGGAGAGACACCTGGTCTTTCCCAGCCCGGCGCCCATCGCCGCTCCCCCAAATGCAGAGGGAAGGAGAAGAGCAGCCTGCTTACCCTCAGGAAGGAGAGGTCTCTGTTGTGCTCGATGCTGGTGATCTCCAGGTTGCCCATCACTACCTCGCAGTTCTCATAGTACTTGCGCAGGGCCCGGTACTGCTGCTCCAGGTCAGAGAGGGAGCTCAGCTTGTTCTCCGTGCCGGCACACACTGCAAAAAACCACAGCACAGTGCGTCAGGCCAGGGTGGAACGGGGGCACTGGAGCACACAAGGAAATCAAGGCTGTACACAGTGATGCAGGGAGTCACAACAAAAATCTGCAGTGATTCACAGGACTGGACCAAGCAAGCCACGCTTGAATACCAGCAGGAGGGACAGGAAAGTAGGAATACAGCCTGTGAGCATCTCAGCAATTTGAACACCGCTCATCAAATGGGCTGAAGTGCTGGTATTTACCGCCAAATGCAGAAAGGCTGAAAAGGCAGAAATGCAGGGAAAAGGCCAAGCTGGTTGACCCCATCACCCAAAGGATCAAACCCAGGTCTCAGCAAACCCCTACCACTTCCACCAGTGACAGAATCAGACACTGGGCAGAGGCACTCCCATCATGGGCTGAAGGTCACAAGGCTGGAGAGACCTGTGCCTCCAAGCTGACCTAGATAATTCAACATTTTCACTATTCTGAACAGTATTTTGCACAAGCCAAGAGCAACCTGAGCAGAAGACTTACACCCAACACTGTTTTCCTATCATTGTCCTTAAAACCCCAGCTCTTCCCAGCTTTATGCAATTAAATAGGAGAAAAACAACAGCAAAAAACACATTGTTTTTCCACAAGTCCCCAGGCTGAATGCACAGCAAAGATATGTCAGGAAACACCATCTTAATACAGTTTTCAAAGGACACTCTTTAATATTACACCGCTCTGTTCTACATTTTGAAGCCCAGTTAAAAGCCACCACAGGATCCCAGCTCAGCTCAGCGTATCAGCCTGTTGTCATCATACAATGACAAAAAAAAAAAAAAAAGAAAAAAAAAAAAAAAAAAGAAGAAAAAAGAGAGAGAAACAAATACAGAAGCAGCATTTTACATGATCAACTTTTCGCACATTGCTCAGCCTGCCTGGACAACAATGTTACTTAAATGGTCAAGTGTGCTGCTGGGCTGGTTTTGGTTTGTCTCTTTCAATGGCTCTTTTTCCTCTTAATCAACAGCTTGTGGGTTGTTCTTATCTGTGAGCAAATTAATCTGGGTATATCTAAACTTTTGAAATGGGTATTATGTTATGCAAGGCAGGAGCCTGACAAGAATGGCATTTCTGGAGCCAATCCCCTTTCTGGATCATATCAGTACAAACAAAATTCTCCATGACTGGAGGCATAATCGGTAAATGTGGCTAAAATATACTCTTTTGAATTGTGCAGGTCCTTTTTATAAATACCAAAAGTAATTGGTTTTCAGAGCACTACAATTATTGACTTCTTATTTCCTATACCACCTTGCCTCCTTTTTTCTTTCCCTCAATAGAAATGGGAACAATTCCAATCTCTGTTCCCTCTGTGGTCTCTCTGCTGCAGAACTATTTGCTCTTGTGCTGGGGAAATTCGAGCTTGCAGCAGCCTCTGGGCAAAGGGCTTCAGGAGGCAGCCAGAAGCCCACGACCTGCTCTAAGTTTTCTCCCAAGGAAACTCCCTCTGCCCCAAAAATGGCAGAAGAAGTCTGTTCCCACTGAGCTGTGACTCCCACGGGGAGGGCGCGTTTCACTGCAAACCATTCACAGGGTGAAGGGTTGATCAGATCGTTTTTGGGTTGTGTTTCCAGGGGCTAAAGAGCACGGACCAAAGCTGAGCAGGGACTGCAAGGGCTGCTTCTTTAAATAGGCACTGGGTCTACTCACTGTAGGAAATGCTGGAGTGTTATTTCTTTCTAGGACCTGGTAAAAGTAAAATCTCAAAGTTCTCGCTACGGTCAAAAATTTGAAATATTTGACCTATGTTCATCATACTGTGTTGAAGAAAAACAGAACTGCTTGGTTTGCTCAGGTTTTAAAATACGAGCTACCACCTCATTTTGAGGCTTAACTTAAAAGCATGAACATTGCAATTGGTTGTTCCAATTGGAACATTCCAATAAGGTTTCTGTAAAACCTTACCACTTAGAGTAAATCACACCTACACATGACTTTATTCATAGCATTTTTAACATGTATTTTGGGAGATTCCCAAGATGGAAAGACATCTTGGGAATCTCCCATCGTAGTGGGACCTCATGTAGCTCTGGTGGACTGGGAACACTGGAAGGATTGAGCACTGCAACTAGGAGATGGGACATCTTTCTTTTCAAAATGCAAAGCCCTGTCCTAGCTCATGTATACAGTTTTACTCAGAAAACCCTTGAGACCTGCCCTTGTGTGCTAACCCTTCAGGGAGACACATGCCTGTGCCTGACAAGACACCTAAAAATTCTTGCTTAGCAATTACAAAATGGGTTTGTGTGTTTCTTCCTTAAATAGAGCAGGATCTATTGTGAGACTGATCATATTTCCAGCCAGGTAAGTATTATTCTGTCTTAAGGCTCCCAAGGGCTAATAAATACCTTCCGTTCCATTTTGCAATCCATGCTAAGGACCAACACAGCTCGGAAAAAAATTCCTGCAGCTCAGCTAATAAAGCTATACACTGCAACACTGATATTCCATGTTGCACAGCCATTAAATGTTTCCTGAAAGCTAATGCAGCCATTTGTTTGCTGTGAGGAGGCAGAAACACCTGGAACCTGTTCTTGCAAGGGGGTTCGGCAGGGGTGAAGGCAGCCCAGATGTGAACCAGGGCCTAGGAGTTTTATTTGACTGAGATTGATTTTGCACAGCCAAACCACTGCAGTAACTACTCCCAGTTTTTGATATGGCTAGTAACCAATTCTTTCGGATTTAAAAAAACACAAAACCCTTTAAACCTAATTTAGAATAAATCATGCTGATCCCTTAAATTTATCTCATAGTAATTTCAAGTGCTTACGGTCTGTCTTAAAAAGAGAAGTTTCCTTCAACAAAAAAATGGTCACTGATTGTCTCAATTCCAGTCACATACCAAAAGTGATCATCCCACATCAATTGAGGGGCACAGAAATGCACTTTTTTTTTTTTCCACTGGCATCCAATCAGCAGTCCAAGTTGATGCAGAAACAGAACTCAGAGCACGAGAAAGCTCTGACCTGCCCAACAAGCTGAAGTCACAAAGCAAATTGTGGGTATAATTGTGGATCATTAATAATCCATTATTACAATATGTCATTAATCTCTCTGTCTCAGCTTTGCAATGTATGCTTTTGATGCACCTAGTAATTATGGCATATTTAAAATACAAAAGAGGAATCGATGCCAGTATTTAAGAAAAGCAGTTTAGGTCCTTCACTTGCAGGAGGAAGGCTGGGACAGTAACTCCTATCCTTCCCAGAGAATCCTTTAAAACACAGAGATAAGATATGCTCTTGGCAGGTTTTTCAAGGCAAATAACAACTAACGGGGTAAAAAGGCATTCCTGCCACGGGAGAGAAATGCTGCTGCCGTGGACAGTCACAAAGCTGCTCCTGTTGGCCCACTGACGCCAGGGAGCCAAACCTGGGAGGGACAGGGCCAGAAAGCAGGCTGTGAACTGGTACGTAACAAATCCTGTGCCCCATTTTGAGCCATGTGAGGCAATTCCCAGCTGCTCCAGGGCAGAAATTATTGTTCTGGGTCTGATTTGCCAAGGTAGTTAAAAAGCACTGAAGTAACCCTATGTGAAGTGGGAGCTGAGCAGGAGTCACACGGTCCCTGTGTCCCTGAGCTCAGCACAGAGCAGGAACATATCCCACTCGCCTCCTGCTCCTCTCCTGAAGCAGCAACAGGCATCTATGTGTTGTAGCAGCTCTTTAAAATTAAGTGCCAAAATAATATGTATTTGCAGGGATGTTCCAGCTGCATACAGGCATAAACAGAAGCACAACAAAATGTATTTCCTTGTCATGCCATGCAAAACCACCATAATCTGTATTTCATGAACCCTCTTCAAAGCACTTCATTGTATATCGTTAGGCATGTTGTTTAATAGAGCCCCAGAAATGGATGAGCAGGAAAAAAAAAAAAAAATTCAAGATTGTGAGCTTTAACTGTTCCTGCAGCAGAACCTCTGCTGGTTAACAAAAAATACTCATTCCCCGTTTCTAACACAGGGAATGTGCCTCCAGTCTAAAGCTGCTCTCGTTATTGAGTATTTCTGGTGAGGTATTCTCTGCCCTGCTTGGGGGAGGCCTTAGAGGGGCATTTCCACGAGGGGAACCCTCCAGTGCTCCTCACACCCAGGAAAATCAGACTTCCCCTACATTCTGCCCAAGTCTGTGGGGGAAGCTCCAGTCTGATCTGATTTACAGACAGGCCACCAACCCCTCAAAACCATCTCTCCACCTGATGCCTTCAGTTTTAAATTTCATGTTTTTCAGATTCTGTGCTGCCTAGGGGTGCAGTTCTGAGCCTCATATTAAGTGTCAGTGAGCTCTCTTCACAGAGCAGGGAGACAAAACAAATCCTTTTCCTGCTGGAGACCAAGGACAATGAGTACAACTTTCAGGCCCAAAAGCACAAACAAGGGTGGACTAAAGAGAGAAAACAAGAAGGATGGGACCTCACAACCTGAAGCTGTAATTGGACAATTAAACCCCAATATGCAAATAGACCAAAACTTATAAAAGTGTAAGATCTCGTGACAGGTCATCCATTTTGTGACCATTTTGGATCCACCTTGGGTGTAGCCCTGGCCAGGCTCTTGTCCTGCCCAAGGTGTATTCTTTAAGGCCTTTCGATAAATATCTGCTTTATTCTCCAGCTCCGTTCCAGGTCAGCCTTCCCAAGGCATCACACCTAACCATGCTGGGCCATTCCTGCTCTTTCCACATCCTGACAACAATCCTCACAGAGCGTTCATGTGCAGAGCCACCCCCCACTGAGGTTATCCCAAAGCTCAAGGACATGCCTCTTCCACCTGGGAAGTCCCAAACCAGCAACAAGGCAGCGGCCACGTTTCACCTGCACCCCAGTCATGGGGGATTTTGGGTGGGTGCTGGAGCAGAGCTCTGCTTGGTCATCTCAGAAATGGATTTCAGGCATTACTCACACATTCACGCTTCACATTCAGTTGTTTACTTATTACCAGCTACCTAAAGTGACAGAGTTTCAGCTCCTAATGGCCCCAATTACAACAGTAATAATCACCTGTATTGAAATGAACTTATGTTTTTCATCAATATTCATGCACATGACTTGGAAATTAATTTTCCATTGATGTTTTTTTCATAAAATAGCCAAATCATTCAAACGCTCACTTAAAGGTGGCAAATAATGGAGACATTTAAAAATGTCCATTAGATTCTGCTTTTTAGCCCATTATTTTGCTCTGCTCTGTTGATGATAAATCTATACGTTAAATTAAGAAATCACACTTGCCTCCATCTAGTCCTGCTTCTTCCAACACTAATGGATTTTATAATCCTCCCAGCTCAACTTTCGGAAGGAGATCAACTTCTTCCATTTCTTTTTCAACCCCTTTCCAGATCAGCCTACATCTGGAGTACCAAAGAGTGGAATCCGTATCTCCACCACGGTCACTCCCACCTGACCTCCCAGTGTCTCTCTCCTCTCCCAGAGCACACTCAAAGAAGCAGGGATGAGGCAGTGCTAACTCCAAGGCAGTTATCTCTAGCATCTGAATATATTTTCCTCTGAATCATAAAACATTTATTATTATCTCTTTGGCAAGGATGCAGGAGAGCAGCGCATTTGCCCTGCACTCTGCCTGAAAGCAGCAAAACCTCCCTTTGCCAATCGGTTTGTCAAGTGGGCCAAAAACACAAAGGGAGGCTTAAATTCTTGGACTTACTGGTTTGAGGAATGTCTTTATAAAAAGGACAAACACACGTTCCTTCGCCCCAGCAAAGATGAGCCCAACAATAGCCATCATCTCTTTCTAACACGTTCCTCTCCCGTATTTCCCACTTATTTACTTAATTAGCTGCATTTTTACAGACAGCACCATTATCAGGGTTTCTTGAAAGGCAGCTAACAAAGCTGTTTATTAACAATTGCAAACACTCGTGGCAATTTGTTAAGACCCCCAGATGGGGGGAATACTGGAGCTCCTTAAGGAACAACTAATTACCAGCGGTGCTGCAGCAATCCCCATCCACTTCTTTCTGCTCCAAGCTCTCAGCAGCAGCCTGGGCACCCCGTCACGTAGGCACACAGGAAGGGGAAACACACTTTTAATCCTTTCATTATTATTTTACAGTTCTCCTTGAATGAGCTGAATTTTCTTGCAATTAGGCACGTCCTAATGAAGCGAGGGCTGCCAGCACTTACAAGTCTTGCAGATGTTTCCCGTGAGAAGGCAAAACACTCCTGGAGGTCAGCAGCCATTTTCCTGAAAACCCGGTGATTTGGGAGAGTGCTTCAGAATTGGAGGCTTTCTTTCCCTAGGTGGGAGACTGGAATGAAGGAGGGCATAATTTTCTCTGTACTCCTAATTAAAAGCTCAGCTGGCACAAGTGTTTTCCTTCCGCAAGGTCTGCTCTACACTAGAAAATTATCATCCCATTTGAATCCAGTTGCACGCAATCAACCCGACTGCCATGAGCCCCTGGACAGCCACATGGCCACAAGAGGAGCTCAGCATGGCCACCCAGCTGCTGCCCAGCCCGTCAGGGTGTCACTGGGATGAGGTGACACAGTACAGGCAGTACAAAACACTTCACCCATAGCATTTCCTCTCCGTAGCATAGAGAAGTAATCGCTGGGTTGGATAGTGCCAGGGACCAAAAGCATTAATTTCCTGAAATTTGGTCACTAAAATCTCAACTGTCATCTCACAAGCCTTTGCAAAAGCCTTCCAGCACTTCCAGAAAAGTTGCAAGGATGTGAGTTACCAGCCTGGTCCCACCTCCAAGAGAGGCTGATCCTATGCCACCTACAAATGGAAGCTCATTCCCAATTTTATGAACAGAAACAGCTGGGCACAGCAGAGACCGACAGTGATCATGACTGCATCAAGGAGGATTAGCTATGTGTGATAATACTTTTCCGAGCTGATGGAACGCTCTCCTTGTGCCAAACTCTCCAAAATCCCTTTGGTGCATGGTACACAGCATATTTTACTGATGTGCCTTCCTGTTCACACCAACCAAAATTCACCATCAAAATGCTCACTGGATTCACACTGTGACATTTCAAGGATATTCACTTGTGCTGACCCTGTCAAGCCATCGCCACCGAAGCTTGTTTTATGCCAGTATTTACAGCATTGTTTCTCTTTTAGTTATGCCACATCTATATTATGGCACAGCAACTGGAAAGGAAAAAATAGGATAATGTTGTGCAGGACCTATATCACACAGCTACCACTAAAAAAAGTCAGACATTAATACAAGAAGTTTTACCAATGATTCTTCTGCCTCAAGGCTTGGTACCAAATTTTTTCTCTGTGTACTTCTGCACTTTTCCTCCCTACTCTTCACAAACACACACACCCCCTCTTTTCCTCATTTTGTTCTATTTGAGGGTAAATAGTCGCTTCTTAACTATAATGTAGGTACTGGACTTGACAAGCAATTAAAGCAAACAATTTCCACTCATCTAACTTTGCCAAATTAGTCATCTACCATCTGCTCTATCATCTGTCTCTCCTTGAGGTCTTGCTGTGAATCTGGAAGCACTCACTCTGACAAGGAGGCAGCAGATAAGCCTCCAAGCTGGTGGGGAAGCCGAGGGATGGAGGTGACAGGGGGGTGACACGTGGCACCATGCTGCTGACCACCACCCCCATCAGGATGGCTTTGAGAAGATGCTTGTGGCCCCAGTGGTCAAATTGGCAAATAACCAGCCCACATGTTGTGATAGGAAAACATTTAAAATATTTTTCTACAGCCACTTACACAGTGGGGTAGCTTAGGAAGACTGGGGGATTTTCATACCCCATGCAAAAAATAACTTAGTTTATCGAAATATCTTTAGCGTTTGCAAGCTACTTCCCAATGAAGTACATAACCCAAGCAAGCAATTAGCAGGTGTTATCTAAGGAAGATTTGAGTGGTCTCTGCTCTCAGCATCTGGCTTAGCTCAGGTAAAGTTGCATTTTGAAACAGCAAAATAATTTTCAAGTAGCTCTGAAATACAACACTGGTCTCCTCTGCCCTCCAGCTTCTTAGCACTGGCAGGATCTTCTTTTGCCAGGCTTCCATTCTGAGCTCCTTACTGAGTCTCCCAGTACAAAAGAAGTATCACCAGCATCCCTCTTCCAGCTGACCTACGCTCTCCTCCCAAGGAAATCAGCTCCAGAGTGCAAGTTAGACCATGCAAATGTTGCTGCTCTGAACAGTCACGCAGAGGAACCATCCTCTCTGCTGCTGCTGAAACACATTACAGACTAACTCTTCCTGCACTGGTCAGGCACTTGAGTGCAGCACCCAAGATTAAGTTTTTGATTAACTCTTAATGCCGTGATCCAAAATTCTCCCCTACAGCGCCAAAGTACACACCATCACAGATCTAACTAACTCTTCCTGCACTGGTCAGGCACTTGAGTGCAGCACCCAAGATTAAGTTTTTGATTAACTCTTAATGCCGTGATCCAAAATTCTCCCCTACAGCGCCAAAGTACACACCATCACAGATCTAAGACTAATAAGCCTGCAGATAAATGATCGTAATGCAAGGCCACGTGCTCTTCCAAGTGACAAGCTGAAGGCCTAAGAGCGTCCAAATATTGCTCTTCTTGATTTCCAGCCCTCACTGTTCTCGAGTCCTGCTCCACTGCAGCAGCAGTGGCAGCCTGCTTCCCTCCATCACTGTGTCACGGTGTATCCTGGCTCCCAACCAGGGCAACGTGGTGGAAATCTCTACAGACCTCAGCAGTGAGAAGGATTTGGATTGTTTTCTCAAGGCCAAGGGAAGGAGAGGAGGGAAAATGATGGAGCACAAACCCACAAGCACCAGGTGAGCACATCCATGGGGGCTCGACATTTTCTGAGTCTGAATGTCAGCTCGCTAACCATTGCTGGCTCCTTTCCCAAGGGAAAGTTGTCAACAGTTTTCTCTCTTCAAACCATCTCTCTCCGTTTCTCAGCACAGGTTCAGTAAACAGTGTTCCCTTTCCCTGAACAACTGTCCCCAGGTGTTGTTTCCTATTCCTGAACCAATGGAGAGCAGTGTCAGTCCCATGTGTTGTCCTGATTTTTCAGCCTTCTTGTGTCTCACAGTTCATAGTTCTTAGGTTGTTTTTCACACACGGGTGTTATAAATAGAAGCAATGTTTTCCTTAGTTTAGGTAGTTTACATTCTTTGTATTAGAGATATGGACAGCTGATGGACAGTTGTCGTGACCAACGAGAGGTATCAACCTTCTCCCCCAGTAGAAATACTTCTCCCCCAGGCCTTTGTAGAAATACTATAAAAGTGAAGTCAGATCTTTCAATAAACAGTTCATGCCATGCCTTCTTATCAAAGTGAGTCTGCGTCTGTGTGTCTGTGTGTTGAACACCACCACCCATGGACCAGTAATAGACCTTTTTACACAGCATATTATAAAAGAAACTGCTGGCACTGTAAAGAAAGCCTTCTTTCTCTTCTAACAACTGTATGGAGTCAATCTATTTCGTGTCCTACTGTGACACACCCACAGGTGGGAGCAGGGGGAGCCCAGGGGAACCGGGCACTTGGTCTGGTCTTTCGCACCTTCAACAAAAATCAGTTTGGTGACATCTGCCGTGAGGTTGGACCAAAGTCACGTCTCAGCTCGCACGCCAGGCTGCCTTGCTGGGACACAAAGGGCTCCTTTCCCCCGGCAGGGGTCTGCAGGGGTGCCCAGCGGGCACAGAGCCCTGCCCGGGTGGGTGGCCACGTTCTCTGGCAGCTCCTGCCGCTCCACCGGGACTGACACAGCTCCCCACAGCCGCGGGCCTCTGCCCGTCCGCTGCCTCCCTGCTTTCCCCTTCCCCAGAGGGCCCCAAGCACCGCCAGCGCTCACTCACTCCACTTAAATGCATTTTAATTAAGGCTGTGCAAACATGCCGAGCTTGTGCATGCACAGGGGAGAGCCGCCGCCATGGGGACGGGGTTGGAGCCCTCGCTGCCTGCGCGGTATTGGAAATACACTGGCAAGATGCTGACGAGCCCTCAGACCCTCCGTACTGGTATTTAAGCATCATTTATGTAAGAGACGCGGCTCAGAGCGGGTAGGTGGGACAGGTGCTTTTATGTCTCCACTGTAACACGGGTAATTAGTCACCACTAAAGCACACAGCAAGAGGCGCCTCATTACAGCTTAAGCACAAGCCACTTGTGACATGTAAAAGGTATTTCCCCAGGATCGCCCACAGAAATCTTCCTCGCATTACATTAGTAATTATCACATAACCCAAATACCACCTAATTAAAATGATTAAAGTAACTGTGAAATTTCAACGCCTGAAGAAATGGACTGCTTTAGTGAGAACAACCTCCCCAACTTCATGAGGCAAAACTGCAGGCAGGGGGACTTAAACAGTCCCTGGAAAAACACTTGGGAGTTAAAGAAAACCAGTATCCCAGGGGACACACCTGACATGGCCAAGACAGGGTTGGGTGTCCCCATTACCAGGAAAGAACAGACCCAATGCTGCGGAGCTGCTTTGCCCAAGTGCTTCAAGGTGACTGTGCAACGGAGGAGAACGTGATGACAGAAACACCCGATTTTAGCCAATACAAACACATCTATTAAGCTGAGACTGAATGCAGTTTATTTTTCATTAATGAAAATAACAGGTTCTCAAGCAACACGATAACCTTGTCAAGCAGGCAGGAGAATCCAGCTCGCACAAGACAGCTGAAATGGTAATTACTTAGACTCGGAAGCACTGCAGATGAGGGGAATGGTGTTGCAGGTGGAGGGAAAGGCAGGGGCTGTGCTGAGGCTGTCCTGACCCCCAGGTGGACACCACACCTTGTCTAGAGCCAAAATATGCTGGGCTAGGAACAGAGACCACATCCTGGAGTCCGTGGGGGTCGTACCTGTTACAGTCATCAAGTCAAAGAACTGACGTGCTCTCTTCCACTAGACTTCCTTACACCAAAGGTTCTGTTTGCCGAAATGCCCATGGCTGCACCTAGTAATAAACCCCACAGGTTTTATTAAAACAGGTGCTTTCAGGTAGCAGTTTATAGGCAGGGAAAACACACTTTCAGTAAATAAAGTCTAGGCAATAACCTTTTGTTTCCTCTCTACGCTGTGCATAAGAACCTGCAGCCCGGTGCGAAGGCAGCCTCTCCTGCACAGCCCATCCCTGGCGTGCCGCTAACCTCACAGTACATGAGCAGAATGCTCAGGGCAAGCTCCCGCAGCACCGAAGCTTCTGCCTGTTTTACCTGGGGTGGGGGAGGACTGCGTGTTTGCGTTCCAGGAGATTCTCAGCGTGTCTCAGATTCTTTAAAAATTACTGAGGCAGCAGCTGAAATCACAGACTGGCTCGTCCCTCTTCACACAGTTCCTCCTGAGCCTTTGTAAATGGTTGTGCCTCCCAAGGCTAGAGGAGTCCACGCTGCACCTCAAATGCAGTTTCCCAGCAGTTGAATCTCACAAAGGAACTCCAACATCTCTAATTGCTTCCCTCACCCGAACTATTGCTGCACTGCACCAACCTAAGGCATATTTATTTGTTATTTTTAGTTTTATATTCTTTCAGAAATCATCTCAATAGCTAAGTTCTAACTAACCACACTGAGATTCAGGTATTATAAATTCTTTATAGAACAGTTGGTCCAAGTATACTCCTTGTAAATACTTGCTGCTATTTCTGTTGGGCTTTTTAAAACGCACTCCATATATATTTCATAAATGTTTGGGTTCACTCCCGCCTCCCCACCCCTGAGACTGCCCTTAAACTTCTGTCCATTGATTGTGACGGTATCAATTTGTAAAGGTCAACAGAAAGCTTCCCTGACAGCTGAACTCAGAAAGTAATTTTTAAATGTGCTGTTTCTCTTCCTCTACAAAGCAAGATGCCAAGACAATCAAAACCCAAGGTCTTCATTTCACAGGCCTGACCAGTAGCTTTGATAGGCTTTGGATCCCTGATGGCCACTGAACACTCCTTGGAAATATGAACTTGTTTGAGGGTATAAAAAATAGCAGCATCTGAAATAGCAGGTTTAAAACAAACAGAAAGGGAAGAGAAAGAGAAAGGTTTATTCAAAGAACAACATTAATTTGCTGCTTCTCTTAAAGCCTCTACAGAGCCTTGATTACAGAGCTCACCACAAACATCACCACTCTGCGGCTTTGGCCTCATGCATTCTTTTATCTACATAAATTACATATATCACACTAAAACCCCCACAACCACCTGGCTATTCAAGAAACAGACTATACTAACTTATTTTGATGCTTGCTTCTGATTTCTTTTGAGAGAGCAGGTTATTTTATTTAGGACTGGGGTCAAAAGCCTCTTCAACAGGCATCCACCCTTTCCCCCATGCCATAGTTTACTGAATATCTCACATTCATAACCATTTAAAGGAGGGCTGTGCAATTTATGACATTGTTACACATGAAGAAAACCTGCCATAAATCAAAGAAATCAGTTATATAAATGAGCATAAAAGTGCAGGGAAATGTCACAAGATAGCAATAAAGTATCTTCCAAATGGTAAATCCCGGGAGCAGAAGCACCATTAGTTTAGAATGCTCCAGTCAGCAACAGCAGGACTAGTTTATCACTGGAGCCACGAATAGCAGTCCTGGGAGGAAGTTGTAAGTGCAGGATGAGGGGGTTTACCCTGCAAACAGCCATAAAGCCTTGCACTGACTTCCCAGGTCCCAGCCCAGGCTGCTGAGATTTGGTCATTTTTCTGCAAACGCTGCCAGCAGAAGAACAGACGTGTAACAGCAAAATGCCGAGGAATTTGTTGCGATGAAAGAAATGCAATGCCATATAAAACGCTGCAGCTGCCCCCAGACAAGCAGCAGCAGCACCAGGAAGATCCACGGACAGATTAAAGCTTCATTCAGTTCGGTGCCACGTGGAGATGATGGCAGGAGAAAATCTCTCCGACACTGAGCGTGGTACAGAAGACTCCCACTCCACCCACCCACGATGATTCTCCCGGGGATTCCCTTTCCACCCTGCTTGCTCCAGCAAAGCTTTAAGTGAGCACTCCGGAGCAACCACCAGACTGTGCCCTTGGGCTGATTTCTGAGGTCTGCACACGAGCCCTCCCCCATCCTTTTGGACTTGGAGAAGTCCCAAGACTATTCCTGACCTCTCATCCTGCACAGGGTAACCATTATCTTTGGCAGTGATTGCCAAAATCATCTGTTTTCTGGTTCTTCATGCAAGGCAAGGGGGACAAAAGGAGAAGACACAACAGAGGGCGGGTTGCTTTCTTTCGGAGACATGGATGACACGTTCCCACAGGCCATAAGCAGCTTCCCATTGCTGCCGCTCACGTGAAGATGACAGCATTTCTGCCCAAAGTCCTCCTCACCTGACTTTATTTTCACAAGCAAACGCAGAAGAATGCCAGGTACCGCACTGCTCCTACCCAGGCAGAGAGCAGCAGGCATGTTCCTCAGCAGCCTCACCGAGAAGCCAAGAAGCAATTTTCCCGATTTTCCCTCTGCAAGGAGGCTGCTCCCGGGGTCCCCACTTCATTAATCCCTTCCTCTCGCTCTCTCCACTCCGCCATCCCGTTCGGTTGGAGCCGGGAGAGCAGAGGGAGGCGCGAAGGGGAGCACAGGGCACCTGCCGTGTGATTCCTGGCCAAACCTCGTGCCGGGGGCTCTGGCCAAGGCCTGGTGCTTAAGCGATGCGGGAGCACGCACGGCCGGAGCGGCGCCCTGCAAATTCACCCACCGCAGAACGCCCTTGGAGCTGCCGGCCTGTGACGGGGAACCGGCAGCCAAGGGCAGCGGAGCCGTGTGATGGGAACCAGCCGGAGCCCGCGGCCCCATCCTTAAAAACACCCAGAGCCTCCCCACAAGCATCTCACAAGGTGCAGAGCCAGTCCCAGGAGAAGGGCTCCCTTGTTCTTCCCCCACAGTGCCGTGCTTACTAAATGCCTTTGCTTTTCATTACGTCCACAGAAAAAGCACAATCCAGCTTGGAGTGCTAGGAACAGCTTAATTAATAACAATTAGCTGCAGCACAATTGTGATTCAGGTGGCGTTTTGGAGCATGAAGGAGAAACTTGACACTGTTGCCTGTACGCACGGACATAAGAAATTCCAGGCGACGTTAATGGAAACTGAGTGGCTGAACAATGCCAAAATTCAAATGTACTGTAAAATTACTAAATTATTTCAGTGTCACAGGAAGGCGTCGCACTAATTCCAGGATTATTAGCCCTTGCAGAGTTTTAATAATATTTGGTCAAATACCTCAGCAGCACATCACTGGGATATTATAAAACCACTGAGATAATTTAAAATCCTTTTATATTTTAGGAAAGGGTGGGGTTGAAATCCACGATTACAAAAGGCAGGAGGCAACAGCCTCGAAAAGCTGGGTGCCGGCTCCGTGCTCCCTGAAGCCACCTGGTCCCTGCCTGGCGGCGGACGCCTCCGAGGGGGGCTGGCCGTCTCCTCCCTGTCAAGGAGAAGGGGAAGGACACTTTATGAAATTGCTGTTGTCTAAAGTGCTCGAAACACCTGCCAGTCACGGCAGGTTTATTGGCCACGCTCCCCGCAAGGGGGGCTGCATCTGAGTGCCTCTACCTTAATTAGCGTTGCCGCAGTCAGATGCAATTTATGTTTAAATATACACGGGTAACAAGAAGACAATCCAAGTGACTACTTTCAAACAGCAGCAAAAAGGTGAAGGCTTCAAACTTTCTGTTGGGAATCAAGAGAAATTGTTAGCTGGAGAATGAATTGACCTGCTGTTAACAGTCTTTGCCAGGCTGGTGTCGTCTTAGTAAAAACAAGCAAGCAAAGCATGAAGTGATTGTACAGGATCATGTTCTGAGAGCATGAAAAAGCAAAGAAATGTGCAACCATCGTGCTAAATGTGAACATACGAGGGCATTTGTGCAAGGCAAGTCAAGCAGCCCATGACACTCAGTGTGAAAACGGCACACAAGTGCTGATGTTGATTTTCACAAGGTTTCTTGTGGCTTTGCAGGGAGCCATCGCCCTGATCTCAGGAAAATGAATGTCCAGTATGGACCAGCAAAGTATATTTATCTTCTGGCAAAAAAAAAAAGAGAACATATCACAGCCATGTTGTAGGCAGAGGGAATTCCAGGTGGTAGTGCCTGGCCTGGAGGGAGCATGTTTGGAAATTGTTCTGATACAGGTGTGATGCAGCTAGAAAACCAAGTGTTTCAGACTACTTACCAACAGTAAAACAGGCATCTTCTAAAGTAGGTACACCAAGAACCTGTGGGCGAACACTGGAAGTGAAAAAAGTGGCTCCTGCCCCTAAGCCTTGCCACAAATCCTGCCTGAGCAGAACCCTACCTCCCAGAAGAAAACTGTACGCTCAGTAACGTACGCTTTCCTTATCATTTACAAAATCTAAGCCATACTGTTGAGAAAATATGTCTGAAAGTATGAAAACTGTTCCAGGGCTCCTGGCAGAGCCTGCAGATACACGGGCCAAAAATCTGCTTCCCAGCAGCAGAAATCCACCCTGCTTGTCCCTGGCATCACCATCCGGAGGGCGCGCGGCTGCCTCAGTGCCCCTGGTGCTGATGTTCAGCAGCCAAGCAAAAAGAAATCACCACATCATGAGCTTGCCAGCTTATCTACATACCTGCTTTTGTCAGGGGCAGCCAGAGCGTGGTACCAGACTTTTACTTGCTCTTAGGTCTCTGCAAGATCCCTCACTTGGCCATGACAAATTTCCATCAAACTTACGTTTGACGAATTTGACATAATTAAGAGAACTGGCTGGATATCAGTCTCCTTTGCATGGGTAGTGCTGCACGAGAGAAAACAGGGTTTGATGAACAGCTTTGGGTCCTGTTGTGTTACCTACGTCAGGCTGAAAGGTCTGTGACTTGCCACAACCACAGAAAGGAGAGAACAGAAACACACACACCTTACAGGTCATTTGGACTCAGCAAAAACCTAAGAACACACCTCAAGCTCAAACCACAGCCTTCTGTGAACATACTCCGTGCCTGTAGTCACTAATGCAGGAAATACTCCTGTGCTTAGGAAAAGCGCCACTTTTGGTTTGGCTGCCTCGGTTGTCCTCAGCCACGTTCCTTCCCTAGGAAGGTAAGGTTGCGCTTGAACTCAAAACTAATTGCCCCTCTAGATTTGGTTCTTCACGGCCCTGCTTCTCCTGAAAGGCGGCAGAAAGCCCCCAACGCAGACCCCAGTCACCACGCTCTGCAGATTTGCCAGCGGGGGACTGCCTATAAGCACTCACTGCAATTAATGGTTCTCTGCGACCCTTGTCTCTAGATGAAAGGCAAACCTCTTGCCCTGGGCTTGGAGATAGTGGCAGCACCACCCAGAAAAATACAGGGCCTGGAAAACTCACCTGAGCGTGGTACCCCCAGCCTGGGGGTGCAGAGGACGTAGCCACCCTGGGGAATGGGATACTGCTCCCCTGCTTCAGCAGGAACACCTCTCTCAGTCACATACACGCCACACTGAATCCTTCCTCTCCCGCTCCCCTCTGCGCCCACTGGTGCTGCATGATTAATATCACATCAAATTTGTCTTTGTAGGCTATCCCACCAATCTTTCTTTGTGTAATGTTCGCTTTACACCAGGTGACAGTTTTAGTGATTCCTCCTTTATTTGCATGTCCCCTTGAAGAAGCTTCATTTCTCCTTTTAATCAAGTCATTAATTTTCAAGAAAATCGTTCCCACCCTGAGATGGCTGGATTCTAATTTGTCTCTGTCACACAAATGACAAGTATCACCTCATTGTCATGCTGTGATGTTCCTCCACATACCTGTATTTGAGTAGGAAAAGCACCAAAATTATTTGTCCACAGCTACAACTGCTTTTCTTTGCAGCAGTTTGATTCTATCATGAGCCTTCCTTCAGGTACTTTGTAGCAGTATTATACAGCTAGTTTCTTCTTATTTCAAAACACATCTTGTTCGTAATTTCTTCGTAATGAGAGAAGTAGAAATGACTGTGCCAAAATTACTTTCCTTTTTATCTTCTTTGCATCCTGTTTACCAACAGAGCTGACCACCTGGGATGCCAGTGCACGCTCCCCTGCTGTCAGATTGATGCTTCTTTCCGAAAGTTCTTTCCACAGTGTAGTCAGCCCATGGATTTTCACATAACAGTTGCTGAACACATCATGGTAAAACAAGGCTTTATGCAATTTGAAGTCAGCCCAGGCAGCTCCTCCTTTTTCTTGTGTTCTTCCAATTACACCCCTCGCTTTTCCTATATCTCCTTTTCCTGGACCCCAAACTGCCGCCACTAATTCTGGGCCAACAGTCAAGAGAATCAAGAAATGCTTTTAGAAAAGGTAACCTTCAGGGTGGCTGTAAAGGGAGATGGAGGACCCCACAGTTTGCAACTCACACCTCCTCTTTTTTATTGAAACACCGAAACTACTGACTACATCTCTGAATTACTACAGAACTTGCACATCTCAGTCTTGAGGGTACCAGGAATATTTGGCAGAAAACAAAGGCTGAGAGCCAGAATTGTGGCCACTGGACAATCCTTACTCTCACATGCATGAAACTTGCTTCCAACGAAGTGTTGTTACACCATTGAGCCTGCCTGACAACAAACGGGCTTTTCCGGAGAAAAGATCTTCCTGATCTGACGAATGGCTGGGATTTTCTTCTGCCATTCACTATGAGGCACTAGCTTCATATTAATATCAAAAAGCTGGCTTCTCATAGATCTTTAAGAACACTGATCGAATTCTTTCTCATCTCACGCTACTTCTCCTAGAGGAAATGTACTCGAGCCTCAGAACTACCCCTGAAATCATATTTGGAAAAAGGCTGCAGCTGCAACTCCTTTACTAGCTATTCCCAGCACACAGGATATTAGATATTAACAAGTTTCAGTCCAATATAATTGAATAAATAAAATCTTTCTCCTTAAGACAGATTACTTTTGCTTCATTAAAGCATCAAGGTTGTACACAGACCCCAGAGGATTGTCTTGTCTTTTTGATTTCCTTTCTGTTGTGCTTACTGTACCACCTGGTGGAGAACACCACCAAAAGTGATGGCAAAACAGAAGTGGAATTATTCACAGAGCTACTGAAGTCCTAGCAAGGGTTTCTTTTCTTATTACTGACAGCTCAGTAAATCATTTCTGCTGATGGGTCTGGATTACCTGGTTAAATATTCACAGGAAACCCCGAGTTCACACGGTAACACTGAGCACAGCACCGCAGGGAGAGGGTTATTCACCAGGGAAGTGGCCTGGTCCTTGCCCTCCGGCAATGCTTCTCTTTTCCTGTCCTTCCCTGTTATCATCTCTCCTTCTGCCCGTCCTCTCCCAGAAGTGCCTCAGCAGCAGGTTTATCCCTACAGCCACAGCCTCTTGCTCCCACCTCTCCCCTCTCGGGAGGCAAAACCACGCAGGCGAGGTGAGAGGACCCTGCCAACAACAGCAAGGAGCCAGCAGAGCGCAGCCCCGTGGGGTGGGGGCGCTTCCAGCAGCCCCCTGCCCTGGGGAGGGAATTCAAACTGCGCTGGGCTGGCTGCAGCGCTGGCAGCACCAAGGGCTCCCACACAGCAAACGCCAGAAGCGCCTCCGCAAGCGCAAGCGTGCAGGACCCAGGTAAGAGGAGAGAACTGCGACTGAAAGGATTGATTTTGTGCAGTATCATCTCCCTCCCTCTCCCACTCTCACAGGTTGTTGCCACACTGCATGCAAACACTGGTCACATTTTTTCCAACCTTATAATTGCAAAAACCAATGAAATTCTCAACCATAAAAAGGCAAATTAGCAGAGGAGTTCCCCGACACATTTCATTGTTGCTGAAAAAATCAGAGTAGATAAAATGAATCATTTGATTTGGGCGCCATTTCAAAGCCCAACTTCAGGGAAGAAATAATTTAAATACCTATTTTAACCTCAGAATTAAACTGACAACAAAAGTTGTGGTTTGCATTTCCACTGTGAAATTCTCCAAATGCATTTCACTGTTTGATTTGAGAGGCAATGCAAGAGATGTAAAGCACATGTGCAGGAGGAAAACACGTGTACTTTTTCATCATCCTGAAATAAAACCTCTGCAAGCGACAGCTCAAAGAACAAGAACCTATTTCTAGGTCTGGAGGTAATGCCATTATTTGTAAAAGTTTGGTTGGACTTGGGAAAAAAAAAATGAATGAACTTAGGGAAATCTCTTTTTCCCAGCTGGGAGAAATTGCTACAACTCTTACATATATAGTAAGAAATAATGCAAAGCAATATCAAGCAACACTACCCAGCAAGAATTCAGATTCATCTTGTTTGGTGAATTTATCTTGTTGGTCTCCAGACAAAAAAACCTTTTCATTCAGGTCTAATTTACTCTGCCAGGCTCCTGACGTTACAGACACGAAGCAAACTCGACACAAATAAATCACCTTACAAAGCGCAGACCTGGAGCACACAACAGACCTTAAGCCTCTGCTCTGGTGTAAAAGCAAACAGGAAGAGAGATTTCCACGTTTTGCAGGCCATTGCATGTCATTAAAAAGAAGCTTAACTGAAAACTCAGACATCTTTTCTTTCTTTCCTTCCCAGAGCTGTTTCTTTCTTTCCCTAGCTATTGCGAGATGACTTGATTCTGAAGGAGTCTGTAACTTAGGGAAAAGCACCCCTGGCAAGAATTTTTTTCATGTTAGATGTATGCTGGGTATAAGTCTGTCAATTTTGCCTTGAGTCTTAAAACTACTAGAGAAGAGAGAAAGCTCCTGCAAAGCGGAGACTCGTGGGTCTAAAACCATCACCTGGGAAAGAGTTCATAGATCACTGGGATTCTCAGTGCCAGATAACCAAAGCTGCAGGATGTGCCAAAATGAGGAGGAAATAAAAGCCAGGTGAGGAACACATGGTAAGGAAGAAAAATGGCAACAGGATTTTAAAGTCAGGAAGGTGCAAGGCACCACCAAGTCTGAAACAAGAGCATTTTCATCGCTGCTTTTGAAGTCTTTAATTCAGAGGCCTGGCAATCAGTAAGAGCAACAGGGTTTCTCTTCTTATTTTAAACAACAACAACTAAATTAACCTCCCTGTAAGAATTCACACCTAATTTTACAACTTCCAAGCAGTTCTCCATGTACTTAAAGACCAGGCAGACGCTTAATCACTGCCTGGATTTCGGGCAGTGCAAAGCATTGAGTTTCATAGATTGAAGCATCGTTTACCTGAAAATACATTTTGACATGAAGCTTGCCAAAACATGGATTTTTAATCCTATATTTAAAGTATCTGCTTCACAGGGTCAGATCTTAGAGCATTATACAGGGGCAAGCATCTTCCACATGTGATGGAAAAGCTCAGCAAAAGAAAGAATACCTCTGAGAGAATCTGAGTGTCAACACATTCCTGAAATGAAAAAAAACCCACAAAACTAAACCCAGCCTTCCAATATTAGGTCTTACTCCCTTTTAGGAAAGCAACAGAATTAAGTAAATTCCTGGAAATATTCCATTTGCTGAAACTGGTGAAAAACCCAAAAAGATCCCTCAAAAAAAATCCTCCTTGAATAGAAGCCACAGCATCTTGTGTTCAGGTCTGTAAACTGTTTCTTGGGGATTAATGTAGATTTTACTTTGTGTTGTGTCAGTTCCCTGCTGTATATTGTATGCACAGCATTGCTGCAAACATCAGATAGGTAGGATCTCCCCTATTTTATTTTAACTTCGGTTTGCCTGGTAAGTGGATAGAATAAGCAGTTTTTCCCTCCACTGAGGATAATAATAAGAATACAAAAGTCTTCATCTTTGCTTGTGTCTGCATTTATGGTTTTTTAGTTGCTTTTGGGATCGCACAGCAGTAACACTGCCTGAGATGAAGTTTCAAGTCCTTTGTTGTGGGTCATGATCGATTTTTAACTCCACCAACTTCCAAATTCTCACGCCCTAAAGCCACAGCTTTTATGTTTTCCTCTCTTCCTCAGCAGAAGTCGTCTGGGGGAGAGAGTAAGGACTGGATTGAGATTGATCATCCTCCCCGTGGCATTTGAAGATTCAAGCTGTGCCTTATCACCAGGCGCAGCAGGGAGGATGCAGCAGCAGCAGCTTTGCGGACGTCAGCGCGGGATACCTGTTCAGCTATTGAGTGTCCAAGGGGCTCCAAAGGCTCCCCAGCACCACTCATTAGCAGAGCAAGTACCCTCCACCGCAGTCCCTCTGGAGGCAAACACAACCAGCGACTCAAGGAGAGATCTAACTGCGCTTGCTAACTCTCACCTGTTTAGGAAGGGATGTGAAAAGGAAAAGGACAGACCACCGTGGCTGCGTTATTGCTCAGACAAGGTTATCAACATGATCTGGGGACACTGACGATGCAAAGATATCGGTTTTGGTTTTAAAGGAAGCCTTGACACCAAATATGCGCAAATAAGGGAATAAGCTTTTCAAAACTCGCTCCCAAACTGAAGTGCACATTATTTTCTGCATTTCCAATTGAGGGAGAAAAGATCTATTTCATCTAGTTCAGACAATGCCTGAAGCCAATCACGCTGAATTGTCTGGTCAATTGGGTCATGCTCCTTGACCCCAAGTCAGGAGATGAACTTCCCTCACCACATTCTGCTGAGAGTCTAAGGGGAGATGGACTGAGAACTAACAAATAGAATACAAAGTGCATAAAAACTTTCTACTGTCAGTTTGCTTCAGATTATTTCCTCGTAAATCACAGCTCCCACCACCTGTCCTGGAACTTCATTAAGCAAAAAGCTCTGTCTAGCGGGCAGATGTCCACTGTGACCTGCCAAACCCAGGGTTCCAAGGCTAGTCTTGAATAAACTGCACATCTCCCACCTCTCTTGTGCTTTAAAACAAAATGCTCCTGCTCCATTTACAGCCAAGGATACAGTTTAAAGTCAGCAACAATAATGCCACAGCCCCCAAGCCAGAGGCACAAGAAAATAGTACCTCACTCATCTCTGCATCAAGGACAGAAGTCAGTTTGTTTTGGAACAGCATGTATTTTCATTTTGGGAACGTAACAAAGGCGAGCACCCTTGAACTGCCATGAACAAACCCTTTCCATTTTGAAATTTAGATTCAGACAAAAATCAAAGTGCAAGATTGCTGTATCTTGTGGAAGACCCTGAAGTTCACACATACTTCATAAGAGTGGGAATATCTCAGCTTGTGGCTCCTTGAGCTGGTACCTTGGTGGAACAGAGCAGACGCAGGCACTCAGCCCTAAAGCTAGAGAGGCTGTTCAGGTGGACACAGAACCGCCAGCGAGACAGACAAACCAGGGAATTCTGCAGCAAAACACTCTTAGAAAATTTTTCATCACAGAATCAAAACAGCAGGTCTAGAGGAAGCCCTGGGTGGCCACAGAGCCCTTCTCTCTGCCCAGCCACATTGAATTACCTAATGTAATTTCAAATTCTCTGTGTACTCTCACATACTGCTAAAGACTAAGACAGCTACTGGATATGGGTGTGTTATATGGCCACACAACTTCCTGAGGCCACCGAGCCCCTGGTCAAAATAAACATTTATGCCCATGTGTCCCTGCTGGAATCCTGCCACTTTGTTGTTCTGTCTCCTTTGTTCCTATTTACTTGTTGCTGTCCAAATAGTATCTGCGAGATCCTGAGGACTTGTACTTTATCTACATTATTTGCATAGCACCTGTGACACCTTCAATCAGATTTTAATGTACCACAGCCTTAGTCAGAGGAATGATAACCAAACTGATTCTCTTCCTTCTGAAAATGTGAACACGCTGCCTGTTCTTCCCCTCCCCACACCCTCACTTTACACATTTGCTTCTTACCAGTGGGAAAATAACTTTTCCCATCCCTGGATTTTGTACAGGCGACTCATTACTGCAGGTCACACACAACAGCTAAGGACAAGAAGTGTCACAGGCTTTTCACTGATGGTGCATGACAGCATCCCTCAGCTCTCTGCAGCCACCCCAGCTGAACACTCAGCATGACAATCTCTTCTACAGGGTCAAGAGCAGCTCCCTGCTTGAGGTAGGTAACAGCAGCCAGCCTGTACACCCAGCCCTACGTGCCCAAGTGCCCTCTGATGGCTCTAGGGTCCATCAAGATATGCAGTGACAGTTTTGTGGTCCAAAATAACGCAGAACAACCCCCTTTTTCTCTCCTTTCTATTTTCAAATAGTTTAGTATTTATTAACAGCTTCAGATCCACAATAATTAAATTAAATGCTTATATACCATTCAGTGACAGCCCTACCCAGGGTCACCACTGGGGTTTACACAAGGTGAGTTCAGCCTGCCCAAACAGCCCATCCATTTCTTTCCCTTCTATCCACAGAAAAGCAGAAAAATTAATCCCAGGTAAATAACTTTTGGGTTAAAGGAGGGATCACCAAGATGTCTCAGCATAGCTGCATGTGCAGCCTGGTGCAACACTGTCACAGGTAATACCTGAAATTCAGTCACACTAGGCCAGGACTTATTCCAGGCTGGAACCTTTCTGGGGACTAAGAAGGGTGGGGAGCCTCACTGACATTCACTGCTATTTACCCAAACCACCTCTACCCACATTCACTGAAAAAATGGAAAACTACTCAAATCACCTCCGCCTGAGCCGGAAGAAGACAAACTGACACCAAAAGCAAGCGACAGGCCACATCTAAACAAATAACTCTGAGCCCAAGGATGCTGGGGGAGCCTCGGGGAACTCCCTGGAGGAGCCAGCCTCCAGCCTCCAGCCTGTGGTGCATCCACAAAGGCAGAGGATGGAGGCTGAGCTCTGAAGGACACAGGCAGCAGTGGCTGTGCCTTCCGTGGGCACGGCAGCAGGACAGGGGGAGCAGCAGGGAGATGCCTGAAGCCTTCCCCAGATAGCCAGACAGATACGAGACGACAACTACAAAGCGTGCAGCCTGAACAGTGAAGGTTAAATATGGGCTCCCCCTGCCATCATTTATCCCCTGAAACAGCTGGGAAACTTCCAAAGTAGTTAATATATCACAGGAGGGGAGGAAGCGAGACCGACTGTACAAACACACCTCGGGGCCTGCTACTGTTCCCATTCCCATGTCACTGAGGAGGGCTCTGCTGCTTGCCAGCCTCCTGTGCAGGACGGCAAGGATTAGGGTGAAACACATCCTAAAAACGACTCACAGGAGCTTCTTCAGGAAAGCCAAATTTATGTGGCAATTTTGGGAGGGGCTGTGGCCACTCACACGCTCAAGCTCCCGTTCTCTCCCCCTGCAAGCTGCCTCTGTCACAGCAGCTCTCACAGATGCAGAACAGGATGTAGTTGTGCATTAAACAGGAGGGAGAGCACCATCCTATTCCAGTAAGGTTCAATCTGCGAAAAGCAACATGGATAAAATCAAATGGTAAGGAATACATTCAATTTCACAGCAGAGAGGTGAAAAATTACCTAGGGCTGATCTCCTAGGGGCCAGAATATAGCACAGAAAAGTGTGCTGAAGCTGGAATTATATTAGAAAAGTTTTATGGGCACAAGAATCTGAGACAACTGAAATACCCTTTTTAGGTGTTACCATCATAATGCCTACAAAAGAAAGGGGGGCAGAGCTTCAGAACAGCTCCCAGTTCAGCTGTGCGTTAGAGGAGAGAGAACACTCCTGCACGCTGGAGCTGTGGACCCAAACACTGAAGTAAAGCGATTTTTATATCCTTTTGGAAGGAAGCCTGGTAAAATTATTGAAAACTATCTATTTTATTTCACACCATAATCTACAGGAGGCATTCAGTATGAGCAGAAGTGCCCGTCCCAATCGCGCTTTTCGTGGGGTGTTTTGTACCCCGTGAACTTTCTCTTGAACAGTTTGAGAACAAGTGAGTCCATAGGTTCACTTGACCAAAGCGCTTTATAGAGACAGAACACGTGGTAGTAACGTATTTAAGAGAAGCAAAAGTAAATCAAATGATGTCTGGAGATGCCACAGCTCTCTGTCTGCCCAGCCCCTTGCCCCGAGCAGCTCTGAAGCAGCACACACCACAGAGCCTTAAGCAAGCAGGTCTGCATCCATGCCAGCTCTCTTGAGGACAAATTGGCAATTTGACTTGCCCAGAAGAAATGCCTGAAGCAATTCAAGCTCAAAATCCCCCCTTGCTATGGTAAGGCTCAAAGTACTTGAAACGAGCAGAATCCTCCCTCCAACCTCAACAACCACTGTCACTGTTATCTTCAGGAATGAAATGCAATGCAAATGGTAACACAGCGCATCACGATGAGGGTGCGTCAGACAGATGCCTTTGAAATGAAGGAATGGTGATAATTACAGTGCGTAAGCAAAAAAATTGGTTTTACTGTTCAGAAATCTTCTTCCCTTTTATACGGGGGAACGCAGCATCTGCTCCTAATATAATGCACCAATAATGGAAGCATATAGTGTATACTCACGGGAACCATAAGGCTGTTTTATTTATTCTTGGCCAACTGCGAGGATAAACAGATTTCACCAAAAGCGGTGCATATGGAATCCTCTCTTCATGGAGAGCCCATATATTTCTGCAGGGATGCTGAAACGCAAGAGAGTCTCAGTTGTGAATACTAATGGAACTAGCAGAAAATGAGGTAGTACCATCAAGTTTGACCTTGAATCCTTCCCTCTGTGCCAGGGAGGGCCATCCAGGTTAGCCAAGTACCTCTGGAGGGAATGGCTTTTAGGGGGAGTTCAAGCTCACTGAAACAAAATCTGAAGCTTCTAAGTCCAAAACTACCACAGGCACTTGCTTGAAACATGAGCAGAGGGACCTAGATTTAAGGTAAACAAGCAAAGAGTGAATACAACTCCCATTCCCTGCCACAACACCTTCTGCACAAATAAAATATCCACAGACTGCCTGACCCTTACCACAGATGACCCAGGGAAAAAAAGAAACAACAAATCACAAATAGGTAATAAATATCCGCACACAAAAATAACTGCAAGTTCCCAAAGCCTGGCAGGTGGTCAGGACCACAGACGACCAGTTAGCACTCAGTCCTCATGAATTTATCTTGCACACAGGTGTTTCATTTTGGATTTGACAGCCAGCCAAAAGCAGACATATTTTGGGGGGTTCCCTCACAGTTGCTGTGTGGAGAGACTGGAACAGAGAGCTCTCCGTGTCAACCTGCATTTATTACAATAATCCTCCTTCCTAATGGTTTTCGTGTTGCAGCCAGATAGCTCACTTTGCACTCTTGCAAGGTGATTATAAACAAATCAGCCTGCCAAGGTGCACAGATCTTTTGGAAAATAACCCTAACACAGTGCCTGCTCCTTCTCCTCGCTCTGCTAAGCTAAATCCAGCTGCCTTCATCGTTTAGGGGGAGCTGAAGATGATGACAGGAACTCCATCAGGTTCAGCCTTTTGATTAACTCCAGCACGTAACATTTAGCTTTTGCTGCCGTTTGTAAGCAGAGAGGGAAATGACAACTTTGCCTAGGAAGATGCTAGATAAAAAAGCCCTAAAAAACAACATTTCCATTGACTCCATAAAAGAGCTGTTTGGCTTTGCACAATCTTGAACTCCACTGAGTGCAGTGAACTGAAATCTCTGGTAGAAGCTTTCCAAGTACACACAGGAGAATATCCATTTCTCTGCCTGGGCTGTAAGCAAAAGATATATATCAGCTTGAAGAAGAAGAAACTGCATCTGCTTCTGAATGTGAACAGATTACACGCAAGGGTTTTTAAAAAACATCCTAACCTAGTAACTCAGCTTCTGTCACCAACTAGCTGAAGGAGAAGTAAATCCTGTCTCCTAAAAATGCTCATTGGCTACATCAGAACAAGCTCAAAATTATTTTACTGATTTGTGGTGACTCTTAAGCAACTTCAAAATAGTTACCAAGGACTGTGCCTGAAGTGAGAAGCAGTCTCTTCTAACTCACACAGTGCTCAGCCAATGTATAGCCAGACCTAATACCCCTCTACCTCTACAGGATTTTGACACAGACACGCTGCATCTTTGAGACAAACACACAGCCCTATGGAACCATTTCTGTTCCCAGCACCTTCCCGCGATGACGAACCCACAATCTCTCCATTTTATTTATTGCAATGCTTTGTCATGCTCAGTGGTAGAAAGATACCTCCTAATTCCTACCTTCTGTCCTTCCTGCTGGCATTTAAGACCATGACTCATTCAATGGCCTTCTCTGCAGCACTTCTTATACACAAACACCAGTGATCTTCCTCTGCCCCAGGTCCCTTCTACACCAATTTTTTCATCTTTCTTCTCTTTTTACTTTCTGTCCAAAACTGAGGGCAATGCCAAGGGACAGCTTCATACCCCCTCATGAAGACAGTAATTTTCTAACACTAAATATGACGCTAACTACCTTCCTAGGAACTCATGCCTAGCTGTCAGCTTACAATCCTCCTAATCCCCATATTAATGATGGTTGTTACAGGGAAATTCTTTTCTTCTGCACCCATTCTAACACAACATGCTAAGTGTTTTACAGCAAGGTCCTGCCACACACAGGATTAGATTCCAATTCTGAAATTTGCTCTGTGTAATAGCTTTTACCTGAGGTTACATTTGCAGCAGCAGTACCTGAATGAACCACTTCCATTAATGCAGTAAAGAACAGGAGATAAAGAATTTAACAGGCGAATCCCCTTGTGAGTGCTCCAAAAACGAATTTGAGCTGCCTGGTTTAGAGATGGCGCATTTGCTTACTCCAGCCTCACTGGAAAGTCACCAAGTTCCCTGTTGCCCACCTCTCCAAGGGCTGGAGATGGAAGAGAAGGCAGAGAGCAGCCACCAGCACAGCCTCTCCCCTGCACCAGCCCTCCAGCCCCCACCAGCAGCTCTGCCTAATTCCTAGATCTCTTACCAATTTATATCAGGAGCTTCTCCAGGACAAAATTGAAGCCTGTGTCTCCATGAAAGGCTATAAAGAAACCCACACACATTCAAAATCATTATAGGGTGATATTTTACTCTGTTAGCCCATTAAACAACAGATGAAATATCCTGCTCCTGGAATCACGGCAGTGCTGTCATTTCTAAGACACAGCCCTTAGAAGACCACATCTTTTATTCTCAGGATTCTCAGAAACTGTATATATATATTTTTTTTTTATATTCCATAAGCCATCATCTGCAGAAAAGATTTTATCTTATTGCTCGGCAATGCCAAATCTATTTTCAATAAAGAATGGGTGTTCAGAGGCTACTAGTATCACTCACTGCTGCTTGCAAATGTTGGCATTACAACTGTAATTTCTTCTGAGTGGAAGGATGAATTACATTTAGATTAATAACTGCTAGCCCAAAAAACTTTGAAATGCATTTACCAGGCATTAGTTCCAAACTGGGTACGCAGGTTGGATGTTTCCTCCACTCCCTGGAGCTGTCAAGGTCTGTCTATGCTGCGGAAGCGCTACACACTAAAGCAGGAATAATTTAATGCAGCCTAATTGTTCCATGAAAGCATCTTTAAAATGATGCATAGTTTGTTTCGCAGAAGTTCTTGGAAAATAGCTCAAGATAAATTGCGCTGCTGCTGTCAGCATGGAGCAGGCAGGCACGGTGCTCCTCGGTGCCAGCCTCCCTTCAGCCCCGGCAGTGACAGCCCCTGAGCCCACAGGACACCCACCCCAATGTCCCCCTGCACCCCTTGGCATGGGGGGCGCCTTGGGACGCTCAGAGGGACCCACAGAACACACAGGATTTAGGGAGCCTGTAAAATTCAAAAGCAATTTTGGCTGCAAGCAGCCCCAGCCCTGAAAGAAAGCCTAAATCTCCCCCGGCACCCCGCAGAATGCACTGAGCCGCCAAGAAGTTGGAGATCTCTGTCCTGCTTGGAAACTGGGAATATTTCCCACTGAGGGCAGGACTGGTTATATCCACAGTCAACCCAAACCATAAATGCATCACTTTCTTCACCAAATTTCTGCCAGAGGTCCTGAAGCTTCGAGGCCGCTGGTTTAACACACAGAACAAGGGATCTCCAGGAATGCTTAAATACCTCTAGGAAGGATTTATTTCAGTAAGTTTCTGTACAAGCGACCTTTCTGCATTTCTTATCTCCCTGCCTCCTGGAAACTTTTGTCTGCTTAGATATGTTACAGCAGTTATGTTTCGTGACTGACAATTATCTCATAATGAAAAACAAGTCACAATTAATAAAGCTCAAAACTAATACCTGCTAAACTCATTTAATGATTTAATGAAGTAGGAGAGAGTCTTATGAAAAGATTTTAAAAGCAAGGGAGTCAATTTCCAATTAGAGCCCACAATCATTTGAGAGCCTGCAGGCTCCCAAGGTAAGGGGTGGGCAAGAAAGGAACAGGGAAAAACCCAGACATTTTTCTGGTGTTTTCCTTTGTATCCTTCTGAAGGTAAGACTGTCCTCTGCTGTTCGTGCTGAACCAGCCCCTTCAGGTGCACACAACTCCAAAGACAAGTTCAATTTACAGCCCTAAGAGTTTGATTCTTGAATGATGATACACCTTTAAATATTTTTGCACTCGACCAGCTTTGCTAATAAGCTGAAAACTAATTTAATGTTGTGTTATTCATTAATCACTATTATGGAAGAAAAATGCTGAATGCAGGGGACACGCTATAGAGGAGTTTTCATGGTGTCAGACTTCTACCAAGTGTACACCACCCCAACACCACCCGAAATCAAAAGAAAATCCATAATAATTCCTAAAACAAAGGACTAGAAGAAAACACCACCATCAGGCTTACAAACAACAGGTGTTTAGGGAGGATGTTTACTCCATCCAGTCTTCACACAAATTACATCAGACCCCAGTTTCGTTTATAAGGCACTTAAAATGTTTGGGGGGGGGGCGGGGAGAGAAAGAAAATTCACAGCAGCTTCAACAGGCTTTGCCAGAGGCTGACAACTGCAGGCAATGAATAAGAAGGGCAGACAGGCAGCTTGAAGTCAGTGGATATAGAGAAGTCAGATCCAGCTTAGCACCCAGATTTAATACACAATTGGGTCAATTCCCTTTTTCAACCCACTATACCTGCAAGCACACTTGATCTGGGATACCCCTTTTGCCATCTGCAGTAATAACCCTAGCATTTATCTACTTATTTTCCCCCCCAAACTGGGGGAAACTAAGTAGTTCTGCTAATTCAATTGTAACGTCTCATTTCTGCCCCTGTCAGGCGGCACCTCTCTGCAATCTCCAGCTCCAGCGAGAGTGACAGTTTCCAGCCAGGCTCCAGAAAGCTCACCTAAGGCTGTACACCCACGGGACTCTCCTGGGCTTTCAGAGCACCTAATAGCTGAATCCCTCTCAGGAACCCCTGAAACTCTTTACTGCTGGGAAGTTTTTTTTTTTTAGGTAAAAATTCCTCTAGTTTATGCCCAGGTAACATAAACTTAAGTCCAAGAGGATCTACAGAGAAACTATGGGATTCTACAACGGCTGAAATAATGAATACACAAATCTGCAGAGTGTTGGATCAAATCTCACCTTTCATTCTGAATACACTCACAAATACCTCTCTGTTTGCAGTTTACGATCAAGCATAATTATGCTGCTGTTATCCACGACTGTCACAGCTTCTCCCACTGTCACTCTGAAGCTAGGGGCAGGGACAGGTGGTGCTACAGCAGCCCTCTTGTGAGAGGGTAGAAATGAGCTGAGGCACAGACTGCTTGTTTATCACAGCATGCAAAGGGCCCTGGTTTATCCCTCTGTACAGCTCAGCCAGCCTGACCCCAACCATTCCCTGCCCCTGCCTGCAGCAGCTCCTGCTGGAGGTTTCCCCTGCAGCCTCTGACTGCTGGTTATTTCCTGCTGAACTCTGCCTGCAGGGATCAGTTTGCAGCCTCTGAGTGCAGGCTTTTACCCAGCTAGGCTGTGGCTGCAGCTTCCAACAGCAGGCTCTGACTGCACACCCACACTGACCTCACAGCAGCCAGTCTCTCTGCCCAGGATCCTGCTTCATGATCCTCTCCTCTCTTCCTCAAGCTTCCTTCTCCTTCATGATTCCCCCTCAGCAGCTCAGCCCCTCCCTTTTATCACCCTTACCTTTATTGGCTACAGCTGTGACTCATTAGGGGCCAGGCTGTACTGGGTAATTAACACAGCTGTCACTGATCAGGGGCCAGCTCACCTGGATTCCCTGCTCCTAGCAGGTAGGACCACACGGCACTGACAGGAACAACCTGCAGGGTTATTTACACTCCATTTCTCCTCTCCTTACAGATTTTGAGCAGTGACGCTCTTTTATCTCCCTTACCACTGGCTCCCCCACACTGACACAAGGAGCAGCTGACAACCACGGCAAACTCCACAGAGCAGTTTCTCAACGGGCAACATGCTCTTCACTTGCCTTATGTCTGGGAGAGTTCTCTACCCAACAGAATATTATATTTATTAGCCACCTGTGTTATATATTAAATGAAAAAATCAAAAAATGAAAAAATCATTCGACACTCCTTCATTTTGAGGCTGCTAAAGGTCACCCTGCCCTGAGAAGATTCGGGAAAGTGAAATAGAAATGGCAAATACAGCACAAGACCCTCCCCTCCTGCCCACCCACATCCACCTTTTCTCATTAAAAAAAGAAAAGAATTCTAGGACATCAAGACCAGACGAAGAGTAGCTGAGTCACCTGCACTGCTGTAGCAATCACCAAAGCACGAATGACAGAGCTTCCTGCAGAACTGAGGGTGACCCAACGGGGGGCTGAACCAAGCTGTAAACTGCTGAACCTGCATCCTCTATTGCTCACTTCTGGCTCATCAATGGTTTACACTGGCTCCCACCTTGTCAAGCCAAACAAGAATTTTTTTTTTTTTACTGGACCTACAGAAGTGCCACATATCTAAAAGTAAAAATCCTCACACGATTTTGGCTGATGCCAACATATGTTCGGCTCCGGAAAATGTGTATTTCCAAGGCAGACAGTCAGTTTCCAAATGTGTACAAACCAAACTTTGAAGTTGGTATCACTTTGCCCATTTTTCCCTTTTATTATATTTTTTTTTTCTCCATGCCCAGGGCTGTCACAAGGGTTTGCAATATAA
The DNA here is from genome assembly GCA_013397315.1 of Donacobius atricapilla. Lineage (NCBI taxonomy): Eukaryota > Metazoa > Chordata > Aves > Passeriformes > Mimidae > Donacobius > Donacobius atricapilla. Next base: position 540,957 of record WBMY01008455.1, read on the forward strand.
GACAGAGCTGCCAAAAGAGCAGATTTAATCTTTTTCAGTTTTTGGGCTCCAGAAATTTCACAGTGAAAGCTTGCAACTGTGTACAGAAAATGAATGTCTGTTAACAGTAAACCTCTTCTTTTCCTTGTGTTTTATGGACCTCCTCACAAAATGCACACAGGAGCCTAAAATGACAGATCACAATTTAAAAATCCTGTGCTAGAGGGATCCTGAGCTGTTCACCAGTCCCTGATACACAGAGTGCACATCTTACATATGTAACTTTTGATGCAAAGGGCTTATTTGTACGTAAGGCCCCTAACCCCACTTTTCTCTCCAAAGCCAGATGCTCTCCAAAAGAAAACAACTACGAGCAAATTCAAAAGCTGTTCTGCGAAATCCCCATGAATCTTCCCAGCTCATTCAGCAGCTCGGCTTTGGGTACAACTACACTGGGTGCTGACAACACCAGGTATCTCGGACTCCTGAGGCTCCGTGGGAGAAACAACCTCTCCATGCTCAGTCTGTGAAAAACAAGACTCATCCAAGACTTTACATGGGTAAATCACATCCTTATTCTACACACAGAAGAACAGAGCCGCAAAACTGTTCAATGCCAAGGGCCAGGCAGAGTGAGAAAGGACACGTGCCACACTCCCTGTTGCACCCACAAGCATCGCAGGCTCCCTCTGTCCATCCAGGAGGGCAGCTGTGTTCAGAAATTAGGAGCTCAAAGGGGTTTTCTCCACAGCTGTCACTGAACACAACACATCGGTGCCACAAACCTCATGAGCAAGAGATTAGCGTCACCCTTTCATCGGATCCAAGCTGCTCGGATGGGAGAACACCATGATTTTAAACAACATTCCTGCAAAATATAGGTGTAACTTAGCCAGTGCTTACTTACAGCTTCATTGATTGCTGAACCAGGATTGATTTAAGCCCTTACTTACATTGCCTTGTTTAATCTATGTCTGTATTGGGTTGGAATTATTACAGAAGCACTTCTGTGGCATCCAAACCCCCTGAAAAAGCAAGGCACTGCCTTGATCTCCTTCTCCTCCACAGCCTGCCTGAGGAGCAACAGGAAATATTTAAAGAAGCTATTCTCCTTCTCTTTTTAATAAAACATTCTCTCCCTCTACCCCCAAATCAAATTTAAATACACAACAATAAAACATGCATTAGTCTTCCTGTCAAAAATTGCAATCACATCTCAGGTAGAGCACAGCGACTCAGCCCCAAGGCTGTAGTTAGCCAGGTTTCATTTGACTATTATGTTCTCCAGGAAAAACAGAAAGAAATCTATCTATGCTGACACAATCAAGATTGCAACAGCCAAAACCACCACAGCTGTTCTTTGAATATTTCAGATGATGCTCTGCCATCACTGACAATACCAGGACTGCCTGTCTCTTCCAGTGCTCTGCTACAATAATCAGCCTGCCAATAGGAATATCTGCCACCCTCCCAGCTGCAGAGGATCCTCTAAACATTTAATCTTGGCTATTATTTCCTCCCTGCAGGGCTGTAGTTTCGCATCACAGCCACTAGAAACAGAGACTGGTCAAGAGAAATGAGGAATTTTGCTACCCCAATGTAACTCTTAAGGGCAGGCAGCCCTCGGACTCAGTTGTTGATCCCTTCAGGACAGCAAGGTGTTCTACCATGTGCTTGCAATAAAGCTGTGATTTTTGTTGTTTTCTCCACAAAACCCTGGTCAAACTGAGAAAATGCAAATTTTAGAATAGGAAAAAAGGAAAAATTAAGAAATCATTTATTAAGCTGCCCTTCAGGAACAAAGGAAAAGCCAGGAAAAAGTAAGCATTTCATATTTTAACACAGCTCTATGAAAACTGAGTCTTCAAGATGAGATGCCTTTACATCTGGCATTTTCAAAAGCCCAGATCTTTGGGACATCTCTGGTATTTATAGAAGTCTTGCCTCACATACAGTATTTCCCCGAATAGCATGCAAAACTTAACTGTGGAGCTTTCTGAGGTGTAGGAAAGTCTGACTTTTTGTCTTAAAATACCATGCTGTATTCAAAAACATGCTGACAGCATGGACAAAGCACACATGACAAAAAAACCTCCATATATATTTAAAGAAACAGTTGTGTAAGATGTCTTTTTCAGATGCAAACCCCGGCAGCTCCGAGTGAATGATTCTAAAGCGACAAAAGACCATTTCCCTCACCTATTCTCTACTGCACAAATGCCAATGAGCTCTCTGAACACACAGCAGAAGAGTCCAGTATTTAAGCATGGCTTGAGAAACGACAGAAACCCTCTAATATATTATTATAATCCATAAAGATTCAGTGAAGGGGATACTTAGGGATTAAGCAGTCATGCTTACTTGTGTCTCTTTAGCCTTGTCATTGTTAAAATGCAGTAATACAGGGATGTCTTAAAACCAGGAGGACTGGGATTGCTCCTATGGATTTTTAGCCATCCAAACACGCAACATCTTCCCACCAGTCAGTGTCGTCAGCAGTCTGGGACAGAGCCTGCTACTAAAAGGGGGCAGTTCTGCAGCAAATAACTGCTCCTGCTGGGATTAAATCACGCTTAGAGGCACCCATTTATAAAAGAGGGATCCTGGCACACTATCTTAGTACTCAAGCAAAATTATATTTCAGTGTCTTGTAAACCTAATTGAAGTCAACCTCTCTAGTTTTTGTACAGTTTTGTACTTAGATTTTGGTTCTTTGGCTCTAAAGAGCTCATCAGAGTTTTACAGAAATTTGTAATTGATTTCACCCTCACTGAAAACCATTAATTAGTATCCTGCAAACAGGGTTTTCCAAGTTGGACTCGCAGCAAGCAAGGATATTTTCCCCCAAAGCTGATTTAACGCCCTGGTTTGACATTCACTGCCAGACTGGGAGGAATCCTGCGTTCAGAGGACTGGCCAGCAACTGCTTCAGTAAATAAACTCTCAGACATGTGCTCAGCCCACAGAAATTTACTTTTTTAGTCCTGGGATGCCACAGCTTCTTTCTTGGTCAAGACAAAGATGGCTTTCATCACCCTGATGTTTTAATTTGGGATTCTACTGGCAAGCTAAAATACCAGTTAAACTAAGTAGCAGATTCAGTACTGGCAAGCTGGGATAGAAATAGAACAAGCCAAACACTCGAAGATTCCTCCTTGCCTGGAAGTAACACAACACATAGGAAAGAAACTTCAGTTCTGGTGGGTTATGGTCAAGAAAAGACAAGAGCCCATTACCCCCCAGGTGATTCAAATTTCTTTAGACACCTACATCTGCCCACATTCATTCTCACAAGTGAAATTCATGCAGCAAAATCAGTGCTGCTGCTGCCCTACCCTTGCTGCATTTTTCCTGAAAACTAACCCTGTGGGCTGGGAAGGAATGTAACCCGATCTGGAGTTAATGGTGGAGGACTAAGCCTTGCCTTTATAAATCATTCATTAATAAACACCAGAAGGCAAGGCTGCAGACCTTAATCCCTGAAAAGCCTGGCGAGTGCCATGGCTGTGAACTTGGGAGGGCTCTCTCCACACTGCACAAAGAGAGCACAAAACAAATGTTAACAGCCCCGAGCACAGGTGGGTATGAGCACAGGCTCACAGGGCAGCAGCTCCTGGGTTCCTCGGCTGCTCTGCCACACAGGAATGGTCCCACTCCAAAACGGCTCCAAATCCGTAAACCCCTCCTGGCAGCGAAGCGGGGAGGATGTGCTGGCCCAGGCAGCAATTAGCCCTACAGTCGTTTTGGAGGTGAAGTCTGCAAGGAGAGAAGGGGAAATGTCTTTCGTAGCAGGATGGAAAAAGCTTAACCTTGACAAGTAAATAAGAAATGAAACTGCCAGAGATTATTTCAGAAACCTCCAAGCAAATTATCTGAGAAACGTTTCACTGAGTCCTCCACAAGTACTCCATGTATTTGAAACAGTCAAAGGGTTACTGTCCCTTTTTTTTCCCCTAGCATTTTTCTTGACCTGGGGCTAAGGCTACTGATGTCATTTCAGCTGGGGTTTCTCTCTTTTCATGACTTGTCCTGTGCTCATGGGTGGATTTCTTGAAACTGGCTTGTGACTTCCCTGAGAAACTCTTCTGATCGGAGAGAGGGAGAGAGATGAAAAGAAGCCATTAATCGAAGGAGAACTACCAGGCCATGTTGGGAGAGGCATCCTCTGGCTGGCATCGCCTCCCATTGCCAGCGGCCGTCTCGCTTACAGCTGATCCCAGGAGGGCCAGACCCGACACAGGCAGGCCTTGCAGAGAGGCTCCATTTATATTCCCAGCTGGTTCACCTGTTTTCTGCAAATTTTGCAGTTACACTGCAGACAGATCAATGCTGTGATTTGCTTCCAGCAGGGTGGTGGGAACCCCCTCTGGCACTTCCTATTTTTAAACAACAGAAGTTGTTTTGTATTTCCTAAACCATATTGATCCACGAGGCTAATGATAGTTTTTCTCAAAGCTCTATTTTGTTCGCTCTGTCACAGAGGGAGCCCTAGAAAGTACAATTAGTGATACAGGAAATGACTGAAATCTATTTTACTGCACGAGTCGGCTCCTGCTACGTGCAAAGCAGAACAGTAACCACAAATTCAGTCGCTCCCACATGGAATCACGGATGGCTAACTATACAAGCAATGAAGAGGGCTTATATGGGGTGCAACAGCCACCATATATCTTTAATTTACACCATACTGTCCATTATGTGAATGAAAAATAAGAATAACATGGGCATAACCACTACAGTTTGAATAAACCGAAATATATGCATGGCTCCTCCCCCGAAGTAATTTAATTTTCAGTGTGCCAGTGGAATGAGGGAATTCGTTTTGTTTTAAAATAATACCCTATCCTCAGTGGGAAAAAGCCACAGTCAGTCCAAGTATCTTGTTAACATAAAGGGCGTTTATCAAAATAAACATATCAGAAAGGGACCTCATCTCTGACAGACAGACCTACAAAATAAAACAAAAAAAAAGGAAAATCCCACCCAACCTTTGTTTGGAAGTGACAAAGTCTGACAGAAAGCAGAAGGAATGAGCAGGTTTGGCTCACCCAGAGGCTTTTTGTCATTCCCTCCCAGTACACATAAGGTGCTTGTGCCTGCCCAGGGCTCGGTCACGGTTCCCTGCTGGAAAGAATGACACCAGGTGCCCACTCCTTGTCACCTGGTGTTGTCACCCTTATCTGTCAGAAGCAACTGCAATGCTACAATAAAACAGCCAGTTTTGGAGAAATAAAGTAGGAGAACCATCCCCTCCCCCTGTTAAAACAAACAAACAAACAAACACAACCAAAAAAAACCCCAACCAAATAAAAAAACACACCTCCATTGTCATCATCTGGATCTAAACCACAGTTTCTCCTCTAGAAAAAAAAATTTAATTCGCATTTCCATAAAATGGTACTGCTGGGAATTAACAAGCTAATAAAAAGGACTTTAAGGATGCATTAAATTTGGGTTGGGGAACTCTCTAGTGCTTGCAGCATAAACGCTAATAAAATTATAAATCTGTTATTAACTTTTTACGTCCCTGCCAAGTGATAAAGACTTTTTAAAAAAAGGCATTAAAAAGGCTAGAGATGTACATTTTACAATGAAAAACCAAGTAGTCCACACAATACAAAAATTACTTATACCATATGAATTCTCTGTACAGCCCTGAAAAAACACACACCTGTCTCCCCAGGAAAATCCAGGACTCATATCTGATAGACTGTGAAGGGAGGGAAAAAAAGAAAAAAAATCCATTTTCCCTTTAAAATCTGAATAAAGCAGGATTCCACTGTTTGCCCCAGGGGCTGGACTTCCCCAGGCTTTGATTACCTGACACTCAGATGTTTATGTCAAGCCCTGGCTGACAACTCCTCATGTTCAACCATTAGAGCCCGGCAACTTTCTTGCTGTACTTTATACTCCAACCTGTTCATTGCACTTATTGTTTCAGCCAGTAACAACCCCCAGCTAATTGCTACACGGGGAAGGGAAATTAAACGGATGGTCCTTGGAGACTGCTACGTCTGCCTCCAAATGAATATAATTAGCAGAGAAGGGGGAAAGATTGCAATTGCTTGAGATTTAGTGGTGTAAGGAGGGATTTAGGGATTAATATTTCGGGGAACAACCAATCTGCCAGCTGGGTATTTGGGAATGCAGAGCGGTGACAGGCAAAGGAGCTTACACACAATTCACAATCTTGCAGGGCGGAAAACAAGGCCAATGGGTCCGAGCCAGGAGCAGGGAGGCTCAATGGCGCGACCACCTCCAGGCACTTCCAGGGAGCTGACACGAACCAAACCCATCACAGGGAGGTCCCAGCCACCGGCAGAGGCCTGTCTGCCTGATCCACTGCTACAAAAACGTGTCGTCACCAAGAGAACCAGGAGTGTTCCCTGCAGGACTGAAAGGCGCTCACGGCTGGTCGCTGAGGTGCACGGAGACCGGCGCGTTCCCAGCTCAGCGCGTGGGCAGATCCAAAAGTTCTGCCGCAGGAGAGCAGTGGTGTCAACCCTCCCCGCAAGCTCTTTCACAGAGAGGGAATTTTGGAGCTGCCTGGGTTTGCAGTGCTGGGCTCGCGGCTTGTCCCCTTGTGCAGAGTCCCAAGTTCAGGGGCTGGAAAGCTCAGCCTCCAACAGGACCTCCCTCCCTCTCCGCCTGAGCTGCTCGTCGCACTCCAACCCATTGCAAGCACAGGCTTTTGCTTTCTCCTGCATCGTGCTGCCGGGAAAAAACATTTGGAACATTCTCAGATGAGATAAATGCCTGTTCAGGCACCGGAATAGAGAGTTCTGTTTTAAAAAATCCTTATTAACAGAGTGCTGAGAGCCATGCAATTTTCAAAACCCAGCTCTTGTTTAAGTGAATTAATGGATGCTGAGTAACTGCTCAGTCTGAACTCAGGACTGCGTGCTGAGGTTTTCAGCTTCTGCCCAATACTAAACACAGCAGTACCTTTAACAGACTGACTCATAGTAGCGGGAAAAAGTAGACAAGCAGTTGGAAAAGCAAAGCACAGCCCCAAAGAGCTATGTTCATTTTCTCTGTACTATCTACCTTGAAATATTATCCTCTTCCACAAGACATGCTTCATTCGTAGCCCTCAATCATCACAGTTCACTTCACAGTCTCCATTAAAAATAGCACTTTCATTTATTCAACACAAAATGAGATTATTCAATGAGATTATTTTACTCAGCATTTGCCCTCTTGTCCCCCTTGAACTAAAAGCCAACCAGGTATTGCTATTCCCCAGGTTTCTGCCTCTGTATGTCTGTTACGCAGTCTAACTTCAGAACCAAGGGTGCCCCAAGCTGACTGATTTTCTTCTACCTGCTTCACAAAACCTATTTTCCTCCCACAACAGGTGTCATTGCACCGTGGATCTCAAGCCACACAGGGTATGTTGCCACGGAAACACAAAACCAACTGAAACCTGCAATAAACACTCACAAGTCCCCTGGTCCTTCCTTCACCTTTCCCTCCTTTCCAAAGATGGGGAAAACGTGCTGCCAGGATGCTTCAGCCAAGCATGGATGCCTAGAGGTGCTCCTGTCCTTCCAGCACCTCCAGGTGGTCTCCAAACTTGCTTTTAGACTAGCCTATGTCAAGAAAGCACCCAGCAGCACCCATGGAGGACTCGGTGAAATGCATTTTGTCCACCGCAACGCAGTCCCAGCATTTCCTAGAAGCAGGACATTCCCCAAAATCTGCGAAGCACAAGGCTCCAGCACCTCCCCGCACCCTCCTGTGCAGCCTCCATGCACCTGGGTGCCCATGCATCTGGTCCCATGAGTTTTTAGGGTCTTGGGCGTACGAAAGGACATTTTCATCCTTGAATCTCCCTTCAAATTACAGGGATATGGTATCAGTCTTATAGGAGCATTTTCATGCTTGTGTCATGATCTTGTTATTAAAGTTCTTAGAAATGCCTCTGCCGAAATTGCAAACAAAACCATATGCCAGTGACAACAGCATGGGTTTCATTTGATAGTAAATATGAGAGATGCAGAGATAAAAAAGAGAAACAAAAGAAGAGCAAGAAACAGAAAATACGTGGGTAAAAAATAAATTTCGCTTACACTAAGATTCCCTGTGTAAATCACATGAGGAATCCAGGGGCCACTGAGACCAATGGGGCTCTCCCCAGCAGTTGCAATATCACCACCCTCACAGCAGTGAAGCCTGTTGTGCTTTAAGACGTTTCAAAATTTCTCATTTTCTCCCTTTTGAACGACACCGCTGGAAAGTGTCATTCAAACTCAATTTCTCAATTCAAAATCTTTGTACAAATGCACAGCTAAAGAAAGCAACAAAAGTGACATAACTAAGCCAATAAAAGATTGCTTGATCTGTTTTTTATGCTATGTGATTCTAGGTCATGTTAAATCACTGGTTTATTAGTAACAAAAACATACAAAAGCCCAAAAATTACTTCTCTCCTCCTGCCTACTCCCTGCTACCTGATTGCCCCATCTTGGTTTTTTTTTTTCAACAAGCTTTGACTAAAGCAGGGGCTAGCCCAAAAGTGCTCGAATATCTAAAAATACCATTATTTTCCCTCAAGACCGAGTAAATGGCAAACCAAGCAGCGTTTTTCAAAACCGTGCATTGCTGACACAGAAATGGCAGATTACGGTTCCAAAGCGCACCAAAAACATGAGCTCCACAACCCTCGTGGACCGGCAGCGAGTAAGGGCGTTGGGGTGGGTTCACGCCTTTCAGCACCAATAGCTGAGCGTGAAACACTCTGCGGGCTCGGCAGCTGCCCCGCTGGTGTCAGGGTGGCTGCGGCAGAGAGCACCAGCTCTCCCTCGCAACAGCCACTGCCCTCTGTGGCATCTCCTGTGCCACTCACTGCTGTCCCCACAGAGACAAGCAGAAATGGAAAACACCTAACGCCTCTCCCTGGGATGAAATCAACTGAAAAAATCACGAGCTCCACGCTGGTAAATATTTGCATGTCATTTAGTTAAGGGGAATGTTTTTCTGCAGCATGCACAAAATAGATTGTCGGGGTTGTATGGTTTTTAATGCAAACTAGTCTCACCTACGATGTTTGTTTTACTCTCAAATAAGCAACTACAGGAAGACAGAATTAAAACAAATCAAAAAGGACAACAAAGAGAACTCTTGGTTTCCTCCACCAGTTGTTCTTCACCTGTTATAATGTTTAAGTACCGAATGGCTGTTGATTAACTCCCCTCTTTATCATCAGTTCATCAACATGCAGCTCCTGCTACATCAAATTACCTTAAAATGATAAAAATCAACAGAGTGTGTTGTTTTCCCCCATTAGAATGTACAAAATCATACTTGAGAACAATACCAGAATAACTGTGGAAGACACAGGAGATGGCTGCTCAGCACAGAGGTTGACAGTGCTCATTTTGATTCTAGTCATGTTTTGGAAAGTCCTTGGACCAAACTTCCCCAAGGGCAAAAAAGTAGTTGGACCAAGTTTTTCAGTCTGACTTCCTTCTCTGTTTTGCTAAGCTCTGAAGCAAGACACGATCTGTTATTACACATATCGTTCAGATATAAGTATTTCCATTAAGTAAATGAGAAATAAATACAACGATGTTAGGAAACTCACTGCAAAACACACAACAACCAAATTTCCTGGTGTTTTCACCGCAGAGCAGCTGCAGCATTGCAGACCTCATCTTGGTATCAGATAAAGTGACCATAACTAATTTAGTTATTATGCTAACTCCTCTATTTTAACTAACTCACAGGAACAGAGAGGGAGCACAAGTCAAACTGGAAGTTTGCTGGCAGTGCCTTCTATCAAAGTGGAATGGGAGGGTATTAATGGGACTTTGTGACAAATACACACTCTTCCATAGCTGACATAATACAGAGACATGCTTCAAATTACATTGAGGTTATGACAAACTAAAAAAAGAGAAAGTAACTCAAGACTCCTTCAAGTCCCTTGTGGGGCTCAGCAATGCAGTCTGCTCTGTGAACACGGTTCTGATGTGACAAAGGGACAGCTCTAAAAAAATCCTTCTAGCAGTGATCTTCAAGGCAAAGAGTGGAAGGCACTAAACTGTAAACATCCACTTTCCCTAACATACCAGAACTTTCTCTTACTCTCTCTCTCAGGGAAAAAGTGGCACCAGCATGTGACTGGCTCTGCCTTGTGTTCACCACAGCACGAATGAGACACCTGGCTAACGTCAAACACATCCTTGGAGATAAAGTCCTGAATTTCCTCTTTTCTTCACTGCTTTTGTATTCCAGAACTAGCTAATGTACTAGATCAATAAACAGCACAGTACTTGAGGACTGGTTTCCTTTAGAGTTTGCAGTTCAGTATCAGATGATCTGGCTGACCTGCAGAAACCTGCGCAGATGCCAACCAAGCATTTTTCCAGGACTGCTGGTCGCTCATCAGAACCAGAGCACAGTTATTGCCACACGTTCCATGTTTCTAAGCCCATCTGATGAAAAGAATCTAACCATGGAGATTTTTTAATATACCTCAACAGCATATATTGTATTCTGTTGTTTCAACAAAGCCACAGAGAAGTGTTGTGGACATCACACAGGCACAATCCTAAGGTCCTAGGGACAGCTACCTATGTCTTTTTTTAATAAACACTGATTATCTTAGGAGAAAATTTTAAATTAACCTAGGATGTTGTTTACAGGCAGCCATTACATTTTTATTTCCCCAGGCTTTTGCTTTAATCAGCTGTCACCCACAGACCTTATTAGATAAGGCATGAAAACCTCCATCCCACAGTTCCTGTGCTGCGCTGCCACTTCTGCAGCTCAGAGCTCAGGTGGCAGCAAAGCTTTGTCCAGGGTTACTAAACCCAGGCCAGTTTTATATCCAAGCCAGGGCAGAGCTACAGCAGACACACCATGGGAAAAGAGCCTGAACTGCCAGACAAAACTTCTCCTACGAGCTCTCCTGCTCCCAGCCTTGCAGCTTGCTCAGTCTGCCTGGCCAGTGTCTGCTCACAGATAATCTCCCCGGACCACCTCGCCAAGTCCACCTCAGGCTCCACAGCCACGCCGGCAAGAGGAGAGCAGAGTAACAGAAACCAGTCAGAGCACAGATGACATCGGAGCTGCGAATCGTGCCAAGAGGTTTGCAAAGCGCAGAGTCCTCATCGCTCAATCGTCCCGACTCCGAGCGGCTCCTTGTTTCGTGATACGCTGCGGGCCTTGCCTTTGGTGTCCCAGCCAGGTCATTCTGGCAGAACTGGCTCTGGCCCCGTGCCACGGCATCACACAGCCCCAAGATCAAGGCAGAATGATAATTGCTTTCCTGCCATGCACTACCAGTTCAAAAAATATCCACGCAGACGTAATCCCTGACTTTTTCTTACGCACATAAAGGAACAAAATGCCCATGTAGATCCCATGTGAGACTTGGTGTAGATTATTAAAGACTTTGCCTTCTGTTTTGCTTTTTGAAATTTACTCTTCTTAGTGAAAACATCACCTATGTCAACAGACATTGGCCAAAAACAACCAACTCTACAATTCTTGCCAATTCCTTTTTTGTTTTTGACAACATTCTTCAGACATTACCTTGCTAAATGTGACATTCAGTCGCATTTACTGAATACTGCAGTTAAAGAGCTGCTGAATTCAAGGACCAAGCTTTAAATGGGAAGGTACACTTCTTCCCAAGTACAAATAACTCTTCCCATGCACCTCTCCTGTGAGATATGTCCTGATGCATTAAAATCCAAAGAAAAATAAAAACTAACATCAGTTCCAACACCAGCATCATCTGCTCAGCATAGAGGGAAGAAAAAAGTAGATGGAAAATGCAACCAGATATGGTGTGTTAGACACCAAAACTATTCCTGCAATGTCAGGGCAGGCAGAAACTGCACTGCTGGCTCTTATCCTCCCGGTTTGCAAGCTTGGAAATTAATTAATAATGGACTGGGAAGGGTGATAGGTAATTAAAGGCATAACTATAAAATCTTTTAAGTATCTTAATACATCTAAAGAAGCAGCCAGACATTGTATGTTGCATATCTGTTTTACTGTGCTGTTAAACTGGAGGGGAGTGAGGGCAGAAGGTGAGATGTGGGGTCAGGGGAAGCAACGGAAGGTGCTGCTACTTGGTGTTTTAGAACATTTCTAATCATTCCAGTGATGCAGCTTTTGTGCGCTGGCGCCAAAACCTGCAAATGGATTTGATCTGTGGGACCCTGGGAAGCACTGGTCAGCCTGGAGGTCAGGGCTTAAGGGCTGCCCAAGCGCCAGGAGTTTCCCATCAAACCTCTGAGCCCGGTGCTTCCTACCTGGGTTTCCCAAGGATCCGTACACTCACCACTCCTTATTTCCTCCATATTCACCAATAAACCACGGCACCAAAATGCCAAGAGAATAACTACCCACTTGCAGGCCCCCATTTTTGCCTAAGGCTGGTCAGACTTACTTCAACAAAAACCAGATATTCACTTGAAACATCACAGGTTGAAGCCTGGGAATTTCTTAGGGAAATGACAAGCTGTGTAGTCCCAGGGAAGAAAAATTCCATTAAAAGCTGCCATATCAGGCAAGCCAGAAACTGGAACGCCAGGCCTTTCTATCCCAGGTTACAAAAACACATTTACATCCCCAACGTTTTGTGGAAAATCTGACGGCTCCACAAAGTATTTAAACTCAAACCAAATGACAGATAAAGAGACTTCTAACTACACAAGCATGAGGAACTTTTGAAGGGCTTATGAGAGGCTGTAAAAGAGACAGAAGAAAGCTTCATGGCTCAGAGGGATGACATCTACAACTTTTCTGATGCCTCAAGTACAAGACGACACGTCCTTTCAGAAGTGACCAAATCAGCAGCCTAGCTTAACCCATCAACCAGAACCACTGGGTTTTTAATCTGACAAGTGGCAATGCCTTATTTGACTGATGTTAGGTTTTACCTCCTAGTTTTGGCAGAATGCAGATTAAATAAATCTTGACTCCAGCTCAAGTTCATCGCAGCTAATGACTTCGAACTCAAGGGTCTGTTAACACTAAATCGCTATCATTATGCAATCATGCTAAATTACCAGGGGAAGCAGAAGGTACCTCAAAAGAAAGAACTGCACCAGTTTATGCCAAGAAAACTGGACATCAGTGAATATTGCTGGACTGTTCTCTGCAACACCGGGTTTCTGGCCCAGACAAACATGTTTCTCATCTACTGTTGTTATCTCCTGCCAATATAAATCCAGCCAAACTGGCTCCATCTAATTCTCACTCAATATGCCCTTGCAGAAACAAACACATAAAAGTGAAGTCTTTATCAAGTCAAAGTTCTGCATAACGCAGAGCAACTCTCCTCCTTGCTTGCTCGAGGTAATTATCTCACCATTTTTGATACTTGCCTTTTAGCATCAATTTTAGACACTCTGCTTAGAAAGGAAGAACAGATGAAGTAAGGACTAACCTAACAGATTCTCTAATACAGCCATAATCACTTGAATTCCCGGGAATCTGGATTTTTGTAAGGTGGCAAGAAGAGTAGTCTCATTCAAGACACCAGAACTGCTGCCCTTTTTTCACTGAAATGAAGGTTTCATGCACAGGTCTTCGAAGAAGTTGAAAATCTTGTGCATCAGGAGAGGAACACAGCATATTTTGCTCTCTGGCGAGAGACAAGCATCACGTGACTTACTCAAAACAATGCTCAAAAGAAGCGCAGCACCAGAAACACTACGCACAAAGCTGAAGAAGCTCAACCAATGCCTAAGATACATCTTCAGGACACTGGCACAAATCGTATTGCAGCATTTACAAATCACTAGATGAAAGTAAATGTATCAATCAGTTGCAAAGCCATGCAGCACATGACTGCGGATGCACTGAATGAAGGGCAAAGGCTGAGCTTTAGGTGAGATTACAGAAGTCTTACTCTCCCCAGCTCAGCTGTGTTTTCCTGAAGCTGAATCCCTAGATTATGAGACATATGAAAATACTGAAGCCCTGTCCATACCACTGAATAACATAGTTATTTTTTTTATTATACTTTGTTAAATAGACCCATGACCAAAAGGTTTCCATCATTAAAGGGAGTAATAAATGAATCCTTTGTGGATAAACAATCCAGGCGCAACAACAGACAAACAAAAACTTCAAGTGCAATAGAATTACTTCCTCATGCTCTTTCAGATGTATTTTTCCCTTAGTGTTAAAAAAAATAGATTAGGCTTGAGTTTCACATTCTTTGTCTTATTAAATCCTCATAGAGCAGGTAGAATTGGCAGCATACAAATAACCCTACATGTGGCAACTTCCCTCTGTGTTACTCCTTCAATTATCCCATGCCCGAGACCACAGCAAGGATTTTGAGGACTCAGATCCCTTTTTTGAAACCACCACCCATATTAGTAATTTGAACTGAAATGGCAACAGGAATCCCTCCTCACAAAAGCTTATAACCTCTGTGAAGTTGATAAAGATTTGCTTCAAATTTCTTGTAGATGGGTGGGTGTTTGCCTCTTCCTACGTGGACACATTCCGCATGCTCTTTGCTGTGTTCTCACTACTGGGCCCCTGAGAGGCTTCAGAATCCCAAAGGTTTGGGAAAGACTGGCTCCACATTCATCTTCATCCTTGCCTGCAAGCTGCAGCCCGATGTTTCACCAGACAAGTTTTGATAGAAAACGCAGTAGGGAGCAAGCACTGACATCACCTGTGGTGTCATCACGCTTTAATCCATTCAAACACCTCCCATGACTCCATAATCATGGGAGATCACTGCTCAGAGGGAAGTTTTCTGCTTGATAACTCTGCTGCCACTCTCCAGTGCCAGCTCTGTTTGTGCTCCGGCTGTGAAATCGTTGGTAAGTGGATGTAATACATTCTGGGACACGTACTATCGCTGCTTCTGTTTGTGGAGAGGCAAACACAATTTGTCTGCTGGAGTAACGCTTGGAAGACTTCCTGAAAAATCTAACAGCAATTAAGCTAATTTTACCCCTGCCAAGCAGATGCCAGAAATTAAAACTTGCAAGAATGACAGACTCGTATGATAGCTAAAGACAGAAGAAAATTGCAAGATCCAAGATTATGATTCTCTTGCCTGTATAGAAGTGATTGTAATTATTGTTTGGTTTTCAACTATTCTGGGGCAGGCATCAAGGAAAGACATCTATCAAGACATTTGGATTCATTTAGGCACCCTGCTCAAAGGGGTAATAAATGCTGGGCTAAAAATACCATTGACATTTCAATATTAATAAAGATGTGCGCTCAAGTATCACTGTAGTGATCCTCCTGCAATAACTTTGCCATGTCTCTGCTGACTGCTGGGTTGCCTTTACCTTCCAGCTCCCTGAAGGTGATCTGCATGCTGTTGTAGCCTGAGCCCCTGGCTACCAAAAATCAGCACTCGAGCCAATTCCCGAATACAGAAGCAACTTAACTTCCCTGTTCCCAGAGTCCGTACTTCAAATTAGCAGTGTGCAAGTCTGTAAGAAATTAAAAACTGATTTAACAAGAAGTTAAAGTGGCTGCTAACAAGCTCGAGATTGCATAAGAGAAAGCAAAGATCCCAGTCCTATTTGGTGCTGAAAACAATTTCCAAAAGCATCTATGTTTTATTCAGCTTTCCCCAAGCTTAGAGGGAGCAGTTGGAGGACACTACAGATAATAATTTGAAGACGCATTCCTTGAGCACTACATGCTATTAAAAAAAACCCACAAACAACCTCTTAAAAATTTAATTTCACCGAGTCCTCTTACAATATTGGCCAGCACTCAGCAAGTAACAAATACAGACACAAACACTCAACAGACCTGCCTCGCAACCCGGGCATTAAAAAACGGCAAACAGATTTTCACAGCGCCTCGTCTTTGCCACCTCTGCAGGGCGAGCACATGCACAAGAGAGCAGGACAGACCCGACCCACCAGGGACGAAGCATCTCCCCTAAGGAGGAGTAGAAACAGAGTAGAAGCCTCACTGCTCCCTTCCTGGGCCCCAGCATGTTTGGTAGGGTGATCGGTAGGAAATAATCGGCATGGAGCTCGGCGCTGCCACTGCCAGGGCGTCACTTGTCCCCTACATCGTGCCCTAATGAAGAAGCCTCTGGGCTTAATGCAGATTGAAGAGTTTCTAGAGCGGGGCTGACAAAAGCACATTTATTCACCGACGCCTTATTTCAATCTCTGCCTTTCAGAAATTCTCTGTAATCATGGACGCGGGTTGGTTTCGGCTGTTGCTCTCTCCTAGAGTTGTGAGCATATTAATAACAATAAATAAGCCCGGCTTGCTGAAGGAGTTTTAAAGAGGTGGATGTCCAATTAAATTCCCAGGCTCCTTTGAAAATCCTAGCATTTTTCACTGTCAGATGCCATTAGAATAAGAAAGGTCACGGGCAAAGAGGATCTTTTGTAATTCTCTGTGAAGAGAACAGACTACAGGCAGACAGCATCGGGGGACAGAGCAGTGAACGCTTCCCAACAGGAATTCAAAGTTTGCTTTGCCAAAAATACACTCCATTGCTACGTCCTTTTTGGTTATCGATTAGGTGGAGAGAACAAGGAAATTTTTTGGTGTGGTTTTGAAAACTTTTTCCCAGGTGCTGTTCAAAACCAGACCAGCACAGGTTGAACTTTAACTCTTGTATTAAGGAGCAGAAAGAGAGCACCATTTCAGCACCCCTCGGCACGGCACACGCCTGAAAG
Organism: Donacobius atricapilla; assembly: GCA_013397315.1. Taxonomy (NCBI): domain Eukaryota; kingdom Metazoa; phylum Chordata; class Aves; order Passeriformes; family Mimidae; genus Donacobius; species Donacobius atricapilla. Next base: position 557,585 of record WBMY01008455.1, read on the forward strand.
CCGGGACAAGGACGGAGACAGAGACAGGAAGACAGATGTTTTGTGTTTTAACAGCTCTGAGAAATGCTTCATGCAACCTGATCAACAAAGCCCTGTGGGCTGTTTTTATAATGTGGATCTATCTAGAAGGTTAAGTGAGAAAATTAGCTGCAGAAATATTACATATCAGTGCACTCTCACAGCGCAGCTTCCGAGGAGGATTATCCTAGGCCAAACAAACAAAAGGAGAGAATCCCATTAGCAACTGAAAACCCGGAGCCTTGGCGTGGGTGTCATTTGCATACATTACAATTGCACAGTGTTTAAAAACTGCAAATTGGATTTCGTTTTCCCCTGGCTACCTGCCCATTTTTCTTTAAATTGATTTATTAATGTCCACTGTTGCTTTGCAGTTTTATCCTTTTAGCAATAATAGATGTAATATATCACAAAACCAAATTTTTAAGAGTACATCATTAGAGTGATGTAGCGCTGGTAATAAACCCCTTCACACTCGGATGAACTTAAATCAGTTTCTCTTTATTGATTTTTGGTCATAACATAATTTTAAAGTTCAACTTAGTTAATAAAAAAAAGATTTGCGCTGCTGTTGTGTGGAAAACACCAGTGCTGTAAGTTTTCATGTCATCTGTTGCAAAGGCTCTTGTGGTTTTATATATTCCCTCAGAAGGTGGCTCGGCATTATATAGCCTGTCTTATCTTCTCTGCTGACCCGCATTTATCTGTCTATTTTTATTGCCACACGACTCACCGCACAATAGATCTTTACCCAGCCACCATCTATCCGAGCACACGCAGTCACTTTATCTTCCCAGCAGCTTTTTGAGTAATGGTCATCTGCATTTTACCAAACTCTCTCACTTCAAGGCGGTTCTGCGTTGAGAACACCGCTTGCGTGACCGTGCTTTTTATTGTCTTCCAGCACAAAAGTAGTAATTCACCTTTTCCACTTCTTTTTTTAAAAATGTGTATTTAAAAAAAAATGTATTTGCATGCTTGTTCTTTCATGTTTGGGTTTGTTTTTTTTTTAAGTACATTTTTCAATCTTCCAGAAGCACTAAGTGAATGACAGCTGAGCATAGGGATCCATTGGTTGAAACTGCCTGATAAGGAAGCACATGATTGAGTTGGGTATACAATCCCTTATGTCCTCTTCTCCTGCCCCCCCGAAAGGTAGGATAATTGTTATGGTACATAACATAATATAAGAATAAAGAATAAAAATGTGGCTTCACTGCCATCACATCTGCGAAGGACAGGGTAGATGCTCCTGCTCCTTTTGCTACCAGCACGTCTCCACAGACCAAAAGCAAGGGCCAAACCCAGCAAACAAGCCAAGAACACCCCAGGCTGAGATATCAGTCCTCTGAACATGAACTGCTCAAACTCTTACATTTTCTTACAGTCCCACTGAATAATTTTAGAAATAAAAGACATGAAAACCTACAAGCAAGCCTGGGCGCCAAGATACTTCCCAAGTATTTTATTTAATTGGTTTTCCTTTTCTCTCATTTCATCTCCACAATGATATCCTACAGACATAAAAAGAAGGCAATCAGTCCTGGGAGAGTTTCTAAAATTGGTGAAGGCTGATAAAATACGTAGTGATTGGAAAGAAAGATAGGTGAGCCTGCAACCCCAGATCAGTTTAAAAGATGCTGTGCTACAAACTTATCTGTCCAAAAGCTAACCTAATCCAACACGGCCTACAGATAGCTCTGTGCATTGGCTCATTCCAGAAACTTGAAAGAAATGCACAAAAATGAGATCGCTTGGAACTGGTGGCCAATAAGGAGCCTCTATGATTAATGAAGAGAACAGTTTGCTTCTGTCCCAGACAGTGAATTAGTCACAGACACACTCATTCAACAAGGAACTTAGGGCTCGTCAGATCTGTATTTACTGGCACATCACGTACAAAACTGTATTCCTAAAAACCAAAGACATGAATAGGTGAATCATAGCATAAATCTTACAGGTTGACCACCAAAAAGCATTGTTCTTGTAACAAGGAAATTCTTACTTCAATACATTATCATTGGCTGTGACTCAAGAAGAGTATTTCATTCCCCAGCAAGCAGTTATTTCTGGTTTTCTTTCGCTAAAAGGGCTGTTTGTGTATGTTCTTAATAAAAAATTTGCTGTTGCATCCACCACACTGAACAGCTGCAGGTAGGATTCAGATTCTCACCAGCCTATCCACTGGCACACAAGGAAACTCTGGGAAAGAAGAATACATAAAGCAAAACACATTTTTGGGACTAAGTTGCCTTGACTGGTCAAACGAAGACAAGAAAAAAGGAAAAATGCTTTAAGTTTTATCATTTTCATTCCCAGTCTATCTTTTTTTTTTTTTTATGGATTTAAGATTCATTCCTCTAGCTCTGTCCTGGAAAATTAGCATCAGTAGCTATTTACAAGAAAAAAATACTAATCCTTTACCTGGTACATAAAGTACAAGGATCAGCAGTTCTGATATGGCCTGAGAAGGGATATAAAAGGCACCAACTCGGAGCAGGACCAGCCTCCCAAAAGCGGAGGGGTATTTGTTTTCCAAACCCCCGGCTTGGCAGCGCATTCCCAAAGTGCCCTGCCAACAGCCCCATCCCTTCTCACTCTATTCCAAGCCAGCTGCTAATGAGGAAATCCATAACCTTTTTACAACAGATGCTGTGAAATATTCTTTCTTGATATTGTAATGGTGTATTGATTTTTAATTTCAAAATATGCAAACATGACATTTGCAATAGTGACTCCATACAAACAAAAGCTGCACTTTTTTACTTTTCGATCTGTAACACATTTTGCAAGCATTTGCCATCAATAAGTAGGCAAAAAAACCCAACCCTCACCATGAGGCGTTCCTTGCCTGTAAAAATGCTACAGTTATGGATTTCACCCTGAATAAAACCTCCCATAAAAAGCCAATATAAACAGCTGCATGTAATGAACTTGTGAAACCTCAAGGTTAATTTAATGCCATGGTAATAGAGGTATTTCCAATGGGGCAGTGCCTCTACCTTGACTCTACATTTCCTGTTATAACCCAATAGTATTTCTCAGGCTCCCAACCTCCCTCACTGGATGTATGTCCCTGTCTTTTCTTCCTTTGCAAGGGTAATGGTGGAAATACCAAAACAGATTCATCATTTGTACAAATAAGATTTAGGAAAAATATGTTTTCTATCTGTAGAAATAATTCTTATTCCTGATTCACTGAGAAACTGGGCAAGTAAAAAATGTGTAGTGCATTCACTTTCTGTCATAGGTCCTTACACCTGGGGAAGAGGGAGGCCCAAGTAGTTGCTGCTGCCTTTTTTTTTTTTTTCCCCAGTTAAAATGGTTGTGGCCATGCTGAGCAGCACAACCTGTGCCCACTGGGAAGGTGATTTGAGGGAAACTACTGAAAGGGTCAGCCTGTCCCAAACTAATTCCCAGTCGAAGCAGAAATGGGTGATGTTTTCCATACCAAGGTATTGTTGGGAAACCACTGAGGAAATACATGAGAAAGTCATCGAGACATTAGATGATATCAAGGTTTCTTAGCAGTGATCACCATCAGCTGTCTCTGCCTGTTTTGGAGGGGCAAGTATTTAAATTGCTTTTCCAGTTCCCTCACAATTTTTAATGACTGAAACCTCCTCTATTCCTCATATACATATAAATTTGACCTCTGGTGGCAAAACCAGCTCTGCCCTATGGACAGACGGAGAAAATAAACACAGGGCACATCTCCATCTCGGACAAACTGGCATGCCTTTACTGACTTCAATGGAATGACATTGACTCACACCAGCTGACACTTCGGTCTTACATTTAGTTTTGAACTCATTACTAATAACTCAAAATATCATCCCGGAATTGATGTCCTGTAATAAAATATCATCCCAAGAGTGCACACACTGAGTGTCAAGGAGAGGGAAACAAAATACATCTTGCATAGACTTATGCCATGTTCATAATCATTATCTTAATTTTTAAGCAATTCAAAAGGAAAAAAAATGCTGAATATTTCTTGGGATGCACCCTATAATCTTGCAACATATTTAGAATAGGAAATCAAAGCAGAGCTAAACTACCAATTGTGTCAGCAAAAACAGCCTTTCATGGCAAAATGACAATTTTCTGTCTTTGAAATCAGGCAAGAATGAAAAGTGGTTTGCTCTTTTATTGTGCAAACCAGCAAAAATACATTCCTCCCTGCAAGACTTTTTCCAAATTAAATATGTATTTCTTTTACTGTAAGCCTCTTTGAGATCAGTCATTTGGTAGCGAAAGATTAAAAAAAACAGCGTTTAACTAGACAAAGACAAATAATCAAGCCATCAGCATTTTGAGCAGCTACAGGTTTATCCAAATATTTAGCAGGTTTATTTTTACCTTCTTCTAAATGCTCTCCTCGTGTGCAATTTTGACTCCATTATGTAAAATAGCGCCAGACTTCAGCCCAGCTCACCTCTTGGCAAGTCACTGTCCCTCACCACAGGGCCCTTCTGAACACTGCAAACCAAGAGGCATCAGCGTGGCACAAGCAATTTAAAAGAAGGACCGTGTTAGGTGACCTGGTAAATCCCTAATTCTAATCCCTGCCTGGAGCTTCTGTGGCGCTGGGACCATTTCGGTGCACGCCTTTAGGCTTTCGTGATTTAGCAGGAAATTTAGTTTTCTTTTTCCTTCCCATGATAATCCAAGTGATTCTGTATGAATGGAGACCTTCAAGCCTCACACTCCTCCAGGCACAGACCCTCGAGAGGAGCTGGAGGAAGAATCAAGCGCTTATGGGCAAGGTTTGCTTTGCATCCTATTGCCCTCCTTAGGCACCAGAGGCTTTAAGGCACACCCAAAATGCAAGAAGGAAATGGGATGTTGCAGCAGCCCTCTTGTTAGAGGGCAGAAATGAGCTGAGGCACAGCCTGCTTGTTTATCACAGCATGAAAAGGGCCCTGGTTTATCCCTCTGTACAGCTCCGCCAGCCTGACCCCAACCATTCCCTGACCCTGCCTGCAGCAGCTCCTGCTGGAGGTTTCCCCTGCAGCCTCTGACTGCTGGTTATTTCCTGCTGAACTCTGCCTGCAGGGATCAGTTTGCAGCCTCTGAGTGCAGGCTTTTACCCAGCTAGGCTGTGGCTGCAGCTTCCAACAGCAGGCTCTGACTGCACACCCACACTGACCTCACAGCAGTGAGTCTCTCTGCCCAGGATCCTCCCTCTTCTTTGTGTCCCTCCTTCTTCATGACCCAGGTCACCCACTCCCTTTTATCACACTTATCTTTATTGGCTGTAGCTGTGACCCATCAGGGCCAGGCTGTACTGGGTAATTAACACAGCTGTTAATCAGGGGCCAGCTCACCTGGATTCCCTGCTCCTACAGTGGGACACCCAGTTATTCACCCTGAGCAGCCCATCCTGCATCGGGTTCCTCTAAGACCACAGCGACACCAGTTCTGCCCACGCCACCAGTCCGTGACAATGCACAGCCACTCGATAAAGCCAAGGTATAAACAAAACCAAAATGACCTTACGCCACTAGCTCAGCACCAGAGGCCACAAAAACTGGAGGGAACAGACACCCCAGTGTTATCCTCTGCCCAAGGAATAATAAGAAAACGACATGGCAAAATTAGACTCAAATTTTGCTGGCAGAGCACCAGCATGGGGCTCTGAGGTGCCAATTAAACAGTGGTGGTAGGAGAGGTAGCAACCATGGAGGGGGATGCATGCATGGATGGATGGATGGATGGATGGATATCCCTGCCTTGGAACAAGATACAAATCCATTAACAAAGCAGCAGTGCTGGAGGGATCCCCAGCATGCTTCACTGGGCAGATTGAAAGCAAACACTCGGCTCTTCCCTTCAGCTTCCAAGGGTTTTAAAGTACACCAGAGTGCCACACTTTGGGAAATTGTGCCTTCCTGAGCATCACAGAGGGATAGTGGATTTGCTGCCCCATCTGCCCCACACTGGCTGGCATTGCTTCCATGACCAGTGGGTAATGCAGGAAGGGAACAGTTTGGAACCTGACTCTGCAAGGATTCCCCTAATTCAGGGATGGGGAGGTCAGGCACGAATAAAAAGGATATATTTCCTTTGCGTGGCATTTACTCCTCTCCTCTGTCATCACTTTAGGAGCCACAACAGAGACTGGGAAGCATTACACAGGTCCTGAGCACACACTATGCTAGAACTGCTAGAAACTGTAACAGCAGTATCACATTATTGCTTGGGATAGACTTTGCTCCCAGCATTTTCCTCACCTTCTCAACTGGGTGGGCACACAACCTTTGTCTGTTCTGGCAGCTGCACTTCAAGATTCAAACATCAGAAATGCCACAGTGGCAGATGACAGGGAAGAAAAAGAAAATCATTTTCAGGTTGTCATGTCATTAAGTGAATCCTGGAGTTATTTTACTGACTTGCCGAAATCCGGGGAGAAAGAGTCCCATCGAGGAAAAAAATACCACTGTGAAATTGGCACAAGTGGGTTTTAGAATCATTCAGCATTTATTGAAAGAAAAACCAAAACTCATTTGAGTGTAAGTAAAATTAAAGCTAGCAAACTGAGTACTGGTTCCTAATGGATAAAAGCCCCAGGGAAAGACAAGCCAAATCAAGGGCAGGAGAGCCCTCTCCTCTCCACAAGTCTCTGGCTCAACAGTGGTGTGCCTGCTCTCCCTGGGCAGCCCTGTTACCCATCGCTCCTCCATCAGTTCCCTCCCCACACCTGACAAACCCCGCAGCCTCCAAGTTTGCCCAATGTATTCAAACAGTTTTTTCCACCCCTCCACGATGTACGTATGAAAACACAAAATACACAGCAAAAGGCAACTTCTGCTTCGCAAAGAGTATATAGTGAAAATTAAACTCGCTCTGCTATGTTTGAGCCATCTCACTCAACAAATTATCCAAGAGTCCCTGTTCTGCTGAACACTTTGCATTTAAAGGGGGAGATTTGCCTCTGATTGGATTATAATGTAAGTGAAAATTCATGTGTATTAATGCTAAAATCCTTTATTAGGGGTAGAGATAAAGGTATAGTCATGGGGGACATTAGTAACTAACTTTTAAAGAGAGATTATTTCTCCAAATAAAAAGGCAAAAATAATCCTTTCTAAACCTGCTTCATTTTTAATACTTGCTGCCAACAGCTAGATCTGCTTTCTTCCTTTCCTGATACACCATAAAACCTTACAGCTTGTAATATCTCCTCTGTGTATGTGTCACATCACTTACTCAACAAAAAAAAACCCCAAACTGTAAAACTGAAAATGGGAAAAACACCTGTGAAAAACTGGTGATGGAGGGAGGTTCCTGACATGTGGGATGGACTGATGCTCTCCCCACCCCTAGGGAAGGGCGGGCACAGGGAGCACTGTGTGAGTCGCTCCTCCTGACATCCATCTCCAAGCAGGGAAGGACCAGGAGGAAACTGCACAATTATCAGGACTGGTGCCAGCTCTGAGCCCCTCCTCTGCAAATCATGGCGGGTGACAGCCTAAGGAAGAGCTGAAACTCAACGCTAGAGGGTTCCTGATAAACCTGTGCATGGACTCTGCCTGAAGCCCGGTGAGGTCTGCCACGCCAAGGGCCAGTTTCAGCCTCGGGGTGCAGGTTAACACCATGCAGTGGCCGGTGCAGCTGTGGCCCACAAAAGGGCCAGAGGGCTACCAGAGGCACTGAGGTGTCTTTGGGGCTCCCTGTGCCCCAAAGGATGTAACCAGCTGCCCACTCTTATCTTCCAACAGGAAGGGCCCCATCCCTGCAGGCAGTGATGCTCCTTGAACCAGCCTAAGTCACTCACTCTGGTGCTGGAGCTTCCCTGGAGCTGGGTGATCTCCAAAGGGCCGCTTCTGGTGGCATCTCTGCCCTCCTGCAGCCCAAAACCAGGTAAAGGCTTTAAACAGCATCTCTGCAAACTACTTATCTATCTTACTCTAGGACTTAAAGCTCTCTATCTCAGCCAGGCAACAGAATGAATAAATTTGCCTTCTGTCAGGCAGTATCAAAGATATGAATAAAGCATTACAAGGCAATTTCAGGAACGCAGATCTTTGAACTGTGCTCTGCTTTACACCCCCAACCAGAGCAGCAGAGAGAAAAATCCCTATTCAGCACTCCGGGATCTTCTTTTGATGTTGACTAGAGAGAGAAGAGACCATGCTCAAACCCTATGGATTATTGGTCAGTGTATAAAAAACCCTCATGAAAGATGAGTCCTGCCTGGACTCAGGCACGCTGCTGCAGCATAAATAGCAGTGAGATTTACAGCAAAGAGCCACTGTGTCCTTTCACAATGCCCTGTCTAAGCAAAAACCAATCCAGTGGCTCCCTGCCAACCCACTCCAGCTAAAGGCCATGCCACACCAGTCATGTTATTACGCTGATGAACAGCTTATATGAAAATAGGGAAAACTGTCCATCACTTATTTCAATCCCTGTCTACAGCGATTTACTCAAGCTAGCTTTTGCTCCCTTTATTCCTGGCATCTTCTTTCTCTTCCCCATCTCCTTTTTCTTTTAGCCAGCATTTCCAGAAATGGCTACTGACTCTCAGTCCTTAGGCTCGTACATATTAACAAGGCTGAAGACTTAGTTCACAATAAGACGGGGGAGCTCCAAGGTGGGATCCTAAAGATGGAACTTATCCCAAATCAAATGCTGCTTTTGAGCACACCAGTTTGCCTCTTTCCTTCCGCTTTTTAGAGCCTCAGCCTGCAAGGAAGTTCACCTAAAGCACCTCCTCAGTGTAACAGGATCGCTGGCAGACGAGTCAGCCTCAGATTTAGACCAGGTTTGCTTTGAGGTCTCAGTCCTGCAAACTCGCAAAGCACGTGAGCAATGCCCTTGACTTCTGGGAGCTACTCACACGTTTTGAGACGCGCAAATGCCTCGGAGCTGGCAGGAGCCAGACGTGCACAGGCATAGAGCAAGCTTTTAAACGTGGAGAAGACTGTCCAGTTAATAAATTACTCGTTAACCAATTCTCCAGTTTCAAACAGAACAACTCCAGCCAGAATAACCGAGAAGAAGAAAACATGTATTTAGAGTCCAGCACTGCAGAGCCCCCAGCTCCTTCCCTTCGCAGGGAATCCCAAGCAGCCTGCACGAGGCTCCCAGCCCAATGCACGAGCGGGCACTTCATGCCAAACAGAATCATCCTTTAATTTTCTCAATTACCTCAGTAACCGAAAGCACACATCTAGAGCTCTGCCATATTTCTGTCAGTAAGCAATGCTTTCTCTGGAGTAAATTCGGTTAGTTATTCTCCACAAAGGAATTGTTTTTAAGGACATCCCGCTACATCTCTACGCTGTATTCGTGAGGGGAAAAGGACTTCTGACCTGGAACTGCACTCAGTGAAACATCTATAGGCATCCAAGAGAATATATTTTCTAACATGGAGACACTGCATTTTAAAGGTGACATTTTTAATGCTTTTAATTTAACCGCATCAGCATCACCACGGAATGGACTTCCTCAGAATCATTTGTGTTATACACACATGGACACAGGATATATATCTTTATATTTATATATTTTTTCAGAGTTTCCCTTGACTTGTTTTTATACATTTAATGTTAACATTCCACAATTTTCTTTTTATCAAAGCTGAAATTCCCATAAACCACAGCATTTCTGGAGTTTGAGTTTCGGGAATGTAAAACACCCCAACATCGATTTTGAAAGGAAATAAAACTGGAATTAGGGGAATCTGCAAAGACTCAGCATCTGAATATTAGACTGGATGCTTTGGTATAGCAAAGTCACAGCTTACACAATAATTTTGCACAGTTTAAAAAAGAGCTCATACGTATCTTGGAAATAAATTTAAGGTACAAAAACAGCTATTCTGCTTCATGGTTGCTTAAAGTTACAGAAACTTTTATCATTACAGCACCCAAACCTTTCCTTACACAGCGAGGAGCTTTTCTGACCATGAAATGACCACATCAACATTGCTCCTGCACTGGCAGGATCAAAACTCCCCCCTTTTGCGAGGAGAAGGATTCCCCAGCATGCAGCAAAGCAACCCCACCCTCTCTGGCAGTCAGTATTTCTCCCAATCTCTTGATTTTCATCAGCATTCCTCCTAAAATCCTGCATTTCCAGTGAGCCTTCTCTCATCAATAACAGCTCAGAGCAGATTCCCTCCCAAGGGAAATGGTCAGCCCTGGTTTTAGTGGTGGTTTTGACACACTGAAAGGCTCTCCTGAGGGAAGGGAGTGGGGGGAAAAATGGCCCTACCAGCACCCGTATCTAAAAATAAAAGCATACACCAGTCATGGGGGCAAACAGTAACAAAATGCTATTGAGGTTAAAGCCATGAACTCTCCAGGCCACTGCCTGCCTGCCAGAAACCCGTGCAAGAGCACAGTGCAGCATTATCCAGCGCTTTGCTGAGCTTCCCGGCGCGAGGGCAGCGCCCAGGAGAGCCCCCCAGTACCTGCTGATTTTCATCACATCAGAGGGAACAACCCTTTCTGTACTACCCCTGCAAAGAGCAAGGACTCACCATCAAATTCCCAGCTAAGGCCAGTTTTTTATCTGACCAGATGGATTTAACAGGCAAGACCCCACACTACCAATGATTAGCAGCATCATTCTCCCATGTCCCCTGTCTCTCAAGGGAGCAGGTGTAATGAAAAGCCCTTCTTTCAGTTTCCATTTCTTATCCCTCGCCCCTCCCTGCACTCCTGCTATCTATTTTGATGAAAGAGGAATGTGTCTGTGCCCTTCAGTATAACCTGAGAATTTTCTTCCAAAAACAATTCCCAAAAATCTTGGCTTGCCTTTAGCCACTTACTTCTTATTTGGATAAAAATCTGAGATGTGACACTTTGTACATGAAATTAGGATTCTGAAGGGAAGTACACTAAAGGAATCAAAAGCAACTCTGCCATGTGATAAGCAGAGTTAATCCCTCACAGGGGCTCAGCAGCATTTGTGCCCCAAGGGGGGGGCCATTTGTCACCCACCACACAGCAAAGGGACAAGGCATCCACAGCACAACAACACCAGGTAGCTGAAAAATAACCTAAAGAAGGTTTCCTACTACAGAGCCATATTTATTAAAGTTCTTTTCCAGAAAGGACAGGGCTTTTCAGGCTGTATGGGGTTTTTGTTATTGTTGTTCACTGTGGCACCTCCCTGGGATGATGGAAATGATGATGAAATGACTGCCAAATTCTTTGTCCCCAACACCTGAAGGACCAAGAACTTTGCTCCTCTCAGTCCTTCAATTAAACAAAATGCCACCTAAGGATGACATCCTGCTGGAAGGCACAGTCTCAGTGCCTGATAACTGAGTAAGAAAACATAATATTCGGCCTTAAATAGCCAATCTTCATTTGTGAAAAGCACTGGCAGCAATAACTGCAAAATTTTGTTTTTAGAGCAAGCATTCTTGGCAATTATTTTTGGTAATTGTGTCTCAAGCTGGTGTGATTTCATAAACAGGGTGATCTCACACAGAGCTAGGAATAACACTTTTTTTTTTAATATTCCTCATGCAAACAAAGTGAAGAATTATAAACAATCTCTGAGGGGTAAACTAAGCAAAGATAGTAGAAAGATATTGGAGTGGTAAATACCTGCATTTAAACAGAGCACCTTTTTTCTGGGAACTATACAAAAGGCTCTAGTTACAAACCTTAAGAACATTAAAGTTTGTTTGCTGGGGGGGTGGCAGGGGCAGGGCTTCTGAAAGAATTAAACAATGGCACAGTTTTACAAACTTATCAAAAAGAAGTAAATTTTTAGCCACAAAGAAGCACAGAAGCCCTTGGCTATCATTGCTACACTTGTTCCACCCATCCATCTGAAGGTGGACACCACAGTGAGGGCCTGAGGCCCATGCAGCAGCAGAATATCACTGCTTCTCGAGCAGCCCCATTCCCTCTCTTTCATCCTGTGTTTTAGTCCATCTGCTAGAGATGATGCCTTGGGAAGGCTGACCTGCAACAGAGACTGGACAGAGCTAGAGAAAAAAATAGGGATTTATTGAAAGGCCTTTAAGGATACACCTTGGGCAAGACAAGAGTCTGATCAGGGCTACACCCAAGGCGGAGCCAAAATGGTCACAAAATGGACAGCCAGTCACGAGGTCTCACACTTCTATAGGTTTTGGTCCATTTGCATATTGGGGTTTAATTGTCCAATTACAGCTTCAGGTTGTAAGGTCTCATACTCCTTGTTTACCCCTTCAGTCCATGGTTGGTTGTGCTTTTGGGCCTGAAAGTTGTCCTTGGTCCTCAGCAAGGAAGGAAAAGGATTTGTCTTGTCTATGTACTCTGAGAACAGAGGTTTCTAGTACTTAATATGAGGCTCAGAACTGCACTCCTAGGCAGCACAGAACCTGAAAAACATGAAAGCTGAAACTTAAGGCATCAAAGATAAGGGAGAGCATCCAGCAAGTTTCCTATGCCATCTTCTGACTGGAAGAGCTGGGGCATCTCGCCCTGTGGTCTCAGCGCCACTGGCAAAGCAGGATGCAGGAGCCAGAGGGTTGCTCTGGCTCCCTTGGAATGGGGCTGGCACCCAGGGGATTCCAGATCTGCCGTGGCACTGTGTTCGTGGGACCGGGCCCGGCCAACAGACCATCCAAGACAGGGAGAGGAATACAAACTGCTTCCCCAGCCCAGCTCAGACAAATACAACCCGCTTTGTATATGCAGTTATACAACCTAATGAGCCTTCCCGCTCTGCTTCAACACCAATTCTCCTTTTAGCTGCTTCAGAAAGGAGGTGGCAAGGCACACAAAGTCCTTTAGCTGTTTACCAAGTCCCCAGAGGAGCAGGTATTTTTCCATGCATCTTTAAAGTAATGGTAATTACATTATATACAGTTGCAAATATACACAGGGGACAATAGTGTACCTTTTAATTAAGTATTACTACTGCTTCCACTGTCTCTTGCTCTCATTCTCATCAGAGGATGAGGAAGCAAGGTGCTCTCACAGCTTGTCAAGCCTGCCCTTCTGCCAGGCTGCAGCACATGAGCCTCTGGGTCTGAGCCCCTCCAGATGCTTGTCCCTGCCTGACTCCGAGCACCGACCTTTATGCTGCTATTTCAAAAATGTTATTCTCTCAGACAAGAAAAAAACCACAACATGGCATCTCAAAAATGCTTCCTGGGAATGGTTGGCCGAAAGGGGGACAATCTTTCACCCAATGCCCCTCATCTATCAACACTCATGGACTCTCACACCTTACCAAAACACACACCAAGCCCACAGTTCTCATCCCCTCTGCTCTTTGCTGGGCCCACCAATTCTCATTCGGCCAACAGTGCCTGTAAATCACAAGCATTTTTACTTATCTGGCACTTAATAGTAAGAACAACTTAAAAGTTGTTCTTACACACAGTAAACACAGTCAGTAACACAGTCAGTAAATACTATAAATCCCACAGTGAATGTATGCAGTCATACACAAATTAAACAAGATCATGAAAATTGATTAGTAAATGCACATATGCAAAACAATTTTTCAGGGGTTGCTCCTGTAATTCCTTTATCGAACTGGAAAGTATTTCTTACCCATCATTGTTGCTTTAAATTTATTAAATCAAATGCCTACAACACGTCTAAGAATGGGTGATTAAAGCCAAAATGAGGTAAATTTTACTTGAAAAAAAAATTAGAATACTTAACAGTGCACTCCTTGCATGAGGGTCAAGCCATTCCTTAACTGCATTTCAGCTTCTCCCCTCCACATGCTGCTGTAACACAGAGTTACAAGAACAGCCCATGATGACTTAGCTCTTCCATGCTGAGAAGTTTAAAAATTGTTCTCCCTGTTATTGATTGAAACAGTTTTAGTCAGAACTACAGACACAATGGGGTGGCGAGTCCAAGTTAACCATTCTATTAGAAAAAAAAAATTTAGGAAGTCTTCAAGAACAAAGGACCAAATGAAACTATCACAAGCATGCCTGAGATGAGCAGAATAAGCATCCTTTCAAGCAGAACACTGTACACCCTCTTTATTCAATGTGTGTTTATACAACGAGTGTACAAGTTCTGTACGAGTGTGTCACAGAGAGCTCTGCAGACCAAGGCCACAGGCACTGTAGGACTGACGATAACAGGCTCCACTGGGTGTGTTTTACTCAACAAATTCCACTCTGTATCTCGCCCAGGTCCAAGGGACGCAAATGATTTCTAAAAAAGAACAACCAAACTTCTCCTAAGCCATCCCACCCTCACAGGATGCATGGGTGGAGGTGTGCAGACACAATGGATAATTTAACTGGGGGTTAGCACGCTCAAACTGCACTTTTCTGCTCGCCAGAGGGGTTCTCAGACCGGCCCTGTCACAGCACACTGCTCTTCAGCTGGGGGGAGTACCTGGAAAACATGCAGAGTGCATTAGTGCCCAATGTTCAGTGGAAATGGTAAAACAAAGACCAGTAGAAGTGCGTTTGCATTTTTATATTTTGAGAGGTAACACTGGCTCATTTATCTTCCTCCTAATGAAAAGGGAATCGGGCTCACACTAACTCGGTGACACAGCTTGAGGCCGCGCATGGAGCAAGTGCTGTGGGATGTCACAGATAGCGGGGAGCACAGCAAGCCAAGGTGAGGGTGCTGGAATGGATGTCACGGACAGTGGGGAGCGCAGCAAGGCCAGGTGAGGGTGCTGGAATGGATGTCATGGACAGCGGGGAGCACAGCAAGGCCAGGTGAGGGTGCTGGAATGGATGTCACGGACAGCGGGAGTGCAGCAATGGACAGCAAGGAGCGCAGCAAGGCAATGTGAGGGTGCTGGAATGGATGTCACGGACAGTGGGGAGAGCAGCAGGGCAAGGTGAGGGCGCTGGAATGGATGTCATGGACAGCGGGAGCGCAGGAAGGCCAGGTGAGGGTGCTGGAATGCGAGCTGGTGCTCCAGCCTTCCTCCTCTCCTTGCCTGCAATATGCATGCACGGTTTGGGGGCAGCAGAGCCTGCTACTGCAAGACAAATTCAGAGCTAAAAGGATATGGCAGCCCTCCACACTGTAGTCTGATTGCATTAGACTGAGCACAGCGCAAGAAATAAATATTTAGACAGGGTAGATGGCACCCTGAACACATCCAAGTGTCAGCTCTGATCTCCAACGAGTGAAAAGCACCCTCCTCTTCCTGTGCCCACTGCCTCATCCAGATGGTGTGCAGGCAGAGCCCCTCTGCCTCCTTCCTAGACAGCTCAGAACCACAGCCAATCTGCCACGTTATTTCTGTCTCCCTGTGCTGGCTCATCCATCACTGCCAGCGCATCAACTGCTCTACACACTCCTTGCTGCTGCTGCTGTTTACGATGAGGAAGGAAAGGGAAAATCTCCAAGCCCTACATTACAACTGAGCTTTAGTTGCACAGTAGGCAATTAAGAAATTCGGGAGCTTCCAACTTCCCGGGAGGTAATGGACTTAATTAAAACTTGAAGGAGTTCATTTGAAGAGGGTGGTGTGACCCTCTTTCTGCCAGACTTCGGGCCCATGGAAACTCCTCACTGGCAGCTATGTTAGCTGTGAGTATCAGGATAAATGTTTTCATATGCAAATCGAGCAGCATTCCTCAGTGCCCTGCCTACGCAGTGGCTTTATTGCCTCTCCCACACAGTTGTGCCCAGCAAACAACAAAAGGCAACCTGTGTTTACAGGGCACTGGCCTGACATTCAAGAAATCTGCGCTCAAAATACTCAGCTGTGCCAAATGTCAGCAATGTGATGTGGGAGGTCAAACACTGCTCTGTCTCACAGTCCCTCCATCAGGAAAAATGGAAACAATTTGTACTTCTCTCGCCCTTAGCCCGTGTAAAACCAAGAAGTTTTCAGAACGGGGATGGGCTCAAATTACACAGAAGCACAGCCGCAAAATGAGGCAGTTCCCCTCTCCACACTGTCAGCGCCATCTCACACCCGGGGAAGACAAAAAACCACCGGGCCAGGTGCTACACGCTCTCCCTCCTGCTTCTCGGGCTGCCAGAAAACCACTTCACACTGCGTACGTCTGGTCAGTGCCACGGCCAGTGCCAGCCCTGTCTGGGCCTGGCAGCCACCAGCTGCTCCCTGGCACGCAGGACATGGCACAGAGGCTGTGCCAAGGGGGGTGAGGGCAAGGGAGGCCCCCTCTGGTGGCACAGGGGCTGTGCCAAGGGGGTGAGGGCAAGGGAGGCCCCCTCTGGTGGCACAGGGGCTGTGCCAAGGGGGTGAGGGCAAGGGAGGCCCCCTCTGGTGGCACAGGGGCTGTGCCAAGGGGGTGAGGGCAAGGGAGGCCCCCTCTGGTGGCACAGGGGCTGTGCCAAGGGGGTGAGGGCAAGGGAGGCCCCCTCTGGTGGCACAGGGGCTGTGCCAAGGGGGTGAGGGCAAGGGAGGGCCCCTCTGGTGGCACAGAGGCTCTGCCAGGGGGATGTGGGCAATGGAGGTCCCCTCTGGTGGCACAGGGGCTGTGCCAGGGGGATGAGGGCAATGGAAGTGCATCCCTTGCCAGAGTGTTTGACCCAATTACAGCTGCAACAGCAGAACCAGAGGAATAAAAGTCAAGCTGCCAATTTGTGACAGTGGAGCTTCTGCTGGATTCAGACTAATTGCCCACCATTAGCTGTAATTGGTGCACACTCTCCAATGCAGGGAGAACCGCTATTTGCTTTAGAAGCAACCATAGCTTCAAGGGGTGAAGCACCAACAAGCACATTAGTTAGGGCTATACAGAGTCCCCAGAGGTGCTACATCAGAGCCAGCCACGTTCCTGCTCTACTCACCCTGTGGAGGCCTTCATCATCTGCCGCAGAAAATGTAGCAGTTAAGTTGTACCTCCCAAAAATATCAACTGGGGTGGGGAACCAACCAGGTAAATAGCTAAACACATTGTCCAGTGATGCAGGTGATGCCCGGAATGCTCCTGGCTGGCAGTGGATTGCCCAGAAAAGCACCAGAGAAGGATGCTCAAGTGACCAAACAATGGCTTGTGCCACAGGGCATATTAAGAAGATGCCATCAAAAAAAACCAAAACAAACAAACAAACAAAAAAAAACCCCAAAAAAACCCACAAGCAAACAAAAAAAACAACACAACACCCACCCCACACAAGCTGTAAAGGACACTAACAAGGCACATGGACAGGGATTTTCATGAGGCATCCAGCCCATCTGAACATGACACAGCCTGAAATGAAAGCTGACAGCACGAAGGGAGGAAAAATTATCTCAGTGATACAACCTGAGGTTGTAGCTGCCCAGATCCTGTTCTGACATCTGAAAATGCACTGGCCCACAACACTGAACCAAGACAACTTAATTGCTGTTTCATGATAATTACTCCTGGTTGGCTGTTCTTCCTTCAATACACATTAGCCCATCTGAGCTGTTCAAGGTTCTGTTTGCAGTCTCTAGCACCATCCCATTATATCTTAGCTAGAACAGGGTCATCCCAAAAAATGTGGCAGAACAACAGGATCAAGCAGTGCTGAAAACAGTGGAATGAAGCACCCAGAATCCATAATAATTTCTTCTGTGCTGCTTTTAAATGTCGCTGAACTTTCCTGGCAACTGTTCAAGCATTCTTGCTGCTCAGCCACTGCTATTCAAGAGGCCAAGGCTCTATGGTAGAAAGCAGAAAATACTATAATTGTCTAAAAAGAGGACAGTAAAGTTTAAGTGCATCAAGGGAAAAAAAAAAAAAAAGAAACCAAAGAACACCAACAAGATTTGTAAAGGTGAAGGAAGACTCTAAACAGAAGCATGGTTTTCTCCTGAATTAACAGTGTGGCTTCTTGCATCTGGTAGAATACACTGCAAAAACCCACCAGTTCACATCCCTTTCCCAGCAGCAAGACGTGGTCAGCACAAAATCTGCCTTTGTTATGGGTAATACAACGCCTTCTGTCCTGCCTGGTCCAAAAATCCTTCTGCAAATCTTGGAGAAAGGCAGCTCCATGGATTCTTTGGTTTGGCCCACTGCAGGGTTCTTACTCCACACAACTAGAGCACAGTGGATTGGCAGCACCAGAGGACGTACGAGTGATGAAGAGTCCCCAGACAGTCGTTCCTTCCGAGGGATGCACCTTCTGTGTGCCATTACACAGGGCACTAAACTGAATTCTCACCAGGAAAACAGGCAAGCTGCCTCTTCTTTGCCAATAAATTGCAACTAATTGCTCGAGTTGCCAGAAATCGAGGCAGATTCTACACATCCGTTTTCCGCACCTTAAATACACAGGAACGCGTAGGAAGTTGTGTGTAAACCTGTAACACGGCAGTAGAGGAAACAAAGAAAAATGGCTAATTTATTCTAATAAATTCATTCAAGCCAAGCAGGTAGCTGCCAATTGCTCTGCTTAAAAAGCTCCTATTAACAGCGGCAGTTTTTCATGTGAAGTGTTTTGATTGTGACTATGCACACTGTCACCTGAATTGCTGCGAAGATGAAACTATTGATTTTGCCAGTGTCTGCGGGCAAGGAAGAAAAAAATCCTTAGGCGTTCTTTCTTTCAGTCCATCCCTACTCACCCAAGCACTACAGAAGTGTTTCAGAGCACTGAAGTCCTCTTCAGTCTTGATTAAACCTTTTATTCAGTGAAGTCCCCAAGATTTTTGGTGAGAGCACTTTCCCTGCATTGCGTTCTGCCTTCAAAGGGTTGCACAAGGCAACGCCTGAGAAGCTCTCCAGTGGCCTTGCAAGTCCCAGCATGCGCCAGGATGTCACTTCACAGCAGACACAGCTCAATCCCACATTCTCAAACGCCTTAACTCAGGTGGGGTGTTTTCATGCTATTGTTTTCTCGTACTGACTGAGGTTGGAACAAGCACAAATCACAAAGCAAGGTGCCTGACAAGGCCACATCTTCCACTTCGGTCTCAAAGCAGTTCATATAAAGCAAATTAGAAGACAAAACTACAGTGGGAAATCTGAAACTCATGCCCCAGGTACATCACAGATGCAGGAAACAGTCAAGGACGACTTTCTGACAAAACAGTGCAGTTCTGCCTCCTGTTTGGCTGTAGATTTCAACAGTTGTCTGCAGAACTGCTGCAGGGCTGCTGGAGCAAGAGATTTCGAAGCTCCCAAGCCAGAGGGAAAGCTGAATGGAGACCTGAGTAAAAGGCACAGATTTATTTCTTGCCTAAGGCCCACTTGAGCCCTCCAGCTGCCTTGTTTGTCCAGCTCTTTGCCTCCTCTGAGGCACTGGAGGCAGCATCTGTCCCCATGGGGCTACAAGCATATTAAAGAGCAAGAGACAAATTACTAACTCGTGTTAATCCTCCTTACCTGCTTACAATTACAAGTAGAGTTTGCTTTAGAGAGATAAAAGGAGTTGCTTTAAGCACAGCTGTGACTGAGGTCTGGTGTCTCAGACTTGATCTTGATGATCAAAATCCCTAAAATGTAAGGAAAGACTAGGGACACAGAAATGCAAAACCTGGTCAGGGGCTCATTTACAAGGATGCTTACTTCAAATCACCACTGGCCCCAATTAGCCCACAGGCAGAGGAAATGTCTTCAGAGACCACATTCTTTTATCCCTGCCTCCAAAAGGAGGACGATTAAAAGAGTTCAGGGTATCTTTGCCACCGTGGGAGCATCAAGTCAAATGTGAAACAAGCAGGGAAGGCAAGCGGATCACTTCTTTCCCCCGAGAGAAAATGATGCATGCTGACAGGCTGATAAAACCACTAAAACCTGATCCTGCTCATCACATGGCAGGGTCAAACAAATCCCATGCAAATCTCTGCAGCGCTTTCCACAGGCTGTACAACAGGCAAAGCAACACCAGGTGAGCATTAAAAGGAGACATTAACTCTCCAACACTGCACTAAACACTGCAACGATTCGGAAACCTTTGAAATGCATTTTCCCACCCAAGTCTTTAGGGCCAAAATCCCTCCCCAAGAAGTTAGCTTTAAATACCACACAAAAATTCAAAGAGGGGATAAAAACACCGCGCACACGAGGCCACCATGAAACACTGGATAAAGACACGACTCTTCAGAGGGATGCGTTTCATTGGTGGGACTGAACTTTCCCATGGCACTGATGACCACGGCAGCACACTGCGGAGGTCTTTCCTGTAGTGACCACAGCTCCTGACCGCCCCGCCTGGAGGTGCCAACACTGGGCCCTTCCATAGCTCAGTTTTGGCACTCAGCAAGAGTAGGTGGTAATTTTTGGCATTCCCCTTCATCTGACCCTCACTGTACACAGCTTATTCCCATGCTGCTGCTCTCCCAAGCCTCCTTTTAACTTGCTTTCACGGTGTCAGTAGTGGAGTGCATTGGGTCTGGCTGAGCTGGAGCTCTTTTTTTCCCCACAGAAGCCCTCATAGTGCTGTGCTTTGGTAGCTGCAAAGGTGTTGGCACAACACAGGGGTGGAACACAAGGTTGCCACACGTCTCAGGGACTCTGACCCCCTGAAGCATGCATGCAGGGTGGCCAGGGCAGGGCAAGGCAGCCCAGGGGATGTTGACAGGCTGCCCACAAACCCTCCTGTCCCCTCAGGACAGCACTGGGGCACTGACCACTGTGGGAGTACCTGCACGGTATCCAGCATCCGTGGATAGCTGGATAACTATCCCCCCAGGCATCAGATGGCCAAATACTGCAGGCAGAACTTGCCCCAGGATTAGCCAGATTGCCTGGACCCTGTCTCTGGTTTTTGGTTCAACTCGTAACTAATCACAATTCGTTTGGGATGGAGATCACCTCCTCCTGCACAAGGATCTCACGGCGCATCACTGCTATTTTTAAAACAGGTAAGTTGTATTTTGAACGATCTGCGATTATCTTGCCATAATGCCAAAGCCCCCGGTCCTTGTTAAACTGCCAAATATGTGAACTCTACAGAGAGGTGCCACTCATCATCAGGTCTGCAATGAAAATAAGCCCATCCACAAGCTTTCAGATTCCAGCTCCGCAAGGAGCAGCAGGCAGGAAAAAAACCCTCGCAATGGAAGTCATAGCTCTGTTGTAATCTGTGACACACACTCAATTTTCAAGGAACCAAACTGGCTGTGAAGGCTGAAAGCCAAGGCCTGCAGCTCAGTTGGAAGGGCTGAAGTACTCGGATGAGAAAGCCCATATGCATCCGAGGGTTCCTCGGCCTGCTCTAATTTTTCATAGTCAGGCTGCTGGGCAAACTGGACACTGTCACTGTGCACAAGCTGCCAGGGCAGGCTGTGTGCTTGGCCAGCTCCTCAGCACAAGCAAAATGGCACTGCCCAGACAAGAATCAACAAGGAACAATTTAAAATGGGTTCTTCTCTTGAAGAGAGAAGGTTCTCTCAGTGCCCTGAGCGCCCCAGCAGCCCTTCCCACCCCATCCCCCAGTGCACTGGCATGGAGTGCTCCTGCCTCTTCCCCTCAGGTGGCCTTGCTACGAGGAATGAGCAGGAGCATCCTCCTTCTGGCAGATGCAAAGCTGCAGGAGAGGACAAGAAGAAATCTCCCCTGAGCTCTTTATAAGCAGGTCCCATAAAATCCTTTCCCACTTTACCTAACCTCCCTAAAATTCTGTTCCAATCCACACACCCAGTGCTCTGTAGCAACATGGCACAGAACAAATAAAAAACAACCAAAAAACCTCAATTTCAATTAACTTTTTATGACTTCTTGAAAACCATCTGTGTAATTTTGCAGCACTTCCTTTTAATCCCACTGACAGAATTATGTTCATCTGCCTGAAACACTGCATTTGTTGTGACAATCACAAGACCTCATTTAGTGGACGTCACGGCCCATTACCTATTTTTAATAGGGAGTCACTGTCTCTCCAGCCTGCGTGTGCTGCAGCAGACGCTGCAACTCCAGCCCCACAGCTCCTGCCCCACCAGCACCAAGCAGCACAGAATAAGGAAGCTCTGCCTGTACACCTGGGTACAGGTGGTTTGCAGTCCTGTCCCCTCGTTGCTTCATTCCAGTCAAAGTTGGAAGGAAAATTTCATTCCGTGAAAACGCAGAGGGCATTTTCAGCATTTTACAAAACCCACTCTCGACGAAAGCAGAAGAGGAGCACAGCAGCCTAGCACACGTGAGTACACCTGGAGCCCTCTAAACCTCACCAGCATCCCGTGGGCCAGCGCAGGGCAGGCCCCAGGGGAGGGCTGCAAGCTGGTGGCCCCTAGCAGGGCAGCCCCCAGCCCCTTCCGCCGTGTGCTGCTCTGGGGAGCCAGGGCACCCCCTTCTCTCTGCTCTGCCTTCTCTTCTGTTTACAGGGCACTCTCGTGCTCCAGGCTGTATTGGCACAGCCCTCAGCACTGTGTGGCCCTGTAGTGCAAGTAGTCTTGTCATAAAAGCTGGAGAACTGGGCTGCCTCCTCTTCCCTACTCAAAAGGCTTCACCTCCTGATTTCGCAGAGCTATCTAGAAGGGGCTGCTTTTAATTTTCAGTCTCCTGGTGGGTTTTTAGTCTTTGCAAGAGACTAAGAGCAAGACAATAGTCTTGAAAGAGTTTTAGTGGGGCAATCGCACGGAGCTGGTCCATCAGCTCCAGGAGGCATTTTGAACATAGTTAAAGAACGTGGCAAAACCACCACTGCTCAAAATCCAGCCTTCAGTTGACAGAAAGAGTTAAAGACTGATGAGGGCCTTCAGCAGGTTATGCCTGTCCCCAAGGCTCCCTGACACGCTCCTCTCGCATCAGGCCTCTCTCAATCTGCCTGTCAGAGTAAATATCAGAATGATTCTTTCAAGCGTCTGTCTCCACCACTGTCATTATGACATGAAGGGCTTACTCACCAACAACTGGGTAGTAGTTGTGTTGCACTGTGTAAATATTTGAAATGGAGATTTCTTGAGAAAGTGAGGGGTTGGGGTTATTTTCTTTCCACGAATCCAAATACTGTCAGTATAGTACGTGCTAAAAAAAAAGGGTGATAAAAAATTCATAACAGCCCCTCCAGGCTAGAAGACTGGCTGCTTATTGTATTTACTAAGCCACTGCCTGTGAGCCTAAAGCCTGATTTCACACCAATCCACTCATTAAACATCTAGATCAACATTGTACAGATTAGGGTGAAATGTAAACAGTAACAGATCTGCTGCAGGGATCACGGCACAAAGGAAGCCAAAGCCCCACGTCTTTTCCGGAAAAATCATCCTTTCAGCAGCACCAATAAGCACCTTGCTCCTCCTTACTGTGTTCTCCCTCACCTGCTCCACTCCCCCAGGTTTTGCTGAGGGATCAACAACCCAGACCAAAGCATCAGAGCCCATCGGTGACATGATTTTTCATGGATCCACAATCTCATTTATTCCATGGTGCTCTCCTGGGGAAAAAACCCACACCATTCTATTGACTGTTTTTAAAGCAGTTTCCCTTGCTAAAGAGGAAGGACTGCTCACTGAAAGATGAGCTCTGTGTGGTCTCCCCTGTGTATGTTTTCTCCATCTTAATGAGCTTACACAGGAAAGGTTAAAGCTAATATCAGAGATACCAATTGCTCAAAATCATGATCTGATAGGGAGAGATTATCACTCTGAAATGGCTCATTTAAAAGGAGGCAGCTAATAGCTACACTTAAACCCTGGAAAATCGTTCAGAATATATAGTATCCCTACACTTACAATGTGCTATTTTGGTTTTCAAAAAAGAAAAAAAAAAGAAAACCCAACAAACAAACAAACAACCTCAGCTTGCAGCTATTGGGTTTGAGGTTCAAAGGGTATCACAGTGCTCTGTCTTACATTCATGGATTCACGGTTCTGCGCTTTTAAAGCATAATTTTTTTTTTTTCCCCTACTCCTTGTTACTGCCTGGAAGACCACAAGAAGTATAAGAAAAACCAGCTTGGCCAAAATGCTCACACAGAGAAGACAGCACCCTTCTATACCCAAGGATCTCCAGGACACTCATGTCCTACTCTGCACAGAGGCCACCCCTGTACAATTTTTGTATGTCTTTGCTCATGCAAGAGAAGAAAGGAAACCCTTATTTCCATTGCAGGAACTCACTTGATGAAGATCATGGCTCCTCTGTGTCAAGTACACACAAATACACAAAGTCCTACTTTGGAGAGCCTGAAGTCTAACTATGGGACTAACAGGTTGTAAGCAGGACCTTGATAGGAAGGGATCAAAAACTGAACAAAAATCTGCCCCATCAGAGACTGAACAGGGCTAGAGAATAAAGCAGATTATTTATTGAAAGGTGTCTAGGATACACCATGGGCAGGATAAGAGCCTACACCCAAGGTGGACTCAAAATGGTCACAAAATGGATGATTGGTCACAAGAGTTTACAGTTTTATGTTTTGGTCAATTTGTATATTTGGTTTATGTGTCCAATTACAGCTTCAGGTTGTGAGGTCCCATCCTTCTTGTTTTCTCTCTTCAGCCCACCACTGTTTATACTTTTGGGCCTGAAAGTTGTACCTGTTGTCCTTGTTTTCCAGCAGGAAAAGGATTTGTTTTGTCTCCCTACTCTGTGCAGAGAGCTCACTGACACCTAATATGAGGCTCAGAACTGCACCCCTAGGCAGCACAGAGCCTGAAAAACATGAAAGCTAAAACTGAAGGCATCAAGACAAGATAACAGGGGTCTCGTGCTGTAAAAATAAACAGGTCAACGGAAGCCTCAAAGAGCGCAAGAGAAGCAGAATCATAACCCAGGTTTCCTGGAAACCCACCTCAGGGGCAGTGCTGGCAGCAGCGTTTCCCACGGGCACACGGCAGCTCCAGTCCAGGCATCCTCCCAAGGAGCCACCTCTGAGGGAACTGAGCCCCTGGCTGGTGGCTGTGCCTGCCTCCCTGCAAAGCCTCGTCCCGGCAGCCCCTGCCCTCCTGCACGCTCCTGCTGCGGTTTGGGAAGGACAAAAGGAGAGCTGACAGGATTTTCACCCCGACATTCCCCTAATTAGGGGTTTTCTGTCTCTCAGAGTCCCATACCAGGGTTTAAAAGATGAGATGGAACCTGTGGCTCAGTCTTCAAAGGTGTTTAATCTATTTCTGATCTCAAGGCCTTACAACAGTCTCAGTGCACTGAAGGAAAGCAGCTACAGGAACATGGACGGAGAGTCCAAGGTCATTTTTAAAGATTTCTATCTAAAAACATACTGTATTCACAGTTTTGCACCAATTACTATCACCTATTCTAAACATGTAGTTTTCTACATCAAATTCATTCTACCAATGTCTCTGTGCCACCGTCACAGCAGGAAATAGAGTAGACAAAGAAGAAGAAGATGAGACAACGCTTGAAATTCTCCATCTTGCTCTGATCTACTTCCATGCTAAAAACCCAAAACTACAAATTTTCACCCTGTGACAAACTAAACTACTATCTGTTTTAAATCTTTGTTGTTTTGAATTCATCTATGGGTGTTGGAAGTTATTCCCATGGACTAAGGTCAAAGGCAATGCTTTCCTGGGGTCCCAGCCAGGGTCTCGGACCCCCCAGGGCAGTTTAAGGGGTTTTCCACATGCCCTGGGCTCCAACAGAGAGCATGTCCCAAGAGTAAACAAGGGGTTTGTTCCAGCCCTTCCTGCCACTCTCTCCCACAACAAAATTCCCCTGAAAACCAGGAACAGCAGCTGTCCTCTGGAGATGCTCGGCAGCAATCTGTCTCACTTCACAAAAAGGCTCAGGCCTTCTGATTCACAGCACTTTCTGGGGGTACAGGCCAACACACTTTACACAGAGGCATCCTCCTTTTTCAGACTTGGGTTTCTGAAACGCTGTAAGGAAAAAAAAGTAAAAAGGCAAAAAAGCACAGTGCTTTAAACTGCAAAACTGCGGCTGTAATGGAGGGAGGACTCAAATCTCTTTCAGCTCCCCATCTCAGGTGCCGCTCACACAACAGCTGAGCTTTTGTGAAGAACAGACCTACCCAGGCCATGTTTCGTAAGCTAGCAATGGTATTGCCTGAAAGAGCAGAAGAAGGACAACATGCATCTCCTCCTTGGCAGCAAGGACATCAGCTGCTTGCTAGGTATTAAAATGCAGCCCTCCATGTACTGCCAGAGGTAAAAACGCTGAGAGTTCAGCCTCCAGGATCCTCCTCCTTCCCTAATGGTATTCATTCCTACATTTGTGCTTGTCGGCAGAAGTGTGAAACAGAACTCATTATGAAGATAAATGAGCTAAAACACAAGTCTCCACAAGTGACAACAGCAGTGGTTACGCAGTGCTGCACAGATCCAGAGCGCAAGCCCAGGTTAATCTGCCACGGAAGATAATTTGGTGGCAAAATCCCAAGTCGTCACATCTCTGGTGCAGAAGAACAGTTGACATGGAACCCTGCAGGCTGGCTAACCAGAACCAGCCCTGTGACTGATACAATGAACCCCTTCCCCGCCACTGCTAGGGGGGATAAAAGCACACACCCTTCTGCTGAGGTTGATATCCACCACACTCACATTTAGCCATCCCAGCCCCAGGCTGTCTAACTAAGTACAATCATGAGCTGCTCCTACTCCTTGTGCAGCTCCAAGAAATACAGGACTGCCTGGCTTTTAAACATGCCACTTTTTAAAAACCAAGCTACTCATGTTTTCAGGAGAGCAGAGGTATTATTGATTAGGCAACCCAAAACTTTCATAGACACTGCTGAGGTTTACTTCTATTTGCCACAAGAAAAGAAAAAAAATAAAGTGACACCAGCAGAAGGAAAGATAACAAGTTCTCCCAACTCCAAAGTGAGGGAAGCATCAGGTAGAGTACAACAGAAAACTTTTAAAAGCATATGCAAATTTTCTCTCACCTTCCCACTCTTACAATTTTATTTGAAGTGTAGAGAAAACACTCTCCAGGAACAAAAATACCATTTCCCCCTTCAGCCATTCCAACCCAGGCTTTTTGGTCCTACCACGAAGATTTTGCATCCCAAAAAAGGGAGAATTTGAAGGAGGGTGTTTTCCTTGGGCACTGCAAAGGCCTGGCTCACCTTTACACTTTGCATAACGACTCTGCTTGGGTGAAGGCAGCTCAGATTTCCCCTGCACTGGCTCACTGTCCCTGAGTCATGAGAGGAATGAAGCAAACTGCCATCACCCTTTTAGCTTACAAGTGAGTGGAGCTCTAAATTACCTTTAAATCTGAGGTCCAGTCCACCCTGTGCACAACAAACCAGCTTCTCACAGTGCCTGCAGGGGCTCCTGCCTGCTTCCAGGTCAGACTCCCAATTAACATCCTGATTAATATCCCAGCCACAGCTCAGGATCCCCTTCAGGAGCACCCTCTTGCTCCTCACAGGAGCTCACACATTTTCTCACTGATGGCTCTTGCTGAGGGCCCCCAAGCCCAGCAGCAGGGAGAGTGAGTGGGTAATTCCTCCTGCTGCAGCTCCTCAGGGATGCAGTGTGAACCTCTGTGCTGAGGCCTGCCGGAGCGTATTTTGGCAGAGTGGAGAGGAAGGGTGGCTCTGCCTTGTGCCAAGGCATGGTCAGCTTGAAAATCAGGCTCCTTCCACCGGACTTCTTCCAGCAGCCTCCTCCCAGGGACAGGATTATGGAGGCAAGAGGCTCCCAGACAGCTTCCATCCAAAGGGAGAGCAATGAAACCAGCAGCCACAGCCAAAGAAACAAAGAGGCACGACTTGGGATTTACACATTCCAGTGAAACAGGAGCTCAGGGGAAAACAGCTCCTGACAAGTGACACATCACCTCCTAAACCCTGCGCCCAAGCACAGAAAAGGACACTCCTTTGCTCTGAGGGAGTCACTCTGCACCTGCACCCCCAGGAGCGGAGGTGGTGGCCCACCCTGGGATGGTGGGGGGCTATTTCCCTATGATTAACTGGAGCATCCAGAGAGCAGAGCCTCCCTCAAGGATAGGTCTGCCCATCTTGACTAATTCTGGCAAAGGTTTGCATATTACAAAACCAGCACGAGCTCTGAGTGAGAAATCCCAAGCCCTAATGTACTAATGAACTAATGTACTAATGAACTAATACCAGTTCAGCTGGCTGCCACTGGGTGTGGTGGGTGCAGGAGGTAAGTACATGCTTCCATGCATTTTGGGTAAAGCAGTAGGAGAAAGAAGAGGAGTTCAGGCTAAACTTCCTCCTTCTGGGGACCATCCAAGAGGATCCCAAGCTGATCCCTGCCTGCAGTGGGACACTGGGCTGGATAGACTTAGCACTAAACATGATCTGCAGAAAACAGTCCCTAAATCATGGGAAAAAATACATAATTATAGACAAAACCCAGCCCTTCTATTGTTTTATTTTGGGGTTCTTTTTTCCTCTGTATGTGTCCTTATTTGGCATTAATGCAATGACATTCACGTGTTCAAGTCCTGAAGGAATTAGGTAAACACAAATCTTTTGGTTCACTGGCTATTCTAGAGACCTGAAGCACTGATTATCACTGCTGGAACTCCATGCATTTCCCTGCCAGGTCTGGTTATTAAAGAAATTTTACACATTTGATGAAGGATTCCCCCCGCCTTCCAGAAAAGATGAAATCCTCTTTGCAGCTCATGTCATTTACATGGCTTATCTTTTCGGTTCTGCCCATCGGCTCTGCCCAGCATGCCCTTAAGAGCTGAAACCCCTGATCAGAAAAGCCAGATGAAATACATTATTTATGATTTAGAAAAATCAGATTTCAAACCTGTGGCTTTTCTTGAGATACCTTTTTCTTGCTTGTTTGGATACACAGCTTCAGTTTATCATTTGCTGCTTGCCATTTATGCCTTTGTTGTAAGTTGAAAGAAAAAAAAGGCAGTAAGAAAGTGTTTAGTCCTCCTGGCTCTCATGTGATTAAAACAACGGCTACAATAGTGCTGGGATGTGTTTTGCTGGTTTGATTTTTTTTTAAATAAACGATACTATTGAAGGTAAGCCATGACATATGTTTTGTTATTTTCTTTTGCTTCACCCATTTTGAAGAGTGTTCATTGTGGCAAAGTGACAAGCAAAGTCACCATCAAAACCAACTCCCACGTACCCGATCAAATCTTCCAGGTAACTCTCAGGAGATGCCTCCTGCCCAGGCTCAATGAAGGATTAAGAAAGTTTATTTTGGATATTTGATGGAGGAATAAAATGCGTGTATATGTGTATAGACAGCACACATAAATAAATGAGGAAACAGCCCTTATCCCCATGCTCTCCATCACAGACCCTGAGTGTCACTAGGGTGTTTGTGTCCTCTTCAAGCACTGATGTCTAATCTACAGCACTAAATGCCTGGCTGAATCAGAGCCTGCCCAAGGAAAACGTTTTTCAAGAGAAAAGAACATGGAATTTTAAACCACCTCACAGAGCATCTGAAAAAAGGCAAACTTAAAGGTCTGGGGTCAGTGCAGTTCCTCAGGCGTTTTCCAAAGGCTTACCACCAGCCCCCTAAAGCTCTTTTAACAAGGTTTTGGGGCTATTTGTTCCATTGCATACCTTCTGTCCACTCAGTTAATGCAATCATCACAAACCCGTCCTGCGTCATTTGTTGACTCACCGGCCCTGGTTGAGGCTGCTCAGCGAGTACTGTGGGACCAGCCCTACGAATGCATCTCACACATCCCTCCTCCAGCAGGGCTGCCCCCAGGAAGGCAATATATCAACCCGAAGAGCAGGGGGCCAGGACAGCCCTCCACAGCCAAGTGCTTTTACCCCTGCAGCACCTCCTGGAGCCTCACAATGACCTCAAAGCACTCTAATGCTCCACATCTGAATCCTCCTTTGCTTCAACAGCACCAAGCTCCTCATCCTGTCCCAAAACAAGGATGGAGGAACCAGTGTCCAGCATACAAATATTCCAGACCACAAGTTTGCAGAGGGCACATCACTGTTCCCCAGCCCACCTGTTGCAGAGAAAAGCACCAGGTTACTCTGGAAGGTAACTGCAGAAGTGGGGGCTTTGGGAAAAGTGCCGTCTCCCAGAAACACAGCAAAAAACTTCTGCTTACAGACTGACTGTTGCCAGCCTAAACCAGTGAGTCATCCATTCTGGTGCTGTCCTGGGGAAAGCTGCAACAACAGTGATCTCCGTTTTACCAGAACACAGTGTTCCAAATATGACAACAGCAAGGATCACTGGAGTTCTTTAATAAAATTTAAATATTGTTTGTTTTCTGGAACTGTGACTCAGCCAAATACCTCTAAAGTTATTGAAACTGGGTAGCTACAGGGCTCATGCCATGTCCCACCACGCACAACTGAGAACAACTGTAGCTTTATGTTGCTTACACCCCCTCATAGTATTAAAAAATACGCTGAAAATCAGCTTGCTCAATGGATAATTTTCTTTAATCATCAGACCAAGTTCTATGTATTACAGAAACATAACAAAAAGATCAATAGGTCCATTGAGGTAAGGGAGTGAGAGGGGATGACTTCTCCCAACATATTATCAATATTCAGACAAATTAGGCATTGCGTGCTTCAGTAGCACTGGCTCTGTATCCAAGAGGCAGAGTGTAACCCATTGATTTTGAAACTCTTGGCCCAGCACAAGAGAGGTCATGTCCACTGCTGGATGCTGCCATTCTCTGCACAGGGAAAAGCCTTATGAATGCAAGATTTAAAAAAA
>WBMY01008455.1:588028-668589 GCA_013397315.1 Donacobius atricapilla
AAAAAAAAAAAAAAAGTCATATACTGGCAGAATTAAATCAATTACGGCCTTAGTGTAGCAGTATCATGACTTATTCTGGAAGGCTGGCAAAGGGCTAAATGTAAAGAACATCTCCGCTAGGAAATTACCATTCAAAGAGGTATTAAAGCAGACATTAGCTATATACAGCAACTCCCCCTGTGCTTATCAGCACCATTCATCACGAGGCAGGGATGAGAAGTTCCCTGCAAACAAAGCAAAGCAAGCTGGTGCTGCTTATGATCTGATTTGTTTTGACACAAGTGCGGTGCTGAACATTTGCCATTGTGCATTTAGCGCTGGGCTGGCGCTCCCCCACCCTCCCTCCCATTACACTGCTGCTCAACCACAAGTGAGCACTCTGAGCAAAATGTTTAATTTGCAGGCACGTATGATGCCCTTTTTGATTATCTATCTCCCCACACAATAAAATCCAGCTGATGCAGAACTCTACAAGTGCTGCCAAGTCAAACTGCAGGCAAAGGTTCATTTAGCAGTACAGAAACACCTCTGAAATTCTCATTTATTAGATTCTGCTGCCAATCACATTAATTCCAACACAAATGTCAAAATAAGACTAATAAAAAGTTGCCTGATTAAAGGAGTGAGAAACAAGGATGACTTCCTATTTATAGTTTAAAACAAAAGGTTCATTTAAATTAAGCAATTCCCTTCCTTTTCTGCACCTGCAGGCAAACGCAAACTCTCTAAAACGAGAGGCAAATATTTAACAGGGATAAAGTTGGCAAGAACTCAGTACCAAGAACTTTTCTTCAGTGTTTAATGAAACAAACCTCTCTCTGCCCAGGCAGATGTTTGATATATTCATCTTTTACACATCCCAAGTCCACTACAGCAAAACTTCAGACATTTAGTCATGGAATGGTTTGGGTTGGAAGGGACCTTTGGGATCATCCACTTACAAATGCCCCAGACAAACAGAGACACCTTCCACTAGACCAGGTTGCTCAGAGTTCCATCCAACCTGGCCTTGAACACTTCCAGGGGTGGGAAGGCCACAGCCTGCCTGGGAAACCTGTCCCAAGACCTCACCAACCCCACAGTAAAGAATTTCTTCCTAAAATCTAATATAAAGCTGCCCTCCTTCAGCTTAAGGCCATTTCCCCTTGTAGTCTTATCACTACCTGCCCTCATGAAGAGTCCCTCTTGTGACACGATCTCTGCCAAGCTTGACCTTTGACATGTATTTGGCCAGGGAAACACAAGCCAGGGACTTGGCCAAACTGGGCTGCTTAGGCTGAGTGAAAAAGGCACTCACTAAAATGTGAGAGGAAGAAGATTGCAAGGGGACAGGTCTCTTTACCTAAAAGTTCACCTATTCCAGCATGTTCCAGACAACAACTTACTCATACCATCATTTTATCCTGTACAGATTTTCATTATGTTTAACATACACCAAGACACTGTCTTTGTGACCTGGAAAATTCAAGAAATTATATTCCTGAGCAGAGACTGCTTGCCTCTATGGCACTAAAAACAGCAAGAGACAGCCCAAAAACATGGCCCAACCAGAATAAACAGAGTGTAAATAGGCATTAGAAGAATTTTTTTTTCTTTTGATATATAAAAATATATGCTTGGTTTGTGTCTTATTACTGATGTCTTTGTTAAAGGATATCCCCTACTGAAAAAGATGTTTCTGTATGTAGTGTAAGAAACACTACATT
This sequence comes from Donacobius atricapilla, assembly GCA_013397315.1. Classification (NCBI taxonomy): domain Eukaryota; kingdom Metazoa; phylum Chordata; class Aves; order Passeriformes; family Mimidae; genus Donacobius; species Donacobius atricapilla. Next base: position 589,735 of record WBMY01008455.1, read on the forward strand.
TAAGACAGCAAATCCAGCCATGACCTTTGCCTCTTCTGTATATATATTTTGATGCCCTCTCTGCTAATAGAATCAAACCCATTTATAGGATTCATTTCCTTCTTCAACAAGCAGGCTTTGCCCTAGCTCAGGGCTGCTCGGGAAGTGACCCCAGCTGCCCTGTTCTCTCAGACATCCATGGCCTCGCTGCAAGCACAGAAATCCCCTTTTCCTCTGTCAACCTGCAGACTAAAGCAGGGGGACAGAAACCTCTCTGGCATACAGGGTGTCTAATCAAACACATCTCCTTCAGCCGCATCTCTCAAAGTTATTGACTGCATATCATGTCCAATATTTGGCTCCTGCTCAGGCCTGTGCTTGCACCTCAGCTCAGGGAAGTGAGAAAATAACAGTGGAGAAAAGGCTTGTTAGACCACCTGAAGCATGTGGACCCCGGGTAATTTGCACCAACAATAACCTGCATTAGCATGAATAACTTGCACAAAATCAAAAGAGACCTTCCCAGCTCTCAGGAGCTGGTTGAAGTTGGGTTGATGGCCCTCAAGTCCTCTGGGCAAGTCCCCGGCACGGCAGATCACCAGGTATACAGCCTGCCTCACATTTTCTAGCTCTCACAGAGACCTGCAGGATACCCCTTCCCAGTGGCCCTGGAAGGAAATCGTTCCAGCACCTGGCTGTCTTGCCAGTTTACCCTCTCTATTTCCCAGCCTAAACTAAAGCATGAATACCTTGGAGCGGATTTGCCTCCTGATAGGTATTTCTTAGCTATCTCTTTCTTTGGGATCACTAGGGAAATCAGATTTGTGTTACCAGGAGTGAAGACAAAGTGCTCACGGAAAATTCCCCTACAGTGTCTCTAAGATGAGTGCAAAATTCCCATCCAAGACACAGGTGCGCTTGAGGCAGCTCTAAAACAAAGACAAATAAATGAATAAACGCTTCATATGCCAAGAAGGGCAATTCTGATCCTCTCAAAGAAGTTAACAGTGATAGTGTTGCCCTAATTTGGGATTATCAATTTGTTCACGGGCTGAGGGTTTCCTTTCAGTACCAAGGTGAATTAAAAACCTCAGCCTCTGGAGATTATCCAGTGCCACCCCTGCCCATAACAGATGCAGCATCTTGCATTCACAGATAAAACCCTGCTGCCTCTGCTCCTCTCCAGCCTGTTCAAAATTAACCCCCCCGCCCTTCCTTTTGCCCGTGCACAGCAAGGATCAAAGCAGGCCATCATCCAGACCATTTTGACTAAATACATCTTATCAGGGGAAAATGAAGCTTCCTGTGTCACAGCTGCACAGAAATAGCTCATGAAGTTACAAGCCATTCAACACAAAAACCCTGCACTAAACTGCCTGATTGATCCATTGCTGTCTTTGCCAATTAATAAAAACCAGAGCTTCCCTGTATTTTAATGTGATGGTACCTGTAAATCACAGGGGCTCGAGCAATTCTTAACTTCTCTCACCTTCATACCCTATCTTAGAGTAACCACTGAAGCAGCATTTGCTATATAAGGCACACAGAGCCAAAGTGCTAATCTGTCCCTGCAGACCTTATGGTGCACTTTGCTGCAAAAGCAATTTTCATTTTTTAACTCCAGCACCCTCTAAGTGAACATAGCATTTCCAAAATTATCTCACGGCTCGAATGACTCGGAGCTGGTGGGCTTTCCACATCTTTCCTTTCACCTCACCCTTTTCCTTAAGACATACATCTTTCATTCCAAAGGTCAAAAAATGCACCATGGTCTACAGCAAACATTTAGGCAGGTTCTCCGCTGATGTTTTCTCAGTCTCTCTTTTGAAATAAGGATGTGGTACCTGAAAAGAAGTCAGCATTATCCCCAGGGTCTTGGGTAGCAGGGAGAGCAGCTGCTGTTTGCAAGGGCAAGGAGCCCTAAGAAATCCAGTCAACACAGGAACGTGGTGGTGGGCAAGGAAAAGAGCCAGATCCACCCAGTCTGCTCACAAGCTTTTTGACACAGAGATAAGCCTTTAGTTTAAATGAAGCAATTTTCTTCAGTTAAACATGCAATTACTGCACTGCATCAAAGTAATAAATTAGTTGGGTAAACACAAAACCCCGGGAAGATGGAAAAATTTCAGTGAAAAATAGGGGTGTTTTAAAAGCACATCTGTCCCCACTGCATTTGCCACTAGATTGTTAAACATTTCACTTCTGACCAAAACAACGCAATGCACTATTTCATTTTACATCTACATTCCCTAGGTTCCCTTTTTCCTTTACTTCTGAGAAATACTGGTAGGTAAGGCAAAAAGTCAATGTTTTTGCTTCCTCCAAGGGCCATCAGGATGGATGTTCACACACTTGTCAGTAGTGCCTCCAGTGAAGTCAGGAGTTCTGAAGAGAACAACATACCCTGCTTGCATTTCTGGTGGTCAGGCACGGGGGTCTGGTTTCTGTGGGAGCACTTACCAGAACACAGTCACCTAAACCCACCCCTAAAATATTTTTGCAAAAAAGTTACTCACAAAACCAAGAAAGTGGCATTTCTTCTTGTCTAGTAGACGAGCAAAACAAAGCTAAAATTCAAGCTGTGTATAAGCTTATTAACTTCACAAATCACTTTACAAAATAAATCTTGTCCCAGTAAGAGAAGTTGGTAGTGCAAGACCTTCCATGCTCTGAAATGTGCCATTAAGGACAGGGTTTGTCATGGCTGTTTCTTCTCACAGACATTTTAGAGGAAGTCAGAGGCGTGCTTCCTACTGTGGTGACAGGAGTTATTTTCACTGTAATGCTGTGACAGTGCACCAGCACAGATCATTACTGGGTAGCACATTTCCAGTTATTGTGTCTGGGAATAACCAGCAAACTCTACTGCAGACAGAAGCTTCCACTGGAATTACGCTGGCAGGGGACTGAACACGAACAGAGGCGCTAACACTATTTTCAAAATACTTTAAACTAAGTTGCTTACACACACACACACCATAGGTGAATTTAAAACAATGACTGGGAGGTTAAAAAAAACTATTCCATGGATAGTCAGCTATAGAAAGTCTATCAGCTAAAAATGAAGTCAACAAAATTATGTTCACAAAGCAACAGCAGTAATTCCTGTGTCACTGGTAATTGGTGACATCCCATGCCTACTTTATTGACCTGATGCTTCGATATCCAGGTGACCGATCTGTGCCTTGGAGCCACCAGCAGCTGGTGGAATAACCGGGAAGTGATACAGAGTCTCTTTAGGATTGTCTTCAGCAATTTTAGTTTTGGACTGAACAGGTTAGTTTTGATGCATTTAAAAACACTAAAGCTCTGCAGTTGATTTTTAAAAGGTCAGGTGTGCACCACCTGTGCTTTCCCTCCCAGGAAAACATCCCATATTACACGTGGCTGTTGCATTCATTACCAACAGCAGGGAAACCAAGGCAGGGACCTCAAGGTCCTGTGGTGGCTCAGGAAATCCAGGCAGAGAGGGAGATGGTGGTACAGAAGTCCCTGCACACAGCAGCAGCAAAGTCAGCAGCTTTGTGTGCAACACTGATAAAAACAATCAGATTGTTCTCATTACCTGTCATTGGGTCCTTTCCCTTGGCTTGGCGAGCTTGGAAGAGAGTGGGCCCTGTGTGCTATTCAGAGCGTGACTGCTTTGCTCTGGCTGCATTTCTGTGCCTCACGTAAGGCCCTCCTTTGTGAAGAATACTACTTCTTTCCTTTTTAAAAGATTTTTAGAAGTACTAGGTAGAAAAGGGAGCACAAAGCTCTAATTTAGCCTTGGTTGCAGAAATTAAGACTTGACGTATTCAGAGCATGCAAATCAATAGAAAAACTTGTCTCATCTGCAATCCCCACATTAATTTTCAGAAACTGCTGGAGAAAGTAAGAGTGAGCCATCTTAGCACATCACAGACCTGCTGCTGAACATACCATGCACCTGATTCCTCTTTTCTCATGGGAAAGCTTCAGACTGCCTCAGTCTGGGTACAGCCACCAAGCAGATCCCACACGAGCCTTGCTCAGGAAGCCCTTTTGAGGCATTTATTTTCACAGAAATTAAAACTGGCGCATCAGATAGCCCTTTCTGGTAATGTCTCAAACTCTCCTCCCAGGAAAGCCAGCAGGGGACGCTCAGACTGGAAACAAAAGTCTCTTCCATTGTGTCCATAAAGCACAAAACAAATAAAACAAAAATCAAGGTCAGCCTTTTTTCCAGGCTGCTAAACTAAACCTGCAGATGGAAAGGAACAAATGTCCAAGAAATATTACTCATACTGCCCCAGATGCAGCAGGAAATGGTTCCCAGCCTCAAACAGGAGCTTTATTATGGAAGGATGATGCAAAGCCACCACCAGCTCACTGCCATGGGACTGCTCTCCTCTGTCCCCAGAGCTCAGGGACCCTGCTCTCCTCTGTCCCCAGAGCTCAGGGACCCTGCTCTCCTCTGTCCCCCAGAGCTCAGGGACCCTGCTCTCCTCTGTCCCTTGCCCAGAGCTCAGGGAAGAAACATCCAAGGTTGGTTTGAGCCTCAGGGGGCCCCTTCTCAACTGATTCCCCAAACAACACAGTAGAGGATTATTAAATTCCAAAGGANTGTTCAGGTTTTCCTGAGGAGAGATAAAGGGCCAATGGAAAAAAAAAAACCCACCAAAAACCAACCAACCAACAAAAATAAAAGAGGAAAAAGCCCCCAAGCTTGCAGCACTTTCCATTGCAGCCAGACATGAAGGCACGTGCATTTATACCCCCTCGGCTCTCTCCTTCTGCCCTCCTTCCACCAACAGGCTCCTTTGCTACCTAATTTCTTTTGTTGTTTTCACTATTTATTTAATTTAATATCTTAGAAAAGCTAGGTCATAAGCCATCTGATGACTTTGTAAATGCAAAGGGCCAATGTTGTGGAACAGACAATCTAATGACATAGTGTTTAGTGTTCCCTAAAGCGGGAGACAGATGAAGAGAAACGGTGAACCGGCAACCTTAGCATAATTAAGACAAGCCTGAGTGCTTGCTGGAGTGCCATTACATTAATCTCACATCGGTGGCACCTGGCTAAAATTTATGAGATATGAAAAAGGGCCTTTGCGCCTGACCTTGATGAGGCACCGTTATTTATCACGTGAGGGAGTAGCGAGGATGCGGGGTGGGAGGGAGCGGACCGGGGACAAGCTGGGGGGAGTGAGCGGCGTGGGCTAAAATCTGCTTACACCTGAAATTTTAAACCAGACTACTCCTGTACAGTGGTCGCATCTGGCAACTGTAATCAATCAATACACTTTTGTATTACCACAACACCACAGAAGAAAACAGCACAGCCACCCAGGCTCTCAGCGCAGCCTTCTGAAGCTGAAACTCAGAGCGAGCAGATTTTTCAAAGAGGCAGGGTTTTCCATCCAAGAATTCACCCTGAGTTTTCGAAATTCTCCTACCGTGAAATAAAATGAAACTTGTACACAAAATGGCAATCTCTCGTTGGAAGAACACCCCTGCACTAAAATTATATAGTGTATGTAACAGCACAGAATTAACAAAATTACATGATTTGATGCAGTTTATGATGTTCTAAAAGTACAAAAAAAACGGGGATGAAATTTTAGGACAAATAGTTACTTCCTACAGGAAAAAAAAATACATATAAAACCTCGAAGTATTATAATAAAACTAACTGAGAGTCCCCTGCAGCCTGCAACAGGCAGTGACTGTGACTGCAGGCACTGCCTATGCAAAGCTGGACCCAAGACCTCAAACTGGCACCTCCCTGACAAAACAATACCTCTGTTTCCATTTCAGAGAATGAACCGAACCCAGGGCTAGCAGAGGGTAGGCAAGCAAAGGATTCACTGCACCGAGTTCAGAATGGTCATTTCTTCTGAGAAACTGTCATTGGAAACTCTTCCTAAAAGTCAGGAAAGACAACCACCAAACCATATTTCTTTAGCACTAATATTTTTCTCTCTTTTTTTCCCCAGAGAACAAAAGGAGATCTATTTGGGGTCTGTGTGTGCAGTTGTAGCGAAATACCCTCAATATTTTGAGTTGTTGCTTTGTGTTCTTCAGCTGAAACCCAAGAAAATAATTTGTCCAAGGCTCTAGTGTGACTGAAACAGGTGAAAAGGAGTAGGGTTTTATCCTTCTGCATTCAATCACAAGCTTGGTGACAGCTACCAGCAAAGTAATAACATATGCTAAGGCTTCTGCCATTTACACTGCACGACTGGTGCTGACTGCTATTATAATCTATTATTATGATTATTACAGCAAGGGATCTCTGAGATTCACCACATAGGAGGTTTTGGCTTCTTACCTGTAGATTCTTCCCTGCAATTCCAGCACAGGCACCCTTCCCTAAATAAAGTTTCTTCAGAGGGTATTGCCTGAGGACTTGGAAAAAGCGCCTTCCTGCCTCCCTGCTGCAGAGACTTCTCCCCAGCAGGACCTCCCCATCCGTCACCACTTCACACCCCAGCTGCTCCCTGACAAAAAACCTCTCAAACACACCAGCTCACCTTCCTCTGTGCAGGAGACACCAAAGAAAGAGGCTCCAAAACATCCCTGTGCTTTTGTTGTCGGTGCCAAAATGCAGAGCTTTCATTTTTAAACTGTAATCAAATGAACATGAAAGTCAGTGGTTTCCCACAGAACTTGTCAAACACAAGGATGCTGCTCGGATGAAGTAAAGGCAAAGAAACTGTGACCTACACTTGTAAGAACACTAAGCAAGCAAAAAAGAAAAATGTAATTGATTTCTGATGGGTAACTACACCAAGGCCAGCGTTGCCTCTTTTTTTTCCCCCCTAGGGAATGCCTCTTTATAGATGAAATAAAAAAAAAAAAACAAACACCCACACTATTTTAATCCTCACAGGAGTATTATTTCAGGGAAAGGAATAAACTCCAAGCAGCATGGATTTTCAGCACCCCAACAAAAGCACAAGTTACTTCAAAATTGAGAATGCAGGAGGATTTGCTGGAGTAGCCCTGAGCCACGACTGCACGGCCAGAGCCACCTTCCCCATCCCACAGCTCCAGGACTCAGCACGGGCTCCATCTTCCTGGCACAAGCCCAGATGTCTTTCATCAAATAACACTCCCTAAGAGATAAAATCATACTCCCTACCAGACTTAGCATCTCTGAGCAAATAAGACAAGACTTGGTGTATTTCTGCTGAAACTAGAGTTGCGTTGTCAGACACTTCACACAGAGTGTTCCTATCTGATCTGGCTTTTAGAGTCAGTGGATTTGGTTCCAGACAGAAATTTGAGCTCAAATTTCAGGGGAAGGCCCTTAGACACGGCACTCCCTTCTTCCCTCCTTCACCAACCCCTCTGAGCAAGACTTTATGGTTCCCTCTGAAAAATGACACTTTCTGTCAGAGAAACCAGCACAGCTTCTCATCCCAACTCTTACATGCTTATAATCACAGCTCTGCTGTTAAAATAGAAAGAACAATTCTCCCATTACAATTAAAAAAAAAACAACACAACAACCCCACACAAACCAAAAAGCACAAGGGTTTTTCTGATCCCCTCCCAGTACAAACGCCATCATGCAACACCCACCAGCAAAATTCAGCAAGGTCCATCCACTTACAGCTCAAAGGAAAAAAAAACAAAACACCCAAACCCAAAGTGGGATTTGCCAAAGATGGTAAATAAGGGAAATGCCATGGCCTGCCCTGAATAAGCCTTCTATAAACACAAAATCACAAAGTTACCATGTTATTTCTTATTCAGAATTTCTTCATTCCAGAGAATTTCTTAACCTAGGTTTGAAGAAAGAATTTATGAAAACAAAAATCATTTAAATACCTCAGCAGTTGATTTACTAATGATTTTGCACGTTTCTTTTTAACAGATTTATTTTGATCAAATCCTGTTCCTGCTAAATTCAGGGACTCACCTTTGTGAACTAAATACACACGGGGTTTTATTGAAACAAATATTGCTTCCTTCATGTGACAACAGGAGCCTACAAAGGGCAGTGGGTGTGCCAAGTGGTGCAATAATGGCAAGGGCACCACAGGGGATGGCACGGCAGGCCAGCAGCATCCTTCACACGCCAGCTTCACCCAGTCTGCCCTTGTGCCACAACATCATTTTCACCTGAGGGCTCTCTGCAGCGGTGCCTTCCTGCCAGGCACACACACAGGAAATACCTCAACTCTCTTCTCTTCCCTGGGGCTGCTCTCCAGGCTCTCTCTCGCCCTCTGGAAATATTCTGGCCAAAGTCTCATTTTTAAACTGGTGCCTGAGAGAAAGGCTCAAATGGAAACATTATCCTGTGGAAAAAGTGTAGGAGAGGAAGATACCATGAATAGCAAACGGCAACAAAGAGGAACTATTGGCACATAAAAGGGGTTATCAAAGCTGCCGTTCAACTTGTGTTAATCAACAGGTTCAGATAAGACCAAGTCCTTCTCACGGGATAGGCCCCATCAGACCGTCCAATTTAAATAACCTTGTTTATAACTCCTTTTCATCGCCACACAAAGACTCCATTTTCTCTTTCTTGCTCTCCCTCTCTCTTTGTTGGTGCTGTTTACTCCCAAGTCTGTCTCTGAACTCTCTGTCTAATTAGCTCTTGATAGATCTGCTGCCCTGTTTCCACAAACATTTAATTCTGCCGTCAGTCCCATTTACATTACAGCATGTTGCATTGTCTTTTACCAACCTAATTTTGTTTGAGCAAATGTAAATCCCATTAAGCAGTCACTATATACCTATTAGACTGTGGCATATAAACTCAAAACTCCTCCTCATTTATAAGAGCTAACATAAGGCCCAATTCATAAAGGATTTCTAGGACACTGCAATTTGTGCTTTCTCACAAACCACAGAAAATTCTTAAAGGCTGCAAAACCCTTTTCTTCAAGGTAATATTGTTGAACTGCCCAAAACTCGACATGTTCCAGCCACTGCATACCAACAATAATGCTTTTATAATTCTAATGAGTCCCCAGGAAGTGCTCACTAATTAGAGCAGTGATTTAAAGTTGTCATTATGAGTTGTTCTATGTCTACACTGCATTTCACTTTGGTTTTTGTTTGAGAAGAATACTTGGGTAAAGTGTCCAATGTAACAAAACAAACTCTGACACATCCCTCTTCTTCCTAAGCTAACTACCGAAACATGAGGAAAGAAAAGTCTGCATGAAACTCATGGAGGTGACCAATGAGGTTTTGAAATTTCACCTGGAGTGAACTTCCATTCCAAATACAATCTTCATTTTGCCAAAAACCTTAACAGCTCAGATGGAGTCAACTCTTGACTGCGTTCTTCCTCAGGAAATCTTCCCGGATCACACAGGGGAACCCCGGACATTCCCAAAGTGCCAAGCCCAGCGTGGTCATTCCCATTTCAGGCCAAAACAGCAGCAATATTTTGAGATGTGTCAGAACCCACCACCTGTTCAACCTCCAGCTGCCTGGTCAGTTCTCCCTGCCAGTCTAACACACACCAGGGGAATGAGCGCTGTTTTCAGAGTCACACTGATGCTTGGTGCTGGATATCGGCAGCAACCTGGAGTCTCAAACGACACCAATTTACAGAGAGGTCTTCCTCACCTCGTGCAAAGCCCCAACAGCAACGCGGCTCCTGCCAGAGGAGTCTGGGACAACTGGTTCCTTCAGTCGACACTCTCCTCACACGGCAGCAAAGCCTCCAAGTCAAAACTCAGAAGCAGCAAGAGATAAAAATACTTGCATAGATAACTAACAGGCACTAGGAAATTCAAAGCACCAGAAAACAACCCGCTCTTCAAAATGAAGTAAACTTTTCCTTGGACACTGAATGGATATTCCATTACTCATCCACTTGTCCACTTGGTCCTGTCATGTACTCATTTAGTTGCATGGTTCTTATCAACCATAATGCCTTATCTTATCAAGTACAGCTCCTTTACTGAATAAAAGCTTAGGATGAGGGCTTTCACAATCTGCCATTACACAGATGATCTAAAAGGATGAAACAATTACTAGCATGCCAGTAAGCACACAGAAGTGTGCCCATCCGCTAATAATTTTGCCTATGGCTCGTATGCAGTCAGAAGTACTCTCTGCAATTACACCAAATGGAATATATAGTTTTCAGGGTAGTTAAAATTTTTAATTTCAACATTATAAATAATCGTACAAGCTTAAATAGATGTTTTTTCACCCATGTCCATACCTACTTCACCCATAGCCTAATTCTGAACCCAAGAACAAACACAGAAGGCAGAAAATATCTCCAGGTGTATGGTACAAACCTGCCTTTCTGAGGCACAGTGCAAGTTTCTCTGCCACATACACTTTAATTTTCAATAACAGCCTGACGTGAAGTGACAGCTCACATTCTATGGATCCAGCTGATCGGCACTTCCCCACTGGGAAACAGGCAGGAGTGAAAGGGGAAGACCAAATGGGAGGGAAGGTCATTCCACTTGCAGGATTCCCAGGTGATTCAGACACATGCCCCCTCCTAAAGCTGGTTCCCCCAGCCCCCATGGTCACCTGCTCAGCTTGGGAACAACCGATTACTTCTGAACTCCTACCTGGGGTTGACAGCTCACCTCACTGCGCTGAGATCGCCAGCCTCTGCTGCACAAAGGTCTTCATCTGCTAAATGAAATACCAGGACTCCAGAGCACATCAATGTCAGTCCCAATGCTAATCGATCGTTAATGTCCAAACAGGCTGGTGATTGGCACTAATTTGTTAATTATAGATTACCCAATCCCTTGGGATGCTGGGTCGGTGTGATGTACTTCGCTGTGTTACTACAGCACAAAGTCTTTCAAAGGTTACCTGACCCTGACACAGCCTTTGGAAATGTTATTCTTCAGAGACAGTTGGTCAGTCAAGTAATACACACCACGCAGGGTACACTGGAAATCTTACCAATCTATTCCAGTGCCACCAAAAGCAAATTTAAAAGCCACTTTTACATGTCACCTGCGAATGACTCCAGTGCAAATGAAATCTGACACAGTGGTCTCACACACAGAGCTGCACGTTCCACGTTCCATGAAAATGAAAGCCTGCAATTTCTATGGCAGTTCTACAGAGGTATTTAATATGCAGCTCAAAGAGATGCCTTGAGTCTGCTTTGTCTCCTGAGATAGGAACTTTAATACTGATTTTGTTTAAAACCAAGCTCACCTACTGCTATCTGCTTCCATTAATGTTAAATGAAGAACTTCATGATATGTTTAGGCAGCTTTCTCCACTAAACCCAATGAAATTCTCACCTTTGGGGGCAAACCCTGATGAAAACAGCAGATAATATTGTTAGAAAAATCCAAAGCAAAGCCTTTACCTTATTTCTAATTTGGAAAATAACTGAAATGGAATGGTCCTTCAGTCTATCTTTTGTTATCATTAACACCTAAAACAGCACAAAATTTCTACAAATAACACCTAGACAACCCAGGGCTTCAGTTAGCTGAAATTCTGCAAGAGGTGACTGGGATCAAGCCACTGTCCCTGTCATCCCCAGCATAGCGTGAGCATCATGTTGCACACAGTTCCTTCCACATGTTCCCTGCTCCAAGACAAACCAAGCTGCTCTCCAGGCACAGACAGTGAAACCTTGCTGACAGAAGAGATCAGGGATAAGGCAAGTGGATATGATATTTTCCCTGGCAGGGTGATATTTCCCCCCTCGTAGTTCCTGGTTGGTTACCTCTCCACAATCCAAGACCATTGTTCCTGTGACAAATTGTATTCTACCTTATTAAAATTGTATCTTTCAACACAAAACTCCAGTTTTTCTGGTCTAATACCTTGGCATCAATAAAAGCTCATAACTAATCCCATCACCTCTTCTTGATGTTGTAAACAAAATACATTTTAAAGGCTTTCTGCACAGCAAGTTTGCAGCAAAGTCAGTGAAGCTCTGATAGAACAGCAAGAAATTATGGAAAAACTGTTTTATTTTTATTGGGACCATACCTTGAAATACTAAGTTTCTGATCTCAGAAATGTGTTTCATCTGTCAACAAACATAGCTTTCAGCGTTCCACCTCAGACCTTTCCTGCCTGTGTTCTAGAAAAAATTTGGGGTCGGAATTATTTTTCTTTCCAAAAGCATTTGAAGTTTTACTTCATCCTCTCTTCTTATCCTCATTATCATCCACACATAATTTATACTGTCACTATATACTGTCTCTTTACCATGTATTATTTTTTCTTTTTACTAAGTATTAAAGATACACCTTTCAAAATAGCTACCTTTCAATGATCCCTTATTGCCTCCCTTTAGAGAGATTCATGCTACATACATGTGCTTTGCCTCCTGCCTCTTGGTGGTTTTAAATCTACATTTGTGCAGATGCAGAGCAGAGGACGCTGCAAGGAGAGAGCCACGCTCTGCAGGCTGCACATGTGCACAACTCCACAACCAGAAGCAAACCCTTTGGTTACGCTCACGCTGCTGAAAGAGAGAGGTCAGCAAGTGAACTGCCAGAAGGGCATGGTGGGGTGCAAAGTCTTGGAAACCTCTTCGAGGCAGTCTTTTAGCAGATTGATTTTCATGTGCCTTCAGGCTGACACCAAGCCACGCGTGAGAACCCCTCTCGGTTACGCAGTGAACTGGGTCGTGTGTGACAGTATTAGTTAGATGGTCCTTGGATGTGACAGCAGAGAGGGAACCAGCTGTCCAGGGCTAATGTGCCATCTGTGCCTAAAATATTCTGCCAATTGTGTTGGCAGAACATAAAAAGTGTGTCCCTTTATCAGGCTATAAATCACAAGCGGGTCTTGCACGTTGTCAATTAAACACTGATATATTGAGTGGCCCGGATGATTCTTTGACTTCCAGCCTTTTGAGCAGTATGACCACTCTGGAGGTCATTAGCTGCAAACTTAAAGCCCCAAAACAGCCTGAACAACTCCCCAGGTTCCACAGTCTACTGCCACACAGGAAAGTATTCAGCACTTCCATTTGGTGTTAACTACCTGGAACAGGGGAAGAAAGAAGCACCCATGGCAAAACAAGCTATAATAGATTTCATTATGGTATTTGTCTTACTCCTGAGAGACTGGGTTGAGTATTTTCCCATCTCTTTAGTTTAGAAGCAAAGGCAGAGACTCACATCCTGCCTTCTCACTCCTCATGTTTTGGTGGAACAGCGGGCAGTGAGGGTAGGCTGGACTCAGCTCCTGGCCAGCTGCAAGACTCGGGTAACAGAGCTCACAGGCTCCATCACATTCTCCTACCGTCCTCAGTCCGTGCAGGCCAGCACACAGGTTGGACAGCCCCATGGAACAGCTCAGCAAGCAGGCACAGCAGAGGTCAAGCACCACCACCAGTTGCTGAAAGCGTCATTAGACAGCAGCGCAGCCTCTGCCGGGAGCCCAGGCACAGCCGGAGCAGCTGCCTGCTGAGAACTAAGAGCATGGCAGGCACCAACACCTCTCCCTGCACAGGGGCCTCCCAACAAACCCCAGCCTCTGGAGCCACATGTGGGCTGCCAGGTTAGGGGCTGTGATCAGCACCTCCCACCCGGTTCCTAGGACAGAAATGCAATTATCTCTAACATGATGCACACGGATCTTTCAGAACAGACCAATGCCGTACCCACGGAATTGCCTGGAATGCCAATGCAAACAAAAAAGAAGGGAAGACTGAATGCTGAAATCAGTTTCTAGAAGAGAGTCTACTAATGAACAGCTGCCGACTGGGGTAAAGGAACAGGACACTGCTACATTTTCAATTGCCATGCACGGTACTTTAGATAGACAGCCAAACAACACAAATTGAGAATGAACTACATTTTATGGCATTCTCCTTGCAATTAACAGTGTCACAAAACGTAGGACAAAACCCTTATCCTTAAATTGAAAGTATGAATATCTGACTGTTTAGCCAGTCTGTCTTTTTTTCTTTATTTTTGGTTTAATTTGCTGATCGTACAGCATCATCTCTTTCCCCTTTTAAATAAGAGAACAACACAAAAGAGTTCAAATGTAAGTTTGCTGTACTACTTAAGCTTGTCTTTTAGCAGCAAGAAATAGTTAAATGTGTTTTGTGTAACTGGTTCCCTCATCCTTGCTGTCTTTCTGCACACAGCAGTGAGAAGTGATCAAACTCAAACGCAGGCATTTTCCTTAGATCCGTGGAAAGCAAACAACTCTACTGCAGATTCTTGCAAGATACCACTTTTGTGGTGCTTTGCCATGAGCTACTGCTAAAGGGAAGTAGCATTCAGTAACTGGCAGAAGCTTTGGTATCTCTTGAGAGAAGCAATTTAGCTTACATCAAAATACATGCAATATATTAGTGCTTAAAAAATAAATTGAAGAAAACTTTCAAGTACAAGAAACACTTGTTGATTCTGACCACATTTTTTCTGGGAACTGAATGACCACAGACCAGGCAGCCTCTGTTGCCCAGGCAGAAGGAAAAGCCCCTCACATTTACAACTTGAACCACCTTCTGCAGCACCTGCACAAGGACATTCAACTCCTGCACAGAGCTGGGCTTTCATGGAACAAGAAGGTGGAACCGGGGAACGAACTCTGGAGAGACAACTTCCACCTTGAAATCTCAAATTTTCACAACAGATCCATAAATGCACAGTTTGTCATTTTGATGACAAGAAAAAAAAAAGAAGAGGAAGATTCCTTCAAAGCCCCTTTTCAGCTCAACTGCATCTGCATTCACCCGCGTATCAAATTCAGAAGTCTGAATGAAGAGTGGTTTTTTTCTCCTAGAAATTATTGCACCAATATCTGTGAACCTTTTCCAGTACTTGTATTGCAAGAAAAAATATGAAGACAAAATCATTATTGCACTTAGCTGGTGCTTTTCAAAAGCATCATCAGCACGAGGAAAAGAAGCAAGGGTAATTTTCCAGGTACCCATTGCGTTCATAATTTATTGTCATCCTCCACTGTCTATCTGCGAACAAAACAGTGCTTCGTAGCCTGTTTGAAACTCCCTTCTGCAAAATAAGTTATTTTCATTGAGTTAACCATTCCTAAGGATTTTTAGTAAGTGTTTCTAAACTGTAGGGCCATGAAAGAAAAAAAAAAAAGAAAACAAACCAGCCAAACCAAACCAACCCTAAAACTCTCGGTCACAGACTTGAGAGTAAGGAGTAGGAAAATTCAGTAAACAACAATTCTCGAGAAGATTTTCTTATCAAAAGATAAGACCAAGGGAAAGTCAGAGACATGAGTGCAACAACAAAAAATCTATTAACTAGTGGTGGAAACATCCTACTATTTTTCTTTCATTTTTTTCTTTACACCTGTGCTTGAGCTATTTGCATCGGAACCACGATACGTGTTGGACTGGGCAGTAAACTACTAAACAGGCACTTTCCATCCATCCTTGTCTTCCTGTGCTTATTCTGACAGCTCCCCATCTTTCTCACAGACCTAATTCCTAGTTCTTTGGCGGCTAATAATGCAATTGCAAAAACTAAATGGGAGGAATGGGATTAGGGATAAGATTACAAAAGGTGAAATCCATATGGCCTGGCAACCCCTACTGCCAAAAATCCCTCCAGAGCAGAACATCCCCATGCTGTCTGGTATTCCCCACCTAGGCCAAACGCAGGGAAATCTGTGAGAACATCATCTGCTGGAAAACACAAAGTCTTTAACTGAGAATTAAACATCATGGAATACTTCAGAGGTTGCTGAGAGGTCATCATCATCTTCAATGTGCCAGGAGGTGGAAGAAACTGGGTTTAGTCTGAAGCAGAACTATTTTTAAAGGTTCTGTAACATGAAGTTGACATATACTCTCTGGTTTCTCATGTGCAACTCAGCTAAGAGAAGGAAAAAGGGGCACATTCATATTTGGCTTCTCTAACACTGAAGCAGAAGCTGTGGTGGGCATTAATTCTGGGTAGCTTTGGTCTAATTCAGAAATAAATAGATACGCATGTAATTTTTATACAGAAAATACATTTAACCCTGGCAAACAAAAATACTAGCATTACTAGTTTTAGCAGAGGATGGCACTGAAAAGAATTCTGATTACAGTTATTAACAGCATTAATCACTGAAATGGAAACAGTCACCAAAACAGCTAAGCTAGAGATACTGAAAGCCATTAAAGTAAATGTGTTTTTCTGAAAAAGGTGATCATTTCAAGTGAGCAGATCTCACTTGTGGATAGTCAATAACCCCAGGGAGGTGTCTGCATTACCATGAATGGCACCTCTTTGCTTTATACCCAGTAGGCACGCTAATTTCTAACAAAACATTGTCTTGAAGGGCTGAATTATTTATCTGGCAGGAGTCTCAAGTGCATCAGATAACACTGGATGCTTGTCTCAGTCATTCAAGCCCAGCTCCAACATTCAAGGAAACCAAAACTATATGCCCAGATCATTCTGTAATGATTTGTGTAAGAGGACAAGTCAGACTGCTCCTTCAGAGGAACCTTCACTCGACCAAATTAAAAACAATGTTAGATTCATCTACTACAAAGCACTGTTTCTATGGAAAAACTTCTTTTAAAAGCAGAGACAAATGGCAGCTGGGCACTAAGTTCCCACTGATACTTGAGCCTAATTCTCAGCAGAGCAGATGGAAATCTCCCATATGACTTTTTTGACTGGACGGCCAAATACTCCTTTTGCGTTCGCTTTCAGATCCGCACACGGTTCTTGCACTTGCTACAACCAAAAACCACACAACACGGAAGGAAAGAGGCCATTACAGACAGCTCACAATCACAGTTGGCTGGAAATGCTATAAATGTGCATCTCGCCTTTTGTCGGGCATGAATAACCAATTAATTTCCCCTGCCTAAAACATGGGAAACATTCACTTATTACTTCCATGTGCTGTGCAGGATCCTGGGCAATTTCTCCAAGGAAATCTCAGATCGTGGCTGATGACTGCCAGCTATGTGAGGTGCTGTTTGAGACCCAGCAAGAACGACCCTGCATCATTCTCAAATCACATCCCCAATAATATCTATGCCCGATCTCTTGCAAGCCAGCGGGATGAAGAGCGGGCTGCAGGAACGCCTGGCTCCGGCACCAGTGAGCGAGCAGGGTTAGCTGACAGACATTTTGTGCTGTGTGAGGGTATCGGGCAGTATTTGGGTAATCCCCTGCCCTCCCCCAGGAGTTGTGCCCATCTCCGGTCAAGCCAGCTGTACTCACAGTAGTTTCTTTACACACAGTGTAACACCTTTGTTCTTGGCCCCACAGTTTCACTGCAGTAGGTCCTGGATTAGATCAGCCTGGTTGCGACTGGTATTTGATTTACAGAAAACAGCTTTTCTCCTATGCACTCACAGCCTCTGCACCTTTTATCCACATCAGCTGCTGGAGCCAGTTGGGGGATGCCTTTTCATCAGCAAATTGTTTCACCTAAGCAGCAGCTTCAAAAAGCGGGTTAATTTGCACTCTTCAAACATAATCACTTTAAAAAAGGAAAGGACTCATTACTTTAGCGATGTTTCCTGGTCCATTGAACCATTGTTGGAAACTCTGTCAGTAAACAAATTACATCTAACACTGCCCTTCTGCTAAACAGATCTCCTGAGAATATCTTGTTATGCATAATGCTTTCTTTCACGCCTCTGTATCTGGCAGAAGAACACAAGTATCTCTCTACAAATGCTGAATACTTTCCTCCTATATTTTCTGTCAAAAAAAAGAGTAAATAAAGTGAGGAAAAACTAAGCTCAATACTGTAACTTGCCTTTCAAGTGGCATAATCAAAGAAAATGATTTTTTCCTATAGTAGCAGCCACTTCTGCTACTTAAACCCACACAGAGAAGAAGGATCAATCTTCAGAAAGCGCTGAGGATCCCCTGCCTACAAAACAAATAGAGCACATACCCTGTAGATGTCTCCACATTTGGGTGTTGCAGTATTTGGGACTATTCACAGACTAACTAGGTCCAGCCACCAGGTTTACCTGAGGAGGAAGCTAAACCCCAACGTTACGGGCAGTTTTCCTGTTAACTGACAGGAAACAGATTTGTTTCTGGGAAATCACCACTGCAACACTGTTGGAATATGATTTTAAAAGGACAGATGGAACTTGCAAAACACACTGAAAGCTCTGTTGGCAAAACAGTAATTCTTGCGAATTAAATCCATCACTAAATTGAAAGCTTCCCCTCCCCCAGTAAGCTCTTCGCTCACCTCGAGGGTTCTTCAAAAATTATTGAATTTGCATACTTCTTGCTGTATCGAAATTATAGCAATTAGTGAGAATTATAATGGACAAACAATTTGCTTTGACTCCAGCAGACTTCGACCATTGCTGCAGTTACGGTAATTTAAAGGGATTATCCCACGTGGAGTTTTACATCAAATCGACCCTCTCCCCGAATGTCACCAGCCAGATGTGGCAGCAGGAGGTGAACACATCCCACACCCAAGGCAACCGGAGCCAGCCCTGCTGATGGTCCTGCCCAGCACACCGGGGTCCCCCTCCATGACCACTGCCGTTCCCAGCAGGAGCGGTGGGATGTCGAGTGCTTCTGGACATTCACCCCCGACGGCCGTCAATTAACCACGAGGCACTTGAAAACGTGAACCCTGAAGAGTCTGTAAGACAAGTGCATGATAATAACGCTTCCCAAGACAGCCTTATTTTTTTTTTTTTCAAGAACAAACATATTGGAACCCCCCCAGCCTTTGCACAGCATGCTCAGATTTCAAATTAATTGTGTTTGCCTTCAGCCACTGCTGGCATCACACAAAACCAGAGTGTATGCAAGGCAGGGATGGGGGAGAAGGAAGAAATCTCCTGAGGAAAGACATTATACACTAGAAAACAAAATGATTAATGCACAACCTAGGTAAGAACAAACTTATGAGGAAGAAAAATTATAGAGCTACAGAATTTTCACTACACAACAGGAAAACAGTCCCATTATTTTGTTTCCCCATCCTGTGAATGGATGTACACTCAGAGCAGGCATCCTTTGAGTAATCTCCCAGACCCGCAAGAAACCAGGAGGAATTTGGAAACGTGATAGGCAACTCTAGACAGAACATCAATATAAGGAAAACTTGAATTTCATCTTAAGGCCTGCTTTAGGGGTTTGAGTGAGGCCCAGCATTAGGTCTCATGTACAGAGGAGAACCCTGCCCACTTCTGCTGACTAAAGCAGAAGATTTCAAGAGAAAAAATCAGTCATCAAGAAAACAAAAGGTCAAAGAATTGGAAAGGACTACCAGGAAAAGGGAAGAACGGCAGAGGGCTGTGTGTGGCACAGACTCTGCCACACTAAGCAAGTGGGGCACTACCAGAGTAAGAAGTGTACAGAGAACAATGAACACACCACTCAGCAGCAGAATGTTCCTATGGAAAGAACTAGGGAGAAAAAATAAAACTTCCAAACAGGCAGAAGAGCCTGATAAAAAATCTCCTACATTTAGCTCATATTTATTATTTTAAGTCATCAAGGACAGCCATGAAACATCAGCAGGTCTTCACTGTAGCCAGCAAAGCATTTTGAGTGACCCTTGGGAGTCCAGTGAAATCTCTGGGAGTGTTTGTTGTCCAGCTGTCCTTCAATTCCAGAAGGGTAGCCCATAGTAGACTTCACCAACACTGGCATGAGTTCTTACCACTTCAGCAGGCCCAAAACCCTGGAAAAATCAGCACCAGAGTGACATGAACTGCCAAGACCCTCTGGCTCAGAGACCAGCACAGCGCTGCTGAAATGAAAAGTGATGTTCACCGATCACTGTGCAACCATCTGAGCGTGACTTGTGCTGTGGTTTGTGAGGCATGCCAAGGGCTTTGGAGAAAGTGAGCTGCTAAACATTATTATTATTATTATTGCATCCATGTATCCATTATTACACCCATTATAATTCTTATTACAGGGGTTAGGAAGAAAAAAGGAGACATCAGCTAGGACAGAGACTGGAAGGAAAGATGGACTCACACCCCAAAAAGACTTTTTTAAAATACAGGGTTTTGCCTCAAACTTTTGAAAAATCAGAGTGTAACTTAACAGCAGATCTTACAGCAAAACCTGGCCATGCTAAATGAGGAAGGGGTTTCCTTCCCACTGTTCTCACTGGAATGGTTACAGGATCAGAGGCTGCTCCCAAAGCCTCTCAGGACTCCATCCAGAACATGGGAGCGTTGGGCTGACCAGCTCTTTCCTTTTCCCTTTTTATTTTATTTTCTGGTTGTTGTTGATGTAAAGTCCCATCTGGACAAAGTTTAGGGAGAGAAGTCTTAAAAAGCACTTTAAAAAGGAGCAAAAATGGGGATATGCAGCAGATGAACACTTTGTCATGTTGGAAGAGACAACACGGGAGACAAATGCAGCCATCACACAAGTGTGCCCCGGTAGGTTCCTGGATCACGATCATCAGCTGCTTTGTCCCAGCTACAAAAGGTGTGCTTAGGAGATGGCTATTTCAAGGCAGGCGCCAATCATTTTTAATTGCATCAGGCTTATTTACTGACTTGGTGCTTCATTTTTCCCTTGGACAAGTACGCCACTAGAAACAAGAGAAATTAGGAAGCGCTGCTTTTCTGATGCAGTGGGTAGCACGGCGTGTGTCCCCAACGCCTCCATTGAGTCCTCCTGACAAGACACATTGACGTAGGAGTAATCAAAACACACAACGTGTCCCTTCAGCACTCCGACACCCGTCCTCCGTTACGTCTCAATACGCTGGGAGCCAAAAGTGATGAATGCCAGAACTATGAATGCCGAACAGAACTAATACTAGTAGTGAAAAGCAAAACGCATCTGAATATGAATTGGTATTCTCAAATTAAACAGCTCTGATTTTGATAGCTAGTAAACATATTTATAATCATTCAGATGCTAAAATATGTGCTTCCAGTCCTTGGATGAATAAACACAAAAGCTGTGCCTGTTGATAAGTACTTACCCGTTCATTTCTTTAGTTGGAATACAAATCATACTTTTAACTTCCTTTCTTTCTTTTTTCTCTTTTAATTAAAGAAGCCGAAGACTCCTTCAGCAAGTTTATATCATTCTAACACCACCGCTGACTATGAATGGTGCATGCAATCATTATATCCAATTCCACTGGAGTTTTTCTGACAGAAGCATTTGACACGGAGATAAACCCTCTTCAGTGCATTTGTCACTTGGGTTGATCAATAGCCTGGTTAATATATTTATATATTTTTAAAAATACAGATATATTCCCAATTCAGCATTTTATACAGGCACTGTATTTTAATTATAGCCATAAATAATACCAGTTGGTGTGGTTAAAAGCCTGGGGAGGGGACGAAAAAAAAATAGAAAAAGCAAAGAAAGAAGTAGTTAATCACAATTTTTAAGGGACATGTTTTCAGTGGATAAATGGCAGAGCAGGAAAAAGGAAGAGACTACACAGCAATTTAAACCTACAAGCACTTGGAAAAAAGATCACTTGGCATGAAACTACCTTCCTTGGAGTCTGAACAGGCTGAATTTTACCTCCTGTGAGTTTTGGAACTGACAGAGCTGACGAGGGAGGCAAAATACAGCAATCTAAGTATGCATTTGAACGCAGCAATTTATCTAAAGAATAAAAACGCAACTGCTTTAACAACTGGCTCTAAGATTTCCTGCTACGGCGGGCAGGGGAAGGGAGCTGTCCCCGCTGCCCAGCAGCACCAACGCTGCTGCCAGGTGCCATCTGAGGCACTGCACAGAACCAGGGGATCGGGGCATCAAGAGGGGCACTCACTGACAAGGATCTGAGAGGCAAAGAAGTGCCCTCAACCTCAAAGGTCAGAGGCGCTTTATCCAAACAGACAAACTCCAGAGGAGCTAAAAACCAATGGCACTTTACAAAGAGGCCGAAGGGTTCTCGAACCACTACAACGTTTCGTCACCACTCTCACAAGAGCTGAAGTGATTTGCCTTCTGCCTCAGGCAAATACTTAATTGGAATGAAGGTACCTAAAATTGCCCGTAAACACCTGACCCCATCTGAATTCCTCAGTCTCGGGAAGATTTGTGCGTGTTGCTTAGCATTATGTACTGAGTATGGTACTACCTGGAGTTTTCCAAGGCAGTCTCACAAATGCACACATTATGCAAATCAATTGCTCAGAAATAAATAAAACCATCAAACTGCCTCTAAAATGAGATATGGGAAAATAAATATCAAACCCTGAAAATACTTTTAGTCCTTTCATTATTTTTTTTCTTTGCCATACAGTTCTGAAGCCTTCCATTTTTACTTCTACTCCATGTTCCTCAGGAATGTCACGTCCAAAAGTTACCTTCAAGAAATGGAAAAATAAAATAAAAACCCAAACACACAGTTTCTCAGAGAAAACTAAGAGTCAGTGACTAAAAAATATTTGGAATACGAATGGGAAACACTAACAGCTGAATATTGTCACTAAAAATTCAGCTGTTGCTACTTTTTGTCCCTCACACGCCACTTGACCATTCGTGCATGTCTTCAGCTGAAGAGTATGTGAACACACAGCCCAAAGGAGAAGAGCACATCACAAATTTAAACTGAATTTTTGGAAAAACCCTCCCACTCCCAGTCCATGCACACCAAGGGCAGACCCCTCTGCCAGGAAAAC
Source organism: Donacobius atricapilla (assembly GCA_013397315.1). NCBI lineage: Eukaryota > Metazoa > Chordata > Aves > Passeriformes > Mimidae > Donacobius > Donacobius atricapilla. The sequence continues at coordinate 612,203 of WBMY01008455.1, forward strand.
TCACACCAGCCTCAGGTTTGGCCCCAACAGGGCTCCTTCCTTTAAATAAGAGGCTCAGCAGAATCAGAGCTGATGTGATGACAAGGATGCTTTGCACACTGGTTATTTTTTTCTTCAAATTGCATGATTAATATGAACATGAATGCAAAACTTCACAATCTGAATTAAAATTCAAGAGGAAGAGGGAAAATGTGACACCCTGCATTTTAAAGCCTAATGTTATGCACAGACTGGACCGCTTTCACCAACCAAGCAAGACATGACATGAAGTTTAATAAATATTCAATAAAAAAGGAAGAAATATGAATTTGATGAAGTTTGCAGGCAATTAGAGCAATTTATTTCACTATTAACATGACAGACTAAATGGAAATCAGCTCTGGGTGAAAATGCAGTTTTGCTGCCCAGCATTCAGAGTGCCGTGTAATTAAATAATGAAACGGGTGAGGGGCACTCACCAGCGACTTCTCCAGCAAGGCAAGCATCCATCAGAGCCCTGCCTCCTGCCAGCCCAGAGCGTGTTGCACAGACAGCGTGGGAGGGGATGCGTGTGTGCCTGCCTGGCTCTAACACTGCGGCGAGGATTTCTTCCCACAACACAAAAAAGCATCTCCCACACGGCCAGCTCACCCCTGCTCCTGCTGCACTTACGGCCTACCCCGTTTAGCTCACTGCTTGTTTTCTTCATTAAGAAAAATTATTAATCGTGCATTAGGAAAGTCAACATTTTATCCAGTTTCAGGGTGAAACTAAAAAGCCGTGACACTCCTCTTCCCCATGGACGCTCGTTAAGAAACCGGGATTCTCGTACATCCGATCCTCTAGAAGCAAACAAACAAGAAAGAGTCGGTGTTTAATTCACCACGTGCAGCTCTTCAACCTGCCAGGAGATTTGAGGAGGAGGGGTGCATGCAGATATTTCAGAACATGAAAATTGTTCTAAGTTTGAGTGTACATCCTCCAGGATTTCAAGAAAACAAGCACTATTTTTGTATGTTAACCAATGCCTAAATATTTCCTTTGACAGCAGGTGCTGCTCTCAACAGATCCAGCAAGCCCATCTTAGTTGTCAAATTGCTGTTCCTGACAGACTCTCCAGCAGTCAGTTGTGCTTGGCAGATTGTAGATCTGTTGATAAAGTGCTTCCTTTCTAAAACAGTCACTTTGTCTAGCAGCACGTACAGCGATAGATGTGCAAAACATCTGCTCCAAATTATTCCTCCTTTTGACTAACTTCCCTCAAAAGCTGCTTTTTTGCAAGAGAACTTAAAAAAAATCAAAACAAAACCTAAGACATCAAATATGTCTGTTTGCAAGCTTACATCTTCTACAAGATCTAAAGCAGGCAAGTTTGGAACACCTGATTTATAACAAGTTTAAAAGGAAATTCCTTTCAGGACACTGCAAAGAAAATCTTCTTCCAGTGGCTCCAGCTGGCCACCAAAAATTGCAGATACTTCTGCAAATTTATTACTAAATTACTCTTAACTTGCAGCATATAACACAGCTTGACTAATCCTACAACTTCAGAGCTGGTCCATCCACTAATAGCCATCGCCATGGGAACAAGGAAACAGGCACCAGCAATAGGGAAAACATTTCCTAGGGCCTTGAAAACCTAGAGTATTTTCTACCTTCCCTCAGCTGCATTTCATCCATCAACCTACTGCTGAACCAAGTGGGACTTTGCCACAAAAAAATCAATGAAATTCCAACTAAAGTTAAGAACATTTTTATGGATCAGAATTTCAGTTTGAATAAAGATAGCCATCTTTATTCCAATTTTAGGAAACAAGCTTTGAAGATCAATTTCAGGCTCAGTTTCAAAAGGAAGAAAGAGGGTCCTAAAAGCTTTGATCTGCTAGAGTTTGAGACAAGTATTCCGTATTGTCAATATTCCCATTTATCTCACCACATGACTACAGATTTTCCAGAAAGAAATCAAGGAAGAAAAAAAGGAAGCTATCCCAACGAAATCTAGTCCAGTAAGTTCAATTACAGCTATGCACTTAGCAAATTCCCATACAGAACAAGTAGTCCAGCCAAGCCAGTGCAGCAACACCCCAGATTTTGGGCAGACACAGTGCAGCACCATCGACTGACAAGCTGACATGGCTGATTTAAGATATGTGTCAGTATATCCAGTGGCAAAGAACATGCACATAAACCCCTGTCCCTACTGGAATCAATGCAAAGCCTGTCACAGTCTTGATCACGGCCAGAACCACAGCCTGGCATGTGCTGCAGAAGCCAGAATGATGCAAAACCCTCCAGATCTCCTGAAAGCAGACAGGTTCCTTACAAGGACCAACTAAACTCACTAAAGGAGCAAGAAAATGATTTAATGCACAAGCTGACTTGCGAAGGACCCAAACCGCTGCTTATTAAAAGTTGTGGTCTTGTTCTCAAGGCACGTGCGGCACTGCTGTGCTGAACTGAGCGCAAGAACAGGAGAGGGGCAGCCATTCTCTGCATCTGTGGGAATCTCTTGATCCTGACTCGCAGCTCGCCAGCTGGTACGTGGCTCCCCTGCCAGGGCATCAGAAGGCTGCCTCAGGAATGAGAAGCCCGTAGCTATTGCTGTTTCACAGGGAATATGCATTGCACAGCATCACGAGGAGGTATCGATAAGAAGCAGCCAAAAAGCAAGCACAGCATCTTTGATCATCAAGATTTCCCCCTCGCCACAGTCCCAAGTTCAAAAGGGAGAGTTGCTCATTAAGACAAAGGCCATGGGGCACAGGCACCAGGCAGCTTCTCCCACCATGCCCACAAATTCCACAGGCTTGGCAGTGATGGACACAGATTCCACAGGTGTGGCCTTAAGGACACTGCACACAGCCCAGCACAACGCCATGAGCATCACTCGTGGGAGGGTAACAAAATGCTCTGCCTGCAACAGAGCAACAGGCACCTGCTCCCCTGGGTCTAAACAGATCCTTCCTCGGCTTACCCAATCTTTAGAAGACTACAAGTGAGCAGCACAGCAAATCTACCCATACCGCACCCTCTCATACCAACAGTGTGCGAGCACAACCCATCAGAAGTCTCAGGAGTCACCACCCACTGCCATTAACAGCATACATCAGTCGCACCACCATTTTAATGCCTTTGCAATTTGCATTTCTCTGTGTGCCAGCGTGTTAAGCAGCGTTAATCACATGGTGTTGCCGGGACATCACGTTTACTATAGCATCTGCTGAGCTGCTAACATGTGAGACCTGCCACATTTGAACTCTTTTCTGACAGTCATCACACTCAAGAGCTGATGCTGCTTCACTGGAGCCTCCTCAAAATTTCAGGGACATTGTGGCTTCTGCTCTGCATGCACCCCATGTTCCCTGGAGCCACAGGAAAAAACTACGTGGAGACCAAGTTTCTTTTTTTCCAAATCTCCTGAATTTATTTTTATTTTCCTAATTTGTGCCATGTATGATTTCTGGAATGAAATCACAAGGTTCTTTCCCCAGTGGATGAACACAAGTGGTTTTGTTACTGATCTCCAGCTTTAACTGTTCCAAACCCAGTCCCTCAGCACTGCTCCAGCCCACGGACCACCCATGGCCACTCTCATCTTCTCAAGGCAGAACTGCCTCAGAAGGGCCAGATCCTCCAGGGCCCTTTGTGGGACAGCAACCTGTGGCCACAGTGATGTTTCTCTTTAGGAGAAGGGGGCTCCAAGGTGACATTTTGTGCATGCCAGGGCCCTGCCGATCCCTCCAGAGCAGCCCATCCCTGAGGTGAGGGTGCAGCCAGCTGGAGAGTGGCCACCATCTCCTCTGAGGTCCCATTGCCCTAAGCAGCTCTTTCACAGGAGAAACAGAAAAAGGACAAGGAACACACCTGAAGGAGATATGGAAAACCCTAACAATGCTCCCAAAGGCAGTGGAGGGTCCTGGCTGCGTCCAAACATTTTGGTGGTTGTTACTGAGGCAGCAGTGATCACCTGCAGGGGCTGCCCAGGAATCCAGCCTGAAACACAAATGTCACCTGCAAGTCTGGCAAACACCAGAGGATTCAAACCTCCCTCTCAGCATCTGGAGCTGAAAACACTTCCTGAGGAGAGCTGGGCACTGCTCCTGAGGCAGCTTCCCCGTGACAGAACCACCTCAGTGCCCCTCACAGCAGCTGGGTCACTGCCACCACCCCCAGAAGGACCAGGAGCTCCTCTGCAGCAAAATGGAGCTGGAGATCACCAAGTCCCATTGCCAGCCATGCTCAGGTGGTGGAGCTTGTTACGATAAAACTCCCTGGTCACAGGGATAAGAAAGACCTCAGTGAAAAAGAACTCACATGTCTTCTACAGAGGGAAATCCTGCCTCGGTAACAACAGGAGTCATACAAGGTAGTCAACTGGTGTGTGAAGAAAAGGGATTTTCAAAATAATTGGATTTTTCAAAAAGCCTTTGACAAAGCTCATGCAAAAGATTATTAAAGAAACTAAGCTGTCGTGGGCCTGAAGAAAAGTCTCTTTTATGGACTAAAAGCTGGTTAGGAAGCAAAAGGTTTGGGGATCAAGAAAAGCCAGCACCGGGGTCCCCCAGAGGTGCATGTTAATGAAGATTTCATTCAGTACCTTCATCACAGGCCTGGAAAAGGGAGAAACAGTGGATTCTCAGAGCCTGCAGGTAAAACTAAATAAATGGGGGTACTCAAATGCTGCCGAAATGGTGAAGAAAAGTCAAAAAGACTTTTTTCACCAGCAGAAAGTCAAAAAACCAAGAGAGCAAGCAAAGAGGAAGCAGCTGAGGCTCACTGGATAAGCTCACATGTAGGGGTAATAACCTAAACCCTGCCTCTGTGTAATGCTGAAGTCATGGGAGTCACAGCTTCAGATCTTGGAGTCATCCCTGACAGTTATCTGAAATCATCGGCTCATTGTGCAGTGGCCTCCAAAAAGAGAACCAACAGAAAGCCGTGAATCATCTGGAGAGATACTGTGAGAAGGACAGGTGCTGCTTTGCCGCTTCACCAGCCCTTGGCACATCCCCGTCCTGTGGGCACTGCCAGTCTTGGGAATGCTGCAGTTCTTCGGCAAAGCCAAGGAACGCCATAAGGGGATGTAGCTGCCACCTTGCCCAAGGGTCCAGACTACCCAGTCTGGGGGCAGAAAGAGTTTGCAGTTCCAAGGTTTGCAAAAAATGCAATGGATGCCGTGGATAAACTTCAAGAAGTGCAGTTTGCCAAGTGCTGCAGAACAAGAAGTAGGGGCAGCTGGCAAAATTAGGAGGAGATTGATTTAGGAGAGAGAAAATAAAAAATTTGCACAGGAGATGGTGAACACCTGCGACTTGCTGTTGGCCCAGGGCTGGGGAGGCAGTGCCAGGAGATTCAGAAGGACAATAGGTGGGCAGGTACCTCACATCCCCAAAACAACTGTGCCTAGAGGGAGATGCTGTAGGAGAGGCCAAGCTGCCTCCTCCCCCAAGCATCAGTCCCTTTAGCCATGCAGAAGGGGCAAGAAGGCAAAGAGGCAGAAAACAATTCTCACTCAGCAGGCACAGTGACATTAACACATGCTACACGGAAGAACCTTGTAAGGTCCTTCAAAGAGCTAAATAAATTTAAAAAAAAAACCAAATATAATGTTTTAAAACTTACAGATACATATATTTCTACTTCAAAGACTTCCCTGCTAACCAAGTCTTTCTGAAGCCCTGGAACATTTTCCAGTGTTGATGTGTGGACAGTACACTAGTATGCTTTAAAAGACTGTTGGGTCACCAGGTAGCAGGAGGCAAAGGAAAAACAATAGGATAAGAAAGAAGAACAATGTCCAAATCATTAGATTGCTCCAAATGCTCAGCTGAAAGCTCCAGCCAGGTCTTCAGTGCCTTGAGTGCTTTCCCCACCCTTGGTGTGTCAGTATAAATTATCATCAACATTAATTCTTTTGTTTCTTCCCTTTCCTAACAGATGTAGTAATCGCACATTTGGACACCGGCAATATTTCTAATTGTGTAATGGGGGCAGAGATAGAATTAATTAATGATCCAAGTTAAGACAGAAAATCTGAGTTAATTTCTTACAGGTTTTTGAGGGGTTACTTATGGCTGGAGGTGGTCTCACAGACTTCCAGCTCTGTCAAAGTTGTGCATGCCAATGAGAAAATGGGCATTTTTGGGAAAAGAACAGGCTGGATATTGAGACACCCACTGCCACAAAAACTACTTTCTTTGTGGCAACAGGCCTCAGATAGTCGCTGGAGTCAATACAAAGCAGTACTGTCAGAAGTTAAATTTCCCTGCTGGGAGCACAGCAGCGTGATTCCATTTGAGTGTTTCTTCCCTCCCACCACCACTACACCCTGTTTTTCCTGGTCGGTTCACCTACCTGAACACATGCTGCATATCAAAAGACAGCTGCCTTCCAACACCGAGAACAACCAAAAAAGTCACACGTGCACGAAAACACAGAGAATCTCAAGGAGAATCAAAACAACCAAGGCCACCCCAGCCTGCAGGCCACCACTTAACTGAGATGAGCTCCAGGTCTGATGTGGATCTGATGCCCTAGACCTGTGTGGGATGAGCACTGAGTACACTGCTGCCTTCCACAGGTATTGTGAACTGGCACAATGGAAAGGGAAGCACAGCAAATTGGAATAAAGCTTGTTCAAAGTCAGGATTGGGATCACAACCCCAGTCCTACTCTGGAAGTTTTAAAACTTGTTAAATGAATCCATCATAAATTATGTGTATGTAAGGTTAAATGTCCAGCAAAATGAGACTATTCAGCTAATAATGCAGTCTTAGATGGAGATGTTAAGGGCCATAATTCTCTATGAGATGATTATGTTTCACAGCTTTTGAGATTAATAACAAGATTTACATTTCAGTGTCTAGTTATTTTGGGTGGCTACAGTTCAGGTACAAAAGCTACTGACAGAAACATTTTTCCAAAGAAGGCTGTGTCCTACCTCTGAACTCCCACTGTCTAGTGTCTGAATTCACTACCAATTTATTTTTCAAGTGCCTCCTGCTGTATTTTTTACACATCTTTGCATAAACAGCTACCCAAGCCCTCTAGAAGAGAAAGATGCATATACATAAAATACTGTAGTGCTAATATATGACCCTATATCTGTGATTAAAGCTGATCTGGCATAACAAGGAAGAACTCAGCATGATTCCCCCCCTCACTGAAACCATAATTGTTCATCCGTCAGGAACATCTAAACAGATATTGGAGCAACATAAGACCAACCCGAATGCCATTTTTCCATGTGACCAAGAGAAGAAAGTTCTATCCTTAGTACCTGGTGCTTATACAGCCCGCTCCGGCAAGGTACAAGCATCGTACAAGAGGCCAGCCCCAAGGACTTCCCCAGCCTGCGTAGGAGCAGTGAGCCTCTGGCCAAGCTGATCTCAGCTCTGCGTCCTGAAGTCACATCTAGCTCAGGTTTGTACTCAGCCTGAGCCCTGGGAAATAGCATTTAACCCAGCAAACCTAGTGCCACTCGTTCACAGCGGTCAGCAACAAACTGAATCCACTCAAACTGCACAAACCAGCTGCCCGCAGCTGCCACAAAAGATGCAAAGTCCCCCAAGGCCTCTATGTATATTTTAGCATCCCACTTCTCTAGTTTGGGTCTTGAATTCCTATTTTTACTGTCGCGACCATTTTTTTTCAACAAGCACAATCTGTTGACAAACACTGCACTCACAACCTTGGCTCAGCAAACGACTGCATTTAAAATCCACCGTGCCTCAACTTTGAGGAAAATGTGACTCAGACACCAACACCACTTCCGTGGTGGCCTGCTATGACAAACATCCAGGAGCCCCAGATTCACCCTTCCACACAGGATTCAACCACTGTGTATTTGCAGCATGCAAATACTTACTCCAACTCCCACTTCGCTTGCTTTCTCCCATCATTACATTTCTCCTTCCCAGCGTACACAAGCTGCTGGTAACTCTCACTCATGCTGAGACAAGCCTTCAAGCAAATTCACCTCAGAGTCCCCAGTGACTGTGAGCAGGTTCCCCATCACTCTTGCCCAGCACCACCCCCACACCATCCCTGGCATTCGGATAAAAGTGGTTTGTCAATTTAACGCTGAAAAAAACTTCCTGTTTGAAGTATGTAGTGTCAGATGATGGACAGGAACTGAGCAACAAGTTTATCTTGGCAAAAATAGGGTAATGTTTAGGTGTCGGGAAGGAATTCGGACCCAGATGGCTTATTTTTAAAAATACCCATAAAAATTATTTTTTCATTCAGCATTCCAGCTTGTCCTCTCTCTAATGAAGAATAGGGTATTTTTCATTTTGGTTTGAAAGTGGATGTTGATGTTTAACAGGTTGTACAGCTTCAGGCATTATTATTTTTCAAGCTACCAACAGCTTGAATATGCCTTCTTTAACTGTGTCAATCCAGAGACTCCTAGCTTTAATCTTATACACTGAGACAAAAGCTCTGCCTCTCCGCATTAACTCCAAGTTACAACTGCTGAGCATCTACACAGTCAAGGAGTGTTAAAAATTAAGGTTACCATGTCATCTGGTCTCATTAGGGACAGCTTGTTGCCTCTTTATAATTAGGCTCCTTGCAAGACACATTTGGTTAGTTGATTTTTTTCTTTTTAATCATCCCTTGATTTATACTACATGTACCTATATAAGGTGTGTGCTCATCCACACACATACGTAAAGGTCATACTTATATTGTCAATATTTGACACATCACAGCCAGGATCTCACTGATCCTGAGGTACTTGCCACTGAAAAGGTGGCAATGAGCACTGAGTTGTCTTGGGTAAGGCAGACAAATGCTGGCAGAAATGACATATTATACCTCTTCAAGCTGGAAAAGACAAATACACAACTACAGATTGAGCAAGACACGACTGAAAGCATCAGACCTCTAAGGAACAGCTCTAAAACACAAGGCTGAAGTGGAAAAACTTCTAATGCAAACAAAAAGAACAAATCTGAAACCAACCCAATTTTAAACCCCCCGGAGTCACCACAGAAAATTGAACAGGGTTATGTTTGCACATTTCACTACAGGCAGCATCATGAGGACAAGAGCAGGCACGAGGATTTACCTCCTTAAATCCTGCAAGATTCATCCCACTAAAGCCCATTTAGCCAATGCAAAACAAGTGAATTTTTAAGAGTAATGAGCACACTTTCAACCCCCACCCAACCCTGTCCTTCAGGTTCACTGCTGCATTTCTCTCCATCACACTCAGAGTGCTTACTGGTAGAAAATGGAAAGCGAACAGCCAGCTAAACCAGCAGCTACCTGTTGTTAGGGAGCTGGAGGACACTCCCTGTCACACAAGGAGTGAGAGAAGACACATCTCCGTGGCCATCCTTCCCCCCAGCAGATGCCAAAGTCAGCAGATGGCTGGAAGGATGGCGTCTCAATTCGCTTTTGATCACGGATCCAGGCTGGGAAGAACAGCTATGCCCCGGCACTCCTGCCATCAGATGCGGGCGCTTTGAACACTCGGTGGTTTGACAGCACTCATCTCTCTCTCTTCCCTCCAAAGGATGTGAAAAGATGGATTAAGACAGACCTGGTGCCAAGCTTTATAATGCAATTCTAATGACATACGCTAGAAATCAATGCTTCTCCAATGCCCTGCCATTTCCCTGGACTTGCCAGCGCAGTGGAAAGCAGATACTCAATACTTGACACAGATTACTTCTGAATGCCAAAATATATTAACAAATATATTCTGTTTGTGCAGGGTACATACACAGTTTCTGGCGTCTGCTATAAAAAGCACCACCATTGTGTTAAAAAAAAAAAAAAAAAACACAAAAACAGAAAGGAAAAAAAATCCAACAAAAAACCAAACAGCCAGCTGAACACCACAGTCCACTGTGAGGTTCAAGTGTTTTATACAGAGGCCTGACACAACCATAGATGACATCAAGGAATTCTTGGCTGGCCTGACTGAACTTGTTAGCACCTTTATTTCAGAACATGCAATTTATTCTTCTCCCTCTCAGTCATGCCCCTTCCTACATGGCATGCTTTGTCTCTCTTCTAAGAACAAGACAGAAAGGGTTTTTCTTTGAAAGAATGCTGCTGCCAGCCCTAAGGACAGCTCATCTACTCTCTGGGGACCAATACATCAGAGAGGGGATGAAAGGAATGTAAATTTTCTTTAACCTATCATCTCCTCTGATTCCACAGATCCAGAATGTGCAAACCTTTTCATTTCTCTAGTAATTTAGGGATAGAGCCACAGGAGTCTACCACATAAAAGCAAAGGCAGTTTCTCCAAACAGGATGCCAACTCCCATTCCAGCACAAGGGCTACATTAGGAGAACTGCTTCACACTCACTGGGTTTTGAGACCACTACCAAGTCAAAAACACAAACAGGTGCACATCCCACAGGTGTGCACAACTTTAGAATTCACACAGAACAGAATGAAGCCATCCAAGAGTTTAACTCACAGAGTAGTGGGCAAGGAGGGAAGCTGCTGGCAGCACTGCAGGGGAAACTGTAAGTCCTCCCATGTNGATGCCCTGCTCCTACACTCCCACAAAGCTATTTTGTAAAGATTGGCAGCAACGGATCATATCCACCAACAGGAAAGAGATGGAACATCTCAAGAGGAACATCAGCATTGCTGACAGCAGGAACTAAGGAAAACTCACTGGCAAAAAGAGCAGCTTGGCTTCTGCAGCTCACCCTCTGCTTTACATAAAATGCCACCTTCAATAATAGTTAAACATTTATGATTCCACAACTATACACATACCTGGGCAGGCACAGGTAGCTTTTTCAACTATCCAATAAACTGAGGCAGGAAAAAGAAAATAAATATGCCAGAGATGGGTTGTTTTTGTATATATAATAAATGTGCTTTTGCCAAGGATATTTTCGTCTGGCGGAAGAGAGGCAATGCAGAAACTGAGAGTGACCTCACTGATAGAAGCAGAAGAAAAGTGCCTCAATATTCAGCCTCTTGTCATTACATCCCATTAAGCCAACCTAGCAAGCGGAAATGTAACAGCAAAGGTGTGGCTTAGTACATACATTGCATTTCCCTTGGTTTTATATATTCATATACAGCTAAGATTATAAGGAAGCTCTTTCTTTAGCATTTCTCAACATTTTCAAGAGGAAAATAAGACTCTTTTTGAAATAGTTTTAGCTGATCAGTATTAGTGGGAGAGGAAAGGAGAGGTTCTGAACAGGGCTTTGCACTTCCAGTTTTCCTTTGAAAATCTGACATCTGAAGCATCACTCCTCTGAGTGCCAGGAAGCAAAGGTTCTTTATAAATGATGCTGCTGTAGGATTACTGTGTAAAAACTCTACAGCAACTACTTGTAAATAACAAAAAGCTAACACCACTGTGCTCCATAACTGTTGACATACACTGAATATTTATGGAGGCATTAATCTACAGGTTGTGCCATCCTTTATGGAAAGTGAGGGGGTGCAGCAAGGCTGAAAAGGAAAGCTCTTTCATTCATAACTAACTCTGCATCCCTAGAATACTTCAGCCCCGCTGTGGGACACATTTCTGATATTTTTTCTCTGATGCTGATTCAAGTCATTTGCCTAGCATTGCATCCTTGGGCCTCACTAAGTCCATCAAACTACCAGACAGACATGGAAGGAAAAGCAGGCCCAAAATGCATTTGGGATCTCGAGACGCAGAGACTCACACAGTCCAGTCAACTTCAACAGGAGCTGGCCACACAGACCCTCTGAAAATGCCAGACCATGCCACTTGATTCTCTTATGGGAGAAAATATAGAAGTCCTACCTAGAAATATAAGACAAGCATGAACTCCATTTCCATATGAGGGATCCTGCTATCACGTTAGGATTATTTAATCTTCTTCGCATCTTCTCTTATTTAAGCATTCAGTCCACAAAATACCCCAGCAGGTGAAGCAACAAACAACCACCATATAAAAATAATAGTAATAAATACTGAGAGTAACTCCGTGAAATCTGAAACACAGTAGGCCCACCATTCACCAACTTCCAGCCCAGAGCTCAAAAACGCTAATTAAAAATGTTTTCATCCCTCTGCACCTGTTTTCTGCTTTACTTGCAGAGTTATAAGCTCTTTGTAAAGGCCTCTAGTCCCTTATTTATTTGCCCTGCATCCAGTAGAACTCAATCTCCATTTAGAGACTGGAACGTAACTTTTATTCCAGTTTATTCCACACTGGAATACAGTACAGTCAATGTGTACTGTATGTGCATAAATCCTGCAGGCAGAAGGAGTCACTTCTCTTTTCAGACCCCTTCCCTTACTCAAAATTCATCATGAAAAGAACGACAGAATGGTAAAAGCTTTTAAAATTGATCTTTAAACACTTACAAAAAATATACCGAAGATATCTTGGAATGTTATACTTAAACGCAGTTGCCCATGCAAGCGCACACATGCAGACCTTAGAGCTTGTATCATATTCATGGCATGCAGCATAACCACCAGGGAAAGCTTTATTAGATGAAAATAAACCTGTTGTAAGAGATTTCCATGCAATTATTCTGCTGCCATTGTCCTGGCCAGGCACTGATGCAGCTTTTCAAATTAATATGCTTAGTTTTCCGAGCAGGAGATCAGAAAAGCGGAATTCTACGGGGAACTCAATTACCAAAGAAAATGATTGCTTGAGCATTCAAGAAATTGGAACTACATCTAATTGTGAATAGTAGATTATTATCCGGATTATGGACGGCAGTTTGAAATCAATTCAGACACAGAGCTACATATGCCTTGAGGATGCTATCTGCAAGATTTGTAGGGCTCCTTTCCAGCTCGGAGGGGCTCTCAAACAGAAAACTAAACTACCAGTGTGCGTTTGCTGGCTTCCAGGCAGGAATGCAAAACGCCAGCGTCCCTGCTGAGAAGTTAAAAAAGCAGAGAACCACAACAACAAAATCACCAAGGGAGCTTCCTTGGAATTTGTTCCTTTGCTATTCTGTATTCCTTTGGTGTGGATGAACATCAGCGTGTTCCTGCCTGGTTGGCTGTTCTGCTGCTTGAAGATTGCTGGTGCATTCAGGTGGTGGCTGTACATCAAGAGGGGAAGGTGAAGGCACCCTCCTGCCTTTGAGCTCTGCTATAGCAGAGAAATCCGCTTAAGTGGTGGAACAGGAAGGCAAGAAAAACAGGGCTTGGGCTCAAGAAGTTTTGATTCTTCAGGAAGCAAAACAGGGCATTTTTTAAGGGAGACAGATGTGATGATTTTGCTCCATTTCTCTCTGACTATAAGCAAGCACTACAGGAGGAAAAAAAGATCACAACATTGAGGAAACATTTGAGGATTATAACAAAGATGAAAGGATATAGGATCTATAGGATGCACACCGAGTAAATATCTGACAGAAATGATGCATGAAGTACACCTTGAAGAGTGGCATCAAAATGGTGCAAGGACTAGAGGAGTTCTTGGGAGCGGTGCTGGAGTTCAGCCAGTGGGAATAAGGCTGTAACAGCAGAGAGGCAGTGTGGACAATTTGAGACCCACAGGCACTCGTGCAGATTTCACACAAGAAAAATACATCCGTGGCACCAAACAAAACAAAAGAAAACAAACAAACAAACAAACAAAAAAACACAACAATAACAAAAAAAAAATCACACAAAAAACCCCAGGAAATTAGAAGCTGATTGGAGGAGTAAATTCGCTGTACAGGAGAACACAGTGAGAAAGCAAAGACAAAATTGCAAGGAAGAAGTGAAGAAGCAGGGGGTTCTTGGAGGTTTTTTGTTTGTTTTGAGGATGTTCGGGGGTTTTTTGGCTTTGTTCTGGTTTGGGGGTTTTGTTGTCATTGTGTTGTTGCTGTGTTTTTTGGGTTTGGTCGGTTGGCTGGGTTTTGTTGATTTTTTCATGAAAATACCATGAGGCAGCTGGGCAGTTTTGCAAGCAGGGTCCCTCCAGAGGTGGAGAAAGACCTGTGGTAGGTAGTGCCTGGTGAGGGAGCCACAGCAACTTCCTTCACACAGATGGTTTCAAGCAGAAAGAAGCTGAGCTACAGGTACGCAGAGTAAACACCGAGCCCACTTTCTGTGGGTAAACTCAGGAACTGAACTTATTTAGATTCCGAAACTAAAGTTTAACAGGGCATTTAGTTGTTTCCTACATATACATTGCCAAGGAGATAGAATAAATCTCCACAAAACAAAGAAACAGAAACCCCCAAACTGAACTTGATCAATACAGTGCTGGCACCAGAGTGAGAGCAATGTAGGCAATGAGCAGACTCAGATTGGCAATGAGAGTTTTTTAACCTCCCAGAGCAAGAGGAAAAGCAAAAGCAGCAACCTAGCACTCTAAAGCAAGGCACAATAAATTTTGCAGAAGGGATTACACCATACAACAGTCTGCAAGAACTGAGGAGGAAACTGGACAGCCTTATGCTCCCCACAAGGTGACAGCTCATATTTTTGCAAATATAAACACTTCTACAACCACCACCCCAGTGTTGTTCAAAGAAAAGGCAACGCTGCCTCATAATGTGGAAACCCTCAGTCCACTGCTCATGCTCATTCTCCTTAAACATGCCTTCAGGGATAACTTTTCCTGTATCAAACTTCCCCATCCACAGTTAGGAGTTCATTCGCAGCAGGTCAAGGTGCAGACACACTTCAGTGCAGAGTCACCGACCCATGTAGCTGGCAGGGAGTTAAATACCACACAGCTGCTCACTCGCTCTGCCCCGCACTGGGATGGCACAGAGAACTCGGGGGAAAAGCTAAAATTCACAGGCTGAGATAAAGACAGCTTAACAGGACAGGGAAAAGAATAATAGTAACAATAAAGATAATAATATACAAAACAAATGTCACACAATGCAATTGTCCACCACCTGCTGACCACAGCAGTGGCCTTGGCCAGCTTTCCTCCTGGTCTGTGCACTGAGCACGGCACCCTAAGGTGTGGAATATCCTTTGGATCAGCTGTCCTGTCTCCTTCCAGCTCTGCGTTCCCCCCAGTCTACTCACTAGCAGGGCAGCATGAGCAGCTGAAAAGACCTAAAACTAAAACATCAGCTTTAGGATGAGTTACTGTCACTCTAAATCCAAAACACAGCACTATACCACCAACTACGATGATGAACCCCATCCCAACTGAAACCAGGACACTCATCCCTTCCAGAGACACTTTCCAGACTTGCCTTAGTAGTACCAAGACAACTTGTCAGTAACTCACTCCAGCAGCCTTTAAAACCCTTCCGAGAGAGCTCCATTCCTTTTACGCTCCTATAAAACGTGAGTTGTGACCAATCCCATTTTGTATGCACTCTGACTCCAGGTACTTTGGCCAAACCATTTCAGCTGTATGGCTTTCTGACACACAACTGGTGTTACTCACATGTTTTGAAGGCTACTGCATTGCCTGCCACTTCTCACTGAAGAGAGGAATCGCTTGAGCCTTGAGACTTTAAACTCGGTGCCTTTTCTCCAGAAGGAGAGAAAAACCTGTCCATTAAGTTATTCCATAGCAAATGCGTCATTTGAAGCAAGTTAGTTTCATTTGCTGGGGTTTGTTTTCTATTTAATTGCTGATAGATAGCAAAGATAGAGATCAGAAAGAGGATTCCTCAAGTTCTGCTCTTATTTCTACCACTTCCCCCAGTTTCATCAGCCACAAAAGGAGGAAGAAACGCCTCCACTGGATGCATAACCAGCTGTGTGACTTTGGAGCAATCCCACCGGAGCGCCTCACATCTCAAATCCAACATGGCTCTTTCTACTCTACATTTAATTTTTAAAAAGTTATAAATGTGCCGTTGTCTGGCTGGAGCTTAAGGGGAACACAAAGGAACTCATCGGCAATAAAGTGCCAGCTGCTTCCCTCTGGCTAAGTTTATCACAGTTTAACAACAAACACTTTTTATATAATTTATGGCCTCTGCATGTTAATCCTCTTCAGGTGGATACCTCCTGAAGCAGACATTTCTAGTTCCTGTGCACAGAAATGTAACGAGGAAATGCTGTTTACCAGAAAACAACAATATATATATGTTTATGCATGTATGCTTATGTGGATGAATATGTGTAAATCAATACATGTAAAGAGCATGTGTGTATAAATATAAACATATCAATATATACACAAACCAAATATACATATAATAACTGTAAACAACAACCTATAATATGAATTTTTGAGTAATAAAAATTAACAAATATAAACATAATATTTTTTTGTAAAATACATAAATTCAAATTTTCACAGGTGGCAGCCAAAAGCAAAAGTTTGTGGCCAGTGAGGGCACACAGTGAGGGCTTCTCACTGGCACCACTAAGACCCAAGACTAAGGAAAACCTTTTTCTCAGAAGGCCAGAGCCTCTTTGAGCTGAGAGAAAAGGCAGAGCAGCTGGGACAAGTCTGGTAGACCAGAACTGGGGTAGAGGCCATTTGCTGTGGATGGGAGTCAAAGACATCACATTATGACAGCTGACCCTGGAAGAGAAACCTGTGTGTTGTCATTTGACACACAGACACACACTCACTTTGGTGAGAAGGCACGAACTGTTTATTACAAGATCTGACTCCACTTTGGGGGAGAAGGTTGACACCTCTCCCCATCCCATTGGCCAAGACAACTGTCCATCAGCTGTCCGTATCACTAAAATAAAGAATGTAAACTACCTAGACTAAGGAAAACATTGCTTCTGTTTATAACACCCGTGTGTGAGAAACAACCTAAGAACTATGACCTGTGAGAGACAAACAGAAGGCTGAAAAATCAGGGTGACACTTGTGGATCAAAAAGAGCGGCCTCTGAATCCAGGTCTCAGCAGAGCATGCAGCTCAGCAACAGCTAATTCCCACACAGCCCAGCTGGATTTGCAAATACACTCAGAGCTGAGCACAAGCCCAAGTGCATTCCCGGGTAAGAAACGCAGACAATCCATTATGTGAAGGTTAATAAGAGGTTTGAGTCAGATATAAATATGGGATGCCACAGTCAGACATCCCTTACGCTTCCAGCATCCACTGTCACTGCCTTTGCCAGCCATGTTACAAGCGTTTATACAACAGCCCACGCTCAGCTCCCTTGACAGTTACAATTGCTCAGGAATTACAGAATTAGAGTTGGACTTAAGGCCTGTTACGCAGTGATCATCTCATGACCAGAGCAAAACTAAGTTGTCACAGGTGCTAGCCTACACAAGTTGCTTATTTTTAATTTCCATCCTGTTATATTATTACTAAACACTGCAGAACTCCACTTCCCACATGCAAAATTTCCATTCGGCTCCACCCAGGGTTTGATTTCCAGCCTCTCCTATTCGGTTACGTTGGGGCAGTGAACTGAATTTCAGTTTTGACTTCAGCCCAGAAGCACGGACCACAACACTTAAGGACAAGCTCACCTTCTCCAGGGGAGAGGAAGAATGAGGGATGCCATCAATTGAGGCTGCTACCTCACCAAGAAAAGTCCTCAAACCACAGCAGAGAGAAGCTTAAACTCTACTTTCAAGTCATTTAAGCTTTTGCCTCTCTTTTGCCTCCTAGCAAGTTGTCTTCACAACTTCAAAACTGGTTTGCCCTCCGAAAGTACTTGATGTTTGATCTTACTCTCTTGCACTCACAGACATTAATCAGGGACAGGAGGTTTGCAGTGTGGGCTCCACAAACACAGAAAATAACCCCTCCACAGTGCCCTGTGACCCTTCTTACTTTTTCTGGTGACTACAGTGGGCCAGCAGTGCTTACAGGGGGCTGTAATGAAAGTGTACACAGGTTGTTATGAAGGAAAATATAAAGGAAGGACTACCAAGGAGTCAACATCATTTTTTACGACGCTGTTAGGTAATAGAAGGAGCTGACAAAACTTGGTATCCTCCAGAAACAAATTAGGTAACATCTATTAAAAGCAGTGCAATTTTTTCCCCCAAGTTTAGTAATCCTAAGCAGGCTCTACTCAGTTTTTCTGACGTTTCATAGAGTATCAGTGCAGTACAAGTCAAGGAACTCTGCCTCGTCTCACCGCAGCTGACAGAGCAGGCGAATTAATGCACTGAAGGAACTGCAATCTCCATGATGCCATGAAACTTCTGGGTTCCAGACTATAAACACTGTAAGCCCTCAGAGTGTCCCTAAGATAGAACAAGACACAGGATTTGGTTCCAAAGTCACGGTTAATGACAGCACGTCTCGGGAGCGATATTAAACTGTAAACCTTGGTGGGAAAGGCAGTCTCTCACTATTAGAGCTCAGGGTGAAGCCTATGGCCATATTATCTTTTACGTCAGCTTCACAGGTTTAACACTTTCCTCCAAGCCTCTGGTATTCTGTCTCGGAGAGATACAGGGGATTTAACAGACTTAAATGTGATACAGGCTGGCAAAAATCTTATAATCCTTTTTCTTTAATAAAAGAAAAATATCTAATAAATAACAGAACCTTGGCATGAATCTTTGAGGAAGATGCTAACAATGTCAGGTTATTTCCACAGAAATGGATTTCACAAACTTATAGAGATCCACATAACAGTACATATCTATACATAATAATTATTTCTTTACCTTACTAAGTGTATCCCTCTAAAGAGATTCCAAACCCAAGCTTACAAATCCTCTCCATTAAAACATTATCTGACTTCAAAATTTTTATTTAACTAGCAGATGATTCAAGACTCTCATCAGAGTGTGTGAAGTGGAACAGGAACCATGTGGCTTCCAACAAGATGAAAGAAAACCAACAGAAATAACTGACTCTTACTAAAGTTCCTGCCAGGAAAATGGTATGGATCATGGCTCATGTGGGAAAGGCTGGCTTTTCAGTTGGCTGCTTGTGCATCCCGATTTTTCAGTCCTCCCACTCCAACTGATTTCACTAGCAACCTTCATAAATCAGCCAATACATTATTACAAAAGGAGAATATACTTCCTGTCTCAATAAATGATAGCTGAAAATTTCCTAATGGGCCTTGTATGTGGGAAGAGTCTAACTTTGTACAACGTGCTGCATGGTCTGTTATCTACCGCTTCTGCACCTTAGAGAGAGCCCAATGGGCAAATACTGCCAAAAAAATAATGGGAAGGTACATGGCTGTTTTATCTTCCTCAGTTCTCCCGCGAGTAAGTGAAAATTAATCTTGCAAATGCTTTCACACAAGTTACTTTGTGTGTGAAAGCACATAAGTTCCTGAAAGGAATACATTAACCAAGCTGAGAAAAGTCTTCCGTAAGTAAGAAAGACTAAGAAAACAAAAGTGTTGGCAATTAGCTGCCTTTATTTTATCAGCAGACCAGATACTACTCCAATTACACTACACTTGACTTAGCACCAGCACGGCCCCTTAAAAAGCCCTGCCTTTTTCAACATCATTAATATCGCTCATGTCATGTGCCAATGCACGGCTACAGTCGCAAGATAAACAACATTAATGCAACGCAACAGCTACACTTAAAATACACATTTATTGTCAGATCAGCCCCACTCCCTGCTTGAGTCACACACAATCTCATCTACCAGAGCAGCTGCAGACAGTGCAAACGCCACGGGAGCCGAAGTGGAGCACGTCAAGGGGCACTGACTTTTAGACTTACAGCAGGCGCAGACGTTGAAAAGTTTGCTTGAAAGCGGTCAGAGACATTAGTGTGATGGGGCAAGGTACGGCTCCTCCGATTACACCACCAATCCCACACTCACTGAATTAAAACCTCCCATTTTCAACTAAGCGAGGAAGATTCAGTGGACTCCACAGTGGCAGTGAAGAAAACCTGCAGTTTTAGAGCCTCCTACCAGGACCACGTCACCCTCAAGAGATCTGCAAAAATTTTCATCAAGACATCTCAAAAAGCATCTGCAATTAAGAGAAGGGATGAAAATAATTACTACACCCCTCCTATTAATGTCAGCTGGATCCAGCTAAAATCTCCCTGCACTGTCTGCAAGAGCTACTCCCACAATTCTTTCTGAGCTTGTCTTTTTCTGGTGCCTATGGAAGCATATTTGTTTGAAAGTGATAGCGACTCGGGGTTTGCACGTGTGCTGAGGGCTCCAAAACACGGCAGGGACGTCCTCACTCAGGCAGGGATGGTACTGCATCACCTCCTCTCACTTCCAAGTTGCCTCACCCAGGACCACAGACCTCCACACCGAAACAATCACGCTCCAGTGCCAAGCACTCCCGGCACTTCATTTCGGCTCTGGGTCAGGTTTGAAAGCAGCGTGTCCCTACACCCTGAGCTCCTTTATTGTTCAGTGTATCGCTTGGTGTGAATAGCCTCTCCTCTCAACCTTGTTCTCAGGCCTTCCTAAATGCTTCAATAGCTTTTCTGAAATAGAACTGGTTACAGTAATACAGCTGTTCACCCTGTCATCAAGCTGTGTCAACCTTCCAAGGTACACAGCCAGCGCTGGCCAACAGATCACACAACACACAACGTGACCTAAGCCAGGCTCTAAGCTTCACCTTAGAGAAAAAAGAATCTGTGGCTGAGGTAACTCCTCTTCTCCACATTGTTGAGCCTGTTCTTCACTTTCTCCCCCCAATAAAATCTACTTTATTCCTGAGATGCCTCTTGTTTTGTTACTGAGATTCCTCTTCTCTGACTTTCTTACTCCTTTAAGTCCTTACCTAACCCTTGGCACGTTCCCGAAATAATCATTCTCTTTTGAGGTGTGCTGCTAGAAAAAGATTAGAAAATAGGTTTTGGAAGGAAGAAATCCCTACATACAACTGTGTCATCGCATAGCAGCGTGCAGCAACAACTATGAATGACTGGGGAAGGAGAATACACTCCTGCCAAATTCCCTAATACAATAAGAAAACGGTCTTTTCCTAGGTGTAAAGACAAATGACTTGTCAAGAACTGGAATTTCTGCCTAAAATCCTATTTTGGAACTTAATGGACTAGAAATGCCAATGTTCCCTGGGAAGAAAAGAAATGAGCCCCATCCTGAAACAGCATCAGCATCTCCTCACTTTGCTGCGCTAATCAGAACCGCCCAGGCTCCATCTCCTCTTCAACCCTTCCTCCCCAGCACTGTTCGGAAACACAAATATATAGGACACTCAAATTCCACGTGCTTTCATTAGTAGCCAGGAACTGACAACAATTAAAATTATTGTGCCACAAATAGTACTTAGAAGGTCTCAAAAGTTATTTAGTTTTCTAGTGAAAGCAGCGGTTGAATTTCAAGTCAAGTGAGAGGGATATTACGATGCCCACAGCCGCTTCACAAACTGATGGCTGCCTCCAAAGCTCTTACCAAAATTCACCATTTCATCTGTAGATGGCTTCTGAAAATGGATGTGTGTATCAAAAGGAAACTGAACAACTGGCTCAATAGCATTTGGGTAAGAAAACAACCTTTTTCAGACACTGTCCAACCCTTCAATCCACTTTATGTCATTAGAAACTATTTCTACTGGGCTCTGCTTGGAGGATAGCACAACTAGGGGAGGAAGTAACCTGCACTACAACAACAAATATGCCTGGTGTGAAAGCAGTAACTTTAAAAGCCTTTAAATGCAGAGCATTATTTAGTCAATCATATACCACAAAGCTGCCTCCCAGAGCTGCATGCCATTTTGATAAATTAACTGGGAAAACTTGAAGCATAATAAAGTCAAACGCAGACCCCAGATTACAGCAATCATGCTTGAATGCCACATAAAATACTTCCCACAATAAAAGTCATGCTTGCTACTGTTTAACGTTTAAGATAATTTTGAACCTGATCAAGGTCAGCAGTTGCATAATGTGTTCAGGTTTCTCTGCATTTGGGTGTTCAGAATAGGAGTGATACTGAAGGTGTAAATCTCTGGGGAATACCTGCCTCATATTGCTTGGGACTGGGCATCTCTGCAAGCTGGCTTGCCAAAGAAGAAGGGATCAGTTTTTCAGGCACAATTTAGGAAAACCACAGCATTTTGTTCCTGTGAATGTCTCCATAGACGGAAGTAATGCTGCACAACACATGAGAGGCCAAGGTGTGCTGCACAACTTGGTACCAATTTAACCTGGGGACAGAGGAAGATTCCTGCAAGGAGAGCACGTGGCTGCCCTACAAATGCCCATGGCAGTCAGAAGCCCTCCACGTACAGCACCCTATTTCTCTCCAGGTGCTAGTGAGCCCACAACTTTTTGGGAATCACCAGTCCTTTCCAGGGCACTATGTCCTTGTTCTGACTTCATTTACGGCACTTGTACCACTTCTCTTACCAAGAAATCTTTCCAGAAGTCCAGTTCTGATGCCACATCTTAATCATGAATGTAACGCAACTCCCCAGGTGTTGCTGGTGCTCGTCAACTTCCAAAACAGTTTTTCCGGTCTGAGCGAGGTTTTGGACCTCAATGCAGCACTGCCTCAGGAACAGAGGGATGTGTGGGACTAATAATTCTGAGTCTGAGAGATTTTAGCCTGCTAGCAGCTGCTAGCTTTCCCCAAGGGAAAAATATCTCAGGAAAGCTTCTTCTCAAAACAATCTTGGCAAACAACTGTCCTTTCTCAAAACAGTCTTTCTCCAGGTGGTGTTTTGCCTTTCTAGTTCTCTTTCTCTGCTTTTACCAATGGAAATAGAGGAGCGTCATTCCTAGTCACCGATCATGGTAAGTCTGGATCAGAACACCTCATAAAGGGTAGTGAGAATTAGACAATAAAGCCTTCTCTATACTCTTTACCTTCTGAAATATTTGGAGTCTCATCCTTTTTTCGTGTCCTACAACAACAGGGATGCGCTGCCATTCTCCAGAATAGCAGAGGGTGTGTGGCTGGGCTGGGCTGGGCTCCTGCTGGAAGCCCCTCCAAGAGCACAACTGGTTTCCAGTGACACATACAGGCATCTCTAACTCTCTGGAAGATGGTATTTCTTTGCCTTCTGTTTCTGACTATTTCTTCAGCAAAATCAATAAACAAAACGTTACTCCAGGTCTAACGGGAGCCACCACAGACAGCAGTTTCTCCTCCCATCCTTCTTTCCCCACTGGGATGCCACGGGTGCAGCACAAAGGGAAGCCATCAGAGGGAGAACAGAACAGCCCCCACCTCCTCTAGCCATTCCTGCTGGCACATTCCCACGCCCCCGGGACCAGGAGGTGCCAAAGGAGCCAGCAGTGCTCACGCACTGCCCTTTGTAAAAACATAACCTCAGGGAGGGGAAAGGAGAGCATTACTTTTCACTGAGTGTAAACACCGTGACTCAGTTTTATTTCCCAGGCATCCTGACTAATTCAGTCCTGGAGGAAGGAAAAAAAAAAAAAAGCACAGGATTTTTTTTTTTTCCTACCAACCTTTCTAAAAGAATCCAGTATTCCAGCTGCCAATTTTTCTTTGCCGAGGTAATACCTCTGACAGCAGCACCATTAATCTTATATGAGCCCCTGCAGTTCTTGTAAGGCCAGGCTGTAGGACTCTGCCCACCACAAGCAGCTGAACTTCAGACACGTAAGGTACATTCAAAACAGCACAGCCACTCTAAAGTCTACAAAAAGTTCAGTTTTCCTGATCAGCACTCCTTGTCAGAGGCTGCTGAGTGACCTCACTCAGCTCCCCTCCTGAAGGCAGCACACACAACCCACCACACAACCCGGAGCCAGGCTCCTCTTGGGTTTTGCTCAGATGGGCCTTAAACTGGAGTCCCAGTTATCGCATTTTTCCACTCGACTGTGCAGTGCAATCAAAAACTGCTCTGTTTTATTTTGCATTAGACTTTGGGCATTGCCTTCCTGCTTCTGGTACAATAAATTAAAAAACAGACGGGGAAAATAACCATCACAGCTCTCTGCAGAGCACTTGTGGCAGGCGGCTCATAGTAGGCATCGAGTTTTATAGTCCTGACGTTCACTTCCCTCTTTCCCAAACCCTCAAATACTGCACATTGCTCTGCCTTCCTGAAACTCCTCTCAGGAGTGCTGCCTCTCTCCCCCTCCTTGCCTTTCCTCCCTCTGACCACCACCCCTGCCCAGCAGACCCCACAGGCTCTCTGGGCAGCCCTAGGTGGAAACAATCCTTCCCAGCCTCCACATTCTAATTGCTTTTTGGTTCAAGGGTCCACACTGTCCTGTTTGCCTCATTTACGCCAGTGCTTACTCTCCTGCTCTCTGGACTTGAACGCTGTGGACAGTGAGCAATGCAAATCCTACTTTCTCCAGCTGGTCCTGTGCATCCTTTTCCACTGCTGGAGGCATGGCCAGCATCTTCCTGAGGCAGCAACTTCTTTCCATTCCCCATCACCCTCAGGCAGCAAAATGAGATCCTCCCCATGCATTTACAGAAGCCATTCCCAGCCTCTAATTTATCTCTTCTTACACCAAAATCAATACCTGAGCATTGTGGCTTCTGGTTAGCCACAAATATAAGCAAACCATCTCAAATATCCTTAGAGCACCTTCCAGTACCTGGGCAGGGTGCTACAAAAACGCCAAGGGGGGACTTCAAGAGTGTGGAGTGACAGGACAAAGGGGAATGGCTGACAGAGGTCAGGTTTAGATTAGTTATAGGAAAGAAATCCTTCCCTGTGCGAGTGCTGGCACAGGCCCTGGCACAGGGTGCCCAGAGAAGCTGTGGCTGCCCCTGGATCCCTGGAAGCCTCCAAGGCCAGGCTGGACAAGGCTTGGAGCAGCCTGGGCTAGTGGAAGGCGTCCCTGCCATGGCAGGGGGTGGAACTGGGTGGGCTTTAAGGTCCTTCCAACCCAGGTTATTCTCTGATCCTACGATGAATCTATGAAAATAGTTCTCTTGTCTTTTTTTTGGAAATATTTTCTTTTGGTCCTATGAGCCTCATGTGCAAGGAATATTTTACTTAACATAAATATGTATCCAAAGAAAGAAAATGGATGTTTTCTGAAAAGCAACACACACATCTGATTGCTTTTCCACCTCCTTTTTCTGTAGCTTGGATGTCAAAACACCTAGGAAATGAGGCTGATCTATCTTCTCAGGTTTCCTGATGCTATTTGTGATTAAAAAATAAACAAACACATGGGATTATTTACTCAAAAATTACTCAGGAAATGCTATTAATCTCTGGCTTCCAGCAGTGCTTTGCCCAGTTTAGATTTTTGCAACGGCTCTTGGTCACAACCGAGGCTGTCTGAAACACCTGACACAGCAGGAGCACAGCCAGCAGCTTCCTGCATCTAATGCTGCTAAATGAACTAGTAAGAGAGGTGGGAGAAAAAAAAAAAAAAAAAAAAAGAAAAGTGAAATGAATCTGCCCAGAGTCACAAACACTCCCTTCTGGTACACTTTTAAAACAAGAAAGTCCCCATACTCGGGTTTCTCAGCCGGGGTTTGATACACAAATGCCTTTCAGGTGTCCTGTTTTCCCCTAGAGGAAGTTTTTCCCTGCACAGTCCCCAGCCAGGGGCGTGCTGGCCAGCCCCTTCCCCGTGAATTGGTGTCTGTGCCACCCAAATCAGTCGCGGTCTGTGCCCACACTGAGCCCGTGTCAGCACAGCCCCAGCCCGGCCTCAATGATCCGCCTCAGTCCCGAGAGGTTCCCACTCGCCGTGAACCCTGAGCAGGGTAAAATAAATCCTGCTGCAGGCAGGGAGCGGGTGGAAGGCACCACATAAATGTAAGCAGTGCCCCGAGCATCCTCAGCAGCGCCTGTCTCCTCTCCTGGGGACAGCAAATGCACGGGACGGGCTGTTTTTCCAGGGTTATCTCAGCCAGAGAAACCCAGTTTAAAGAGATCTTGGACAGCACGATCAGCGAGCTGTGCCCGGTATTACAGATGTGTGCCCAGTATTACAGATCTGTGCCCGGTATTACAGATCTGTGCCCAGTATTACAGATCTGTGGTGCCCAGTATTACAGATCTGTGCCTGGTATTACAGATCTGTGCCTGGTATTACAGATCT
Organism: Donacobius atricapilla; assembly: GCA_013397315.1. Lineage (NCBI taxonomy): Eukaryota > Metazoa > Chordata > Aves > Passeriformes > Mimidae > Donacobius > Donacobius atricapilla. Next base: position 637,978 of record WBMY01008455.1, read on the forward strand.
GTGCCCGCTATTACAGATCTGTGCCCGGTATTACAGATCTGGATCTGCTGTTCTGCTTCAGAGAGGCCAGTGCTATATGGTGTGTCACAATGAGCTCTTTGTTCTTGCTGCTGGGGAGGGGCCACGCTTTAATTTTGGTATCGATGAAATAATGAAAGGAGAATTTCCATAGGAAACCACACGAATTAATCAAGCAGAGCACAAGGACCCTCATAACCTGCTTTCAAGAAGGGAATTCACTTTGAACTCAAGGACATCCTAATTCTTATACCTGGAGCACCACATCTCTGACAAAACAACCACATTTTGGGTCTGCATGCAGAGAAAGGCAGTGATGCTCTGCATGCACGTTGAACTCACCTACTGAATGCATGAACTCACCTACTGATGTACTTTTTATTTATTAATATGCATTCCTTCCCCAAGCACACTCCTTCAAGGTCTTCCAGCTACACATTGTAGTCCATAGGTCTTATCTTTCCTACCTGCCTGGTGGATTAGGCACAAACCTTTCCATAAGACAGAAGCCAAGTAACCATGACTACACTTAGAAACAGGTCTGCAGCCTTCAGAACTTTGCCACCAATCTGGAAAGGCTTCTCTGGTTTATAACTTTTAAATCGCATTGCTCTCCAAGTCTCAAGTGTAATTATTTTACAGAAATTACCTTCTTTTCACCTAAAAACCATTTTAAAAATGTTTCTAAGGCAAATGTCACTTGAGCCTCAGGATGCAAGGATGTCTCATCCGTTTTCCCTAAGAAAGCAGAAAGACTTCTCTCAAATATTTTTGAATACAAGTCTCACTGTTGCTTTCGGAGATCCTACTGCCCCATTTCATAATCACTGCCCCAAGACTCCTCTGCCTTGGAGATGGTGAGAAGAAGAGCAGAAACAGCTTAACTCTGTCAGCAGCAGAACCATCTCTTTCTTCCCTTCAGCCAGAGGTGAAGCCTTCAAAAGGTCTGAAGGAAAAACACATTCACGCTCTTGGAAAGAATGAGATGGAGATCCCTTCCAAACAACTTGTTCCAAATAACACAGAATGCTGAGTGCTGTGGTGCTGCAACGACACACAAAATAAGGCCCGTAAGTCAGGATTTGTAGGCTGACTTGGCTTAAGCTTGGCTTAAGCTGCTGAATAGAAAAATATTATCTTTAACAGGCTTTACTGAATCCCAGCCACATTATTCATCCATAGAGTTTGGGCTCATAGCTCTAAACCTCTTTAGCAGCAGCAAGATCCCCGTATTTGTGCAACAGCTTTAAAAAGCCAACATTTGTTTGGGCTTACAAACATACTTAAGCCTGTTCTTCAAACAGCAGTTGATGAAAACAGCACTTCTCAATTAAACCAGCATATATTAACATTTATTAATTTCCTCTCCCTCCTTTGGCTTAGTCTCAGGGTGACAAATAGGCCACGAAGACATCGGCCAGCTCCTGATGCCGGAGGTGCAGAGGAAGCCCGGGAGGTGCAGGCAAGCACCTGCCTTCTGCTGGAGCCAGGTCCAGCCAGGACAGCAGCGGGAGGCACGTGCCCTCGCACAGGCTGGCCTCTGATGCCCTGAAGTGCAGAAGGCTGGTCATCACACTTGGAAAACCAGAAATGGCACAAGAGGCGTTAAGACATTCCTGGCAGGTAATGAGGTGCTAGAGTGAAAGCCCCCAACATAGAGAAATACTCATTTCTACTCCACTGGGTCATGGGAACATGACAAAGCTGGGATGCACGACTGGAAAACAACAAACAAAAATCCAGTCTGTGATGAGCTTTAGATCATGCCTCACACTTTAAAATACATGTGTAAAGTTTGGCTTTTCCTTTTCCCAGTGAAGAGCTTCAAATCCAGCCCCAGTGTTGCCTCTGGTTCACTGCTGTCTGCAGAACAAAGACGCTGCCGTGTGCAGTACCAGAAATGCTCCCACAGCATCAAGTGACTGAAAGGAAAAGGTGTTTCAGGAGAAAAAGGGAGTAACATGTTTATTGTATAATGACACAGTGTATATGCTGAAGAAAAAAGAACTGAAGTGCTGTTTTCTTTCTTCCCTTCTCCTAAAGTCAAAGAGGACAGAAACCCTCTCTCCATCAAAGAGAGCAGCTTTGTTTTCCAGACAGCACCAAAAGTTGCTGTCACTGAAAAACACAGGCTTGCAGATGACCAGAATATATCTTGTCCTCCAGGAAAAGAGAGTGTCAAAGTTTTAAGGTCTTGTTGAGAGTCATGAGTTCACATTCTCCCTTTCCTTTAAACTACCAGGAGAACTGTAAACCTGATGTAAAGCATCATCTAAAAAAACCCCAAAGGCTTCCAGACATCAAAAGCAGCGCAATGCAAGCTTAAATATTTGATTCCTAGAAGCATCCATATAACAAGGTACGGAGACATACCTATGAGTTGCAAAATAAACTCATAACTGCGCCCTTTACAATTCTGCCCCGAGCTCCTGTATCGCAATATATAAACCAGAAAGATAATCTCCATATGCTTTCTCTTCAGAACTTAACAAAAAAACGTCAGAGCTAAATGAATGCATTTTATAGCCATTTGGTGGGTCATTTTCTCTCTTATATTGCACAGTTTCTGGAAGTGATACTTCCCTCTACCAGCTCAATCAGGGAGTTTGCCAGCCTTCAGCCCCAAAATCTCCCTAACCATTACACCAACAAAGAGGGAAGATTTTGGCCAACTAGCACAACTCTCCACACAAACTGGGGAAAGGTAGTTACTAATGATAATTAAGAAGCAACACAAAATTAGGGGGAGCAATGCCTTGTCCCCAATTAAGTCAATAGCCATTTTATCACTGACCACAGTGAGATAAGAACATGAGTCATTGCAATTAAATACTTTTTTTTCCTTTTTGAAGTTTGGGCTACAATATATGAAGTTACTGTTCATCTGGCAGGACATTCTGGCAGAAATTTATTTAATGAGGAGAATCAGAGGAAGAAACAAATGAGGCAGGACAGCACCAGAAGGCTCATGATGGGTTGAAAAGAGGAGAGAAAAGCAGGGATGTGATTATCTCTCCATGTCTGCAAGAAGAACTGAACTTGAGCAAAGCAAAAGACTTTACAAAGCTGATGGAGCCGTTAAGATGGGAAGCAGTTTGTTTCCCCCAAATAAAATCAGATCAGGTGGATTTAGCGTTGGGTTTTCCCAGGATCTCAGAGAGCAGCAATGAGCGGAGAGAGGAGGTCAGGCAGTAAAAGGCCCTGTGGTGAACAGCAAGATCTCCTCCCTCACCCGGCACTCCACATCCCCTTGGAGGGAAATGTCCCAGAAAAGCAGAGATAACTGGAGTCACTCCTTGCCTGCCACGTGTACAGCACCCAGCTCCAGGCACCTTTCCCCGCACTCATGTCAGCTAAGGGAGCTCAGCACAGCCAAGGGACCTGAAAAATCACACAGAGCAGCACCCAGGCCCCAACATCCACAGCACACGCATTTGGGAATTTCAGAGCAGACCAGATCTACCCCAATCCTGTGGATTGAAGCCTTCTGAGCAACTACAGAGCTTTAGTTGCTCTCAACTAAAGCTGATTTGGAGCACGTCATCCAGTGGAGTTTCAGCCCAAAGAATGTGAGTACAGGCACCTTGAGGCAGCTCTACAGCAGAAACCCAGACTCAGTAAGTGGGGACAGGAAAGTCCCTTCAAAAACACACTCCAGATGCGATGTGACCTGGAACAGTGACAAGAAAAAACTTCTCCCTAGGAAAAAGCACAGGTGCCTCCCAGGGAGGCCTAACTGCAGCGTGCTGCCCAGGGCTGACCTGTCCCAAGACCAAATGCAGCTGCGTAAAACTGGCTCTAACTTGTAACTCCAGTGAAGGATGCCCTATCCAGGGCCATGTGGACAGCACCAGCCTGGGGAGGTGATGGCATTCAGCAGACTCTACATCGATCCCTGTACAAGCAGCCACAGTCATTTACCAGCTTGGACATTGCAGTGGCAAGCACTTTCCATTTGGAGGAGTCCAGAATATACCAAAATTTGTTCTTTTATTCTGCAGTGTGGAGCTGGGTTACAGTAACACAGTCAGAGCTGCACCAACTCCTTTTACTCTCAGATAATGTGAGCTGCACTGCCGTATCAGAAATGGATGTGCTATTCAGCTCTTAGATTTATTTGGGTAATATCAATTCGAGCTGATTGCAACCTACTGAAATGGCAACTGCTGGACACACATTTAAATTTAACTATCTGTTGTGACACACTGATAAATTTAGACTGGCTCCAGGACCAGTGTTTTCTCTATATGTCACTTCACAGCAATGCTCTGTGCCACTGAAAACCTCCGGCAGTCCTTAAATTGCTGTTGTGTCACTTTTTCCCAAACTTAGCCTTTTGAAGAGCACTGGAAAATCCTACAGAGGTGAGAGAAAGTGTTGCTAACACTGCCTGGACTTGCAGGCAATTGCTGCTGGCTTACCTTCCACTTTGTCTGCCCCAGTCAGAACCACCCCCACCATTTTTTCTGTAAAACGCACACACACACACATACACACACAAAGAAAAAGTAACAAAAGCAAAAAAGAGCACCTAATGCTACAAAGCCAACACCTGCACAAAGTCTAGGTGGTTTGCAAGGCCGTCCATTTAATAAAGTGAGCACCAGAGGCTCGGAGAGCTCCTCACTGCTTCTTCCCCATCTGTGCAGCAGACAGCTGACATCACATGGGTGGTTTTTGCTGAATTTCCACCCTTCTGTGACTCAGGTATGAACAACCCGAAAAATTTATTTATTTTTAGACATTCGTCCCCAAAGGCAAATTGTTTTCCCTGTGAAGCCCACAGAGCTATCAGAACACCACTGAAATGAATGTTCTCCATTATGAGGGCAACTAACCCCATTAAAAGAAATAAATAAACCGACACAAAACCTGCACCTTACATTTCCTGCATGTGTTTTCACATATGCTACTGCTTTGCATGTTCAAGCAGCAAATAAATCAGTTCTTCACACAAAGGTTTCAATGCAGGAATATACTGATCAGGAATTTATTCTGTTTGTGGTCTGTGCAATCGAAGATGTGTAAGAAAAGCTTCAATTTCTTGATTTCTCAGGTTTGCTCCTCTTGGGAACCAGCAACACACAGCAGTGAGGAATGTGGCAGCCAGGAATGCCAGGATGCTACCTGGCAGCTGGGGGTATTTTGTGAGCAAGATAAACACAGACACCTCTGCTTGCTCCTATATCAGTCTGACCCGCTCAAAAATCACACAAGTGTAGGACAAAAGAGGATGACCTTGTGAAACTTTCCATCTCATGCCAGCTCAAGAAGTGGACAAAACTCAAAGCACCCCCCAGGAGATATTTTGGATGATAGCTGGATGCCATTTTGCCTCTCATACTGGAATTTCACAGGGGAGTTTCACTATGAAGATTTCTGTATGTGATACCTGCACACTTCTGTTGCAAGAGAACACGTATGTCAGTGCTGTGCCCATGAAACAGCAGAGCACTATGTGCAACCAGACACACAAAAACGCCAGTAACACACAGTAAGCAAGGAAATATATCATTTCAGGTTGCATTGAAAATATATTTAGTAACAGAGGATTAGATGGGAAAATCTTCCTTGGAGCATAGTAGATGAAAGGTTCATGCAGCGATGCATAGAAGATAAGGACAGTTATTGCCTGTTTTCCATAAAACCAGAGTCCTTGCTCGGGCACTATCACCTCACCCAACCTTTCCTCCCAGCTGGTGGAACACTTAACCCCACGGCGGTTCCCCGACGAAGAGGTGAGGAACAGCAGCAAGGCAGAACGCTTTGCCGGAGGTGCAGCGCAGTAAGGGGGTAAGACCAACCCACATCCACGCTTTTCTCGGCTGTGATCTGTCCAGGGAAGGCAAAGAAAAACAGATGAGCAATCCCTGCTGTGCTGCACCTCCTGCAGCAGCCCCGAGGGGTGGCCTCTCCACGCTTGGCTCTCCACAGCAAGGCGAGGCACCGTCCTTCGCATCTGTGGGAGCATCAGGGGCATGCCACTGCCACAGCAAGGTAAGTTACTGCTGCCTTTAACTCCTGCCGGGCACAGCGCTGGGGACAACGAGGCTCCAACAGGCAGTGACAGGCTCGCAGGCAAACACATGTGGGGTTTATCCTCTCAGCAGAGATCCTCCACATCGCGCCTGAAAAATTATCCTCAGGACAGGCTGCCTTGCCAGGCTCTCTCAAACATGTTTACAACCCACGTCTACAATGGAGCAGGAAGAATATGCTCGGCCTGAAGATTCCTCCAAATCTTAGAGATTTCTTTCGCCTTACGGCTGAACAGTGTGCAAACATAAAGCCAAAAAGGAATCATTTCTGAATACTTCCTGAAAACCGCCATTCAGATGAATTCCGAGAAGGAAAAGGACCCCACTGTATGCTCTGCAGCTGCCGAGTGAGACAAAGCAAAGCTCGGGTAGCAAAAGCAACATCCATGACACAGCACAGCCGGGATATTTACAGCCAAGCCCTGGGGATGAGACCCCACAGGAAACCCCCCAAAACACCAGGCGGGCTTTGCCACGGAGCAAAGGGGGCACAAAGGGGGCACAACAGCAGCGCCTGGGCTTTGCCCATCAGGAAAGATGAGAGCCCAAGGTATCATTGCCTCCATGCTGGCCCTCTCCCCTGGAAGGAGTGGAAAAGCCCTTCTGGAGCTCCTCAAGGGGTTGTTCCAACACTGTGGCTTGCAGAGAGCAGGTCAGCTCAGCCCAGCTCACTGGCTTCCACCTGGCTGCTCTTATGAGCGATTTTTCTCTCCCATAACTAAATACAGGAACTGTGCACAGATTTGTTGAGTTGGCTTCCCACTCTCTAAATTAGTTATGGAGTAAAAAGGAGAAGCCAGTCACTTAGGAAGAAAAATGCCCTTTATACAGTCACTTAGGGAGAAAAAGAGCCTCTAAACTTTGAGCCACACAGCTAGCTGCTCCATAAGACAGGGTCCTACCAGTTCTGAGGGACCACTTGGTCCCTCGGCTGTGTATCACCAGCTACCTGCACCAGCACCATCCTCTGCTTCTGGCAGCAAACAGTCCCTGGGTGTTGTGTCACTTCAGGCTCCAGCACAGGGCGCCTCATCTCCTCTCTTTTGCACTCTTCTCTCCTCCCTTCACCTTGCCCCCTCTCTCTGGATGACCCCCACAGCTTTTCTTTTTCTTCCCTTCTTCCTTCCCTCTACCAGCTAATGAATTTCCCTAACCCAAACCCTACTTTCTGCTCATTAGGAACATGGGAGTAGCTCCCTGTTATGCTGTATTTACTTTAATGATATTATTTAGCAACCAGATGTCTTTGTAAGCTCTGAATTCCTCCACGCAGACTACATTCCCTGATAATCAAGGGAGAAAAAGTTGCAACTCCAGCTGTGACTCAAGGAACTCAATTTGTTTCCATTGGTAGGTGCTTATTAAACACCTCCTTACTAAAGAAGCCTCCAAATAAACATATGAGAACATTTATTTCCATTGCTTATGGGGATGTCTCAGTGAAAACAGGATTTGGAGAATAAACTACAGCCTAAGATTTCAGCGCCATACCACAAAGTTGCCACGGCCAATGATCCTAACAGCTACTGCAGGGAAGAGAACTGCTACCTGCAATCAAAAACTACGCCTGAATACTGAAATTTTAAGTTAACTGAATATTGATCACATTTTTAATGCTGTCGTTAAACCTCTTGAAGATGCTGTAATATCGTTCCTCAGCTCCTGGAGAGCCCCTGCTGCCAGAGAGGTGATGTGCAGAGCGATTACCCCCACAGCAGCACATCCCTGGTTCAGACAGGCATTGCTCACTCATTGTAGGAAGAAGGTGCCACTAAGCACAGTGAGGGAGGAAGAGCCCCTCTTCTCCTGGGTGCTGATTTGGGTAATGGATACAGGCACTGGCAGCGATGGAAACAGCTTCCACCTGATGCACTCCGTAGCTTCGCACGTGAGCTGAGCTTCTGGATGTTCTCACTGCATTATTGCTTTCACAACAAACTGTCTTATTTTTATCCAGAGGTCAGACCCTGATGGCCTCAGTTCAATCTCTTCAAGAGTTACTCTGTGCTTCCCCGGTTAAAAAAATGAAGATAATCCCAGGATCCAGCCTCAGACACAGGCAGGAGCAGCAGCTCCTTCTGCCCAGAGCCACCAGGGCAAAGGCACACTGCCTGCATCGAGCACTACCAGTACCCCACGGTCCTGAGCAGGGATCAGCCATGCCACAGGCAGATGAAGGATCACAGAGTGGTTCTGAGCACAGATCAACCATGCCATGGGCAGATGAGGGATCACGGAGTGGTTCTGAGCAGAGATCAGCCATGCCATGGGCAGATGAAGGATCACAGAGTGGTTCTGGGCAGGGATCAGCCATGCACGGGCAGATGAAGGGATCACAGAGTGAAGCATCCTCCATGCACTGACCATGAGACTGCTGCAGATGGGGCAGCACGTGGTACTCAGGCAGCCCCTGCGTACCTGCAGAAGCAGGCAATGCAGGGCCTGAAGACACCACAGGCTTTGACCAAGCTGGAAGAGAGGAGGAAGGGGCCCAGCTGAAGCCCTCAGCAGCACCTCCTGGAGCACTTGGCTACCCAAGTCCAGCGCAGGTCCCTGCAGTTCCCTTGCTGGGCCTCCATCAGGAGGTTTATTTACTAAACCAGGGAATAATGCATCACATGCAACATAATTTACTGCATAATCTCCCAGCTGGTCTGGAAAAACTCATCCTGGTGTCACTGTGATTACCAGCCACGACCTTTGTGTCTGTCCTTTGAGCTGGATGTTGTTTTGTGCTGCTTCATCCGTAACTGTAGCACAGGACAAATCTGTTGGCTCCTTCTTATTTTTTAAAATCCCGAAAGATAGCATCCCACTACCCTTCCCCATCATTTAATAAATCAAATCACAGGATGTTTTTTATGATGGTTAAATTATGTCACATAATGACGCTTTTTTTCTTTCAGCACAGAAGGCAGAAATAAATACAACCTACAGTTGTTGGGCAATCTCTCCCCTACCTGGACATTTTCACAAGGCGGGTACTCACACTCATCAGCAAGGACTCACTGACAAGCCAAAGAAATAACAGACACCAGATCAATGAACATGGATTTCCAGGGTTCCTTCCTGGCTGGCACAAGCCCTGTTCCCCATTTTCCAGCAATCCAAGGAAGAGCAGCAGAGGGCTGGAAAGCATTGCTGTAATATCACCATAAGTCTCCCAGACAAAGCACTCGAGATCTTCAGCTGGTCTAAACACTCCCCTGACAACAGGTAAGGAATCTGCTGAAAGAAGGGGTTTGGGGGGGGCTTCAGGAGTGTGGAGATGGGTCTGGGAAACAAAAAGCTCCACAACCAGCCCAAAAGACAGCAAGAGGGCACACAGAAAACCTGGGCTGGCTTCATCCTGCTGCGATGAAGGTCCACCAGGGATGTGTTTGGAGCAGGTACCATCATTCATCTCTCCATATTTCTCAGAATCCTCCCCCAGTCCCTAGCAGCTCATGGAGCAGAACCTCCTGAGCCACAGGTTGTTTCTCTGCATTTAATGACTCCTTGTGGAATTTTCTTTGATGTACGTGTTCCTCACTTATTCTAAAATGTGTCAGAGATTTTAGTGGTGTTTAAATGAACTTGGGAACTCGGGCTTAAACCTGTCACCACTATAAATAAGTGACTGATTCCAGCAATGGTTTGTGCCTACTGCTGTTAGAGATTAATTTGGCTCCCCCCGACTCAATGCACACGGACAAGCCAGCTTCTCTTGAAGAGGTGGCTGGACTGGTGTATTCCCGTGTTTGGGACCAATTCCCCACTCTTGGCAAAAGCATCACAGCAGATTACAACCACCTCCTGCTCCCCTCTCTCAGCTCCTCACCCCTGGAAAGCTAAGGGGCTTTCCCAGGTTGAGGTAGGGAGATGGGGAAGGAGCCCCAGACACGGTGCCTGCAGCAGATGCTCCACTGAAAATCCATTTCCTTGGGGAGATCTGCACGGCTACGACCCCACACCTCTGCACATAGCTGCTTGGCAACCAACCTTCCATTACAAGATCAGGAAAAATGTCTGAACAGCACTTGGAATGGACCACTCAGTCGTACTTCCACGCATTTCAGTACAACACAACATCCAGAGCACAAAACTCACCAGCAAGTCCCCAGGCTAAAGAAACTCAGCCCCAAATCTCTACCTCTCTGCCCACCCCCATCACTTTGCACCTTTGTCTGAATAATGTATTTATTAATTAAATGTATTTTTAATCACAGACTACAGCCTGCCAGTTTCTGTGTGCCAGCAATAAAACAGCTTTTTACTGGGTGAGCACCACAGTAATATAGGGCTTCAAAATATCACCCATGGTGGCTTTTATGCCGGCGAATCCTGCCCAGAAGCTGTGTGAGCATTATGTGCACCTTCATCTCTCCTGCAGCATGGTGGCACATGTCTGCCCATCCACAGCAGGTTTCAGTAAAACAGCAGTGACAGCTCAGGGGGCTACTCGGAGCCCTTTCTTCTGAAGGGAAGCAGGTGAAGATGAATGATGATATACAGAAAAGGGGGAGATCCCAGTTCGTGCTCCTGCTAAACTGCTCAGTGACCCATTTTTAATGATTTAGAGGATCACACACAGAGCTTGACTTTTTATTCAGAAAATGCTCAGAACAGTTAAACTATGCACAAAGACTAATGTGAAGGAGTCTGAGAACTCCCTGGGAGCATCTTGAAGGGGAGCTGAGAAACCAGAGCCTGAGCTGGAGCTGCAGCACTCCCAGAGGTCCCACAAGGCCACCCCCAGCACTGCTGCCTCTGTTCTCTTCCCGGGTACAGTTCTCCCCAAGAACTTTTACAAATGCACAAATGCTCCTTCCCAGGTGTTTCCAGCTGGACCTCCTACTTTTATGTATTAAAAACAACAAGATGCACTTCTGTCTCAAGCCTCTTGTCTCCTGCTACTAAAGCAGCCTTGGTCAGCACTCTCACAGTCTGGGACAGGCTGCCTGTGAGGGCCAAATACTGCAGAGAAGAACTAAAAAAGCTGCTGAACAAATACACATTTCCCTTTGTATACTGTATTTGTATTTCAAATTTCTATTGTATTTGCATTTCATTTCCCTCCTTTAAAAAGAATGAAAATAAGAGAACCAACAAAGCCAATTCATTTTTCTTTTCCTGCAAAGGTAGTTAAGTCAGCTTCTCCACCACTAGTTCATCACCCCAGTTTGTTACACCAAAATGTGCTGTAGCCATTTAACAGGGGCAGAAGAACTGTGTGGCTTCTTCCAGGATGGAAATGGCACCGAGACCACAAACACAAGGCTGGGAGTAGAGCATAGAGCCAGGACACACCAGTCTGGGAACGCAGGGAGAGGCCAGTCCCTTCGGAGCAATGCAGCAGCTATCAGCCTGATTTCCCTCCTATGTGGCTTCAGAAAACATAAATATGATGGTTAACTTCCCATCACAGCATCCCGCCTCCCGCTTTGTTCCCCACTCCATGGATCAGAAGGGATAGAAGACACACTGCAGGAGGGACCTGTGAATCACTAGGGCGGACGCACAGGGTGTAAATGTTTTGTCTTATTTTAAAAGGCACTGGTTTACCCAAGGAGGGTTCACTCCAAGAAACGACCACCTCAGTCTTGTACCCTTCTACCACCTCCCTGAATTTAATAATCTCTAATTAGCTGGGAGAGCAAAAACATCCTCCAGGTGTGCTGGGATAAAATCATCTTAGCCAGGCCATTTCCATACTGTGTAGTTGTTCTCACTTTGCCTAAAACGTGTCCAGATGCTCCAGGGGCACCATTTCAAAGGCACAGGTTGCTCCGTGAAACCACCAGCATGAGCTCTGTAAGTCCCAGGCTCCTGCCCAGAGCTCTGTCCCAGGCACCAGCACATTGCCAGGCACACGGCTTTGTTAGAAAAGCAATTCTTTGAGAAAAGCAATTCTTCACCCCTTCCTTCCCCCATTTTCTCTGATAATTTGATGCTGGACCGTCATACAAGAGCATCTCAGTATTTTATAGAGGCAGCACAAAAATTCACAAGTTAAAAAAGCCCACCTCAGTGGCAGAGAGATCTGCAGTTCACCAAGACCGGTCTAACATTTCCGTGCTTTTCTACCACACCGTATCCTCTTTTTTTTGTTCTTTAAATGCACCGACATTTCACGCTCTAAGGACTGGCACAAGGTGAAGAGCTTTCCCCTTCTACAAGCACCTTGATGGGCCATCAACACTCAGGTGGGAAACGCTGCTGGCGTTACCTGCAGGAGTTATTTAATCCATTTTGTAAAGGTTAGGACAAAATTAAGATCGAAGTTTCATGCTCTCGACACTTCCTTTTGTCTTTTTTCTAATGGTATTTTTAAGAAATTATTGCTGCAATAAAGGAAAGGACAAATACATGTCAGTGCTAGAAAACAAATTTATATCCCTGCTGTGACAAATGGGCCGTGCTGCACTGTGTCCCTGGTCGGAGGGGACGCCCCAGCCCGGCCTCACTTAATGGCAACTTCTTATCCTCCCCTGCCAGGCCGAGTTTCCATCTGGAGATTTGATATTTGCCTTCATGGCTGCTTCTTAATCAAATAGGGTACTTTTAGAATGAAATTACCGTGGCTGTATTACAGATATAAGACATCTCACTTCAAGGGCATAAGCCAACCATTAAATGATGGACATTAGAAAGAAACTTTTCCTTGTGAGCAAGGTGCCCACAAGGTCCCAACGGTGCCACTCGCATTTCTGATGGAGAACAACACTTTTGCCCCACAGCGCCCATCTCCTGCGCACCTGCATCCCACCTGGCACGTGGGATTTGCTCCCATTTCTCACAGGGGAGGTGTCTGCAAGCCTCAGGCTCCGACCTCTCCTGCAAGGTTTTTCCCCTTGCAGAAAAGAAAGCAGGGCTCACAACAAGGACCATGGTAGCAGACAGGGCTCTTATTGATATTTAGCAGCTGCCCGAAGAGGCTGGGGTTCTCCAGCCCTGATCCGTGTACCAAGGAAGCCCCAAGAGCTTCGCCACTGCCTTCAGCCACGCCAGGATGAAGCACACCAGGATCTCATTCATTTACGGACCTCAGAGACACCTGACTTCCATTCTGGGGGATGTGCCACGGTTTGGGAGGGCCCCCCTCACTGGGGAACACTACTGCAGCCACGTGCCACAGCTCTTTGTGGAGTTACAGCGACTTGTCAGGATCATGAAACCATGCCAAACTTGCCCAGCAGCTGCCCAGCAGCCCGTGTGCCCACCATGGGTTGGAGCTGCTGCACAGAACCCAGAACTGCTCTGTCTGGGGAGATTTGCCAAGATCAGACAAGGAGAGGCTCCTTCCCCAGCACCAACTCCATTCAGAACACCTGGGAACTCCCACAGTGACAGGCTCCAGATGAACACGATCCTGTTGCACGCACAAGGTAAAGGAAATGGTTTGGCACAGGAGGCAGAGACTGAGCTGTACAAGATCAATTTATGAGCCATCATTTTTAGTGGCATTTCTGTATAGTTACTTTCCAATTATCCATTATCCCAAGTTTTCTTTTCCTCCCAGCTTGAAGATAATTCAAAAATAACTTGATTACACACACTTCCCATCAGTGGCAGCAGTACTGAAGTAAAAAAAAAATGTTTTCCTTGTTACTGTCTAGTGCTCAATTTTCTGATTTGATTTTTTCACGCATTTAATGTAGCTTGTTGAGTAGCAATATAATCAAGAATGGCAAGTACAAAGACCATTTTTACAGCAATTAAATCATCTCTAAAGAAACTAGAAATAAAAATAGTTGGAAAGAAAATCTGATCCTACTGGAAATCCATTTGTTTTAAAAAGGATGGACTTGTTAGAAAGGGAGCTGATTAAATCAGCTGAGGCACAGTATAAAGTAATTGAGTGGGGGGGAATTGGGCTGGTTAATTGTTGTGCTGTAAACATTATTACTGCAAACCTAAGTATTTGCAGAGATTACGGTTGGGTGTTTGTTCTTCCAGTCATGAATACGAGATTTCTGTCTGAAACAACAGCTGTATATAATATGCTGTAATAATAAAACAACATAATGTATAGAATTCTTAAATATTGCAAAATTCAGACACCACTCATCTCTCATTTCTTTCAACAATAGATGTGTTGGGGACCTATTTTGACTGGGCAGGTGAAAGCTGCAGGACTCATTTCGAAAGATACACTCTGAAAATCCCAGATGACACAAAAAAGGCTTACAAAAGGGGGATGCCATTCCATGCTTTGCATGGACCTTCCAGGTCTATAGCCCCTTAACTCCTTTGGGCAAGGGGGAGAGGAAAAGCTGGCAAGCAGGACAAAGGGAAAAGCTGTCCCACTCCAAATCCACAGCAGACTGACAGGAAGGAAAACCATTTAAAATAAAGGAGAACAGCAGGACAATTAGGGAAGGTTTCCCACAGCTTTATTAATTCTCTCTGGAATTCCTCTAAAAAGCATGAGCCAATCTTTCACACTGTCGCATCGTTTCTGCTGCATGCTCTCCTCTCTTAGTCTTCTGTAATGCAACACCTTTCCCCAAACGGAGTGGTGAATAAACCAAAAGCGGTTTTCTGTAAAGCAACACCTTTCCCCAAACGGAGTGGTGAATAAACCAAAAGCGGTTTTCTGTAAAGCAACACCTTTCCCCAAAAGGAGTGGTGAATAAACAGAAAACGGTTTTCTGTAATGCAACACCTTTCCCCAAAAGGAGTGGTGAATAAACCAAAAATGGTTTTCTGTAAAGCAACACCTTTCCCCAAAAGGAGTGGCTCCGAAGGGAACCCCAGTAGATTGACAATGTGGAAGTTAGTAAGCGTGGTGGGTGGGACTGCTCAGAAGTGGGGAGATGCTCACCTGAGGGGAAATTGTTACAGCGACAGCAAAGCAGTGACTTTTTTAGTAAAACATGAATACGTGTGTGTGTGTGTCCCCAAGAGTGCACAGCCTGGGGTACCCCCATGCTAGTGATTCCCTGTCTGGAGGGGCAGGGACCATGCTGGCACCAAGCCACCAAGCAGGGACGCCTCCCAGGATGCTGGGGGTGCCCAGCCTGTGGCTCCAAGCTGCCTTGGACAAGCTGCCATTTGCGCACTTGCCACTGCTCTCGGTCTGTCTCAGTCGTTAAAAAATACTCAGTCAAAAACACTGCACGGAAAAAAAGGGCTTATAAGGAAAATAAACACATCTCTGTTTGCTCTGAAAATGGAAACTGTAGGATTAAAGGCATCTGTATGGAAATTAATATTACAGATGAGCTGGAAGCTGGTTTGTTTTTTAAATCAAAGAAGTGAAGACCCAAAGGTATGCACTGTGCCCCATTAATCTACCAGCTACTTGAATACCCTAATCCTTTACTTTGTTCACCCCTTTTCTTTCATTTTCCTACCCTGATTACTGACTGCCTCCTCATAAGCAGCCATCTTCACCTATGGCACAGAGCTCCTTTCCCACTGATGGAAATATTCACCTTGCAACTTCATGATGCTCCTGGCTAGCTGTAAAGATAATTCTGGGCCTGAAATCTGGATAATTGCAGAAGACCAAAGTGAAGGAGCAAACCCTGTGTTGGATTACACAGACTGGCCCATCCTCAGACATGCTGGAATCCAGCAGTGACTGGGACCCTTAGGCAAAATTACTGGAGTCCTCATCATCCTTTGACCGCAATAATGTTGTCTTCAAGGTCATCAAGGCCTGCTACCCATCCAGGGGAAGGGAAGAAGAGTCACAGGTTCAAAGGTACTGTGCTATGAAGCTGCTCCTCCAGCATGGTGACTGCTGCCTCCTTTCCCTGCACCTTGTTATTTATTTTGGTTATTCCCCCTTCAGTCATGTCACAGTGAGACACTAACAGGCTGCCAAATAAACCCTTTGGAGAACATAAGGACGTTACATGCTTCGTGATTCCTAAAGAGAACATCAAGTGCCGTGTTAAGGATTTCACAGAGTTCCATTTAACTCTCCCGTACAGGCACTAGGCTCCCATGAAGGACCACTCCAGACAAAGCTGTGCCTCTGCTTTCTGCACCCTCCACTCCACCTCTGCGGCTCCTTCCCTGCGCGGGGCAGCCGCAGGAGCACGGATCTGAGGGGCAGCTCGGGATGCCCACGGGGAACAGGCTCCTGCCAGGTGCTGCCTGGGAGTCCTCAGATTTTTGACTCAACAACAGCACGTTGCTTTGGGAGCCAGGCCATGAGAAATGGGTTTGCAGAGGATTCTCAAAGCCTGGCTGACAGCTCACAGAGTCTTGTGCATCTGTGTGCAAACTCTGAGATAAGGTGACTCAGAAAGGCCGTGGAATAGAGGAGACAGAGTTGAGAGAGAAACTGAACTGCAAACAAGTTTCAAACGATGGCCTTGCAAACAGACCGGATATTTTGGAGAATTAGAACTGTGAAAGACGCATTGTAGCGAGACCACATGGGGTAAAATAATAGGTGATTGGTGTTAGAAGTATTAGCAGCATTGTGTGGAAAAAGCTGATAGGCTAAAAACATTTATAAGGTAACAAAGAAATAGTTTGGCTTCTGATAGAACGCGTTGAGTTTTACATGTCTTATGTCTCATTCTTCTACAAGACTGATAACAGAATAAAGTCTTTTGAAACCCCTCTCATCTGCCCCATCTCTGTAGAACGAGGATTTCCAACACCAGGCATCTAAAGGACACAAAAACAAGCCCTTCCCCGAACTCAAAAACAACGCTTTCAAACAGTTACTATTATTTTTTGATAAACTACACTTGTCCAAAATTTAAGAGAAATTGACACTAATTTATGCAAAAGTCAGCAATGTAATTGTAATATTCATTTCCACCTCAAGTCAATTTTCAAGGTGGTAATGGAAACCAATATGGATTGAATGGGAAACATCTGGCAGGGAAATCCAAAGAGAGAGGCTCAGGAAATGTGAGAACTGCAAAGAGACTTGCTCACTTCTGCTGCCAAGGTGAAGGTACACACCGTCACCACCCAGCCACACTCCTGTGCACAGGCTCCCCAGAACACAAGGACTCTTTTCCCTATCCAAACCCAACCCAAGGAGAGAGAAACACAACAGAACGTTGCAAATGCGGCACAGCATGGCAAACACCCCAAAACAAGCCCTCAGAGAGATGCATGGCCGGGTAAGGATCACTGGTGGCAGTGGCAGGAGAAAGTCTAAGGCAGGAGATTTTGCTATGTTTTAACCACCATTATATGCCCCTGTCTTCCCAAACCCTTTCTGACACTGAAATACATCCTGGTAACCTGGACAAAACCTTCTGCCACAGAGCTGGCTGACAACTAAAAGTTTACTTGAAGCACTAACCAGTTCTTCATGTGAAGCAGAGGATGGAAAAAATCACCATTTCCGTATGTTTCTGCTGTAAAACCCACAATTCCTTCAGTCAATACTGAAAGCCTGGGTGGAATCACAGAACATTTCTGACCTAAAAAAGTCTACTCAGTTACCTCTTTCTGCTCTGCTGGATCTATAGCTGAGTGCACACCTTGCATGAGAAGCACCGGGTACCAGCCCAAAACCTGGAAGAGGGAAATTCTTACACTGCTTCAGGAAAAAATGCCTTTCTCGCTGTATCACTGCATCTGTCAGGTGCAATGTCAAAAGCATGAACAAACCCCACAAAAATGCCCTGTGACGATGACTGTCTTTTCTTGGAGGGATTTAGTGAGAAGAACTTTCTTCTGTATGTAAAAAAAAAAATCATCTACATGATAGCTAATTCCCGTAATAGCTGCTATAATGGAGAAGGAAAACACCAACAAGTTACACTGGTGTTCCAGATGGGTTTTTAATGGGTTTTTTTCCCAAGAATTACCCTCCAAGGGCCCTAGATAACCAAACAAACAGCATTAGACAGAACAGGGACATAGAAAAGACCTCAAACCTCACCACAATGAAGGAAGATTGCTACCACATTAATATCTTCTTAATAAAAATAGAGAAGTCCTGATGCCTTCTGTTGAACAAAAGCCAGTTTGTCATTAGTCCAAGGCAGACAAGGTTGAAGAACACTTTGGCCATTTGAAATTCTGGACTCTGAAGTCTTTTATTACCAAGGTTAGTGAAAGCTTGGATGAATCAATATTCTTTGTGCATCCATTGCACAGCTCAAAGCTGCCTGTCTGCTGATTCCATGGCTGCACATATGTCTGTCAAGAACTCTAAAAGCTGCATGGGGAAGATGTACATTTGTAGAAAACAATATTTTAAAAAATAGTCTGCGTTAGTTTATCCTTCCTTTCCCCCTTCAATTTTCCATTTTCTTCACTATCCTGAATATTCCTACAGCACTCTCTTCATATATCTAATAGTTTCTATGTATCTAAGAGTTTGCTTCCTTATAATATTGAATATTGAGCATTTATCACTCGTTTCAGGCAGGAAAATCTATTCACTTATAACACAAATCACCTGAAAGTCACCAAGAGTCCTTCAAAGTGATGTACAGGGCTGCTCTGGCAGTAACAGCAGCAAAAAAATCTTTGTTGGCAGATTCCTTTGATTCATCAGTATCTGTTACCTGGTGTTGATCTGGAGCATCCCTTCAAAGCCCTCTGACTTTAGACTTGTTTTAAGTTACACTCCCCAGCTTAAAAGCTATTGAGGTAGAGGTTTCACACAGGCATGGAAATTTAGAGTCAAGAATGCACCTAAAAAATGTGAACTCTTGGGACTCCCAGGTATCTGAGAAAAGAAGGCAGATCTTGTGGATGACACAAGATGGTAAAGTTAGAACAGCTGCTGCAGTAACAAAATCCTTCCACAGTTGCTTAACAGGACCTGTGGAAAAGTTATACTGGGATTCAACTCAGCGACAATGCCAGCAAAACATGGTTTTGAGGAATTATGAGAATGAGTTAATCAGTCTGGTGTGATTTATAAGGAAAAAACGGACATGGGAACACAAAGGTCTACTCTGCTGCAAAGAAGTATCAGGATACTTCCACTTCAGAGCAGGCTCCTGCACCGCAGCCTTTCAGGCGATGTCAGTGTTAGCCCAGCACCCCTTAAAAAAAGCTTCAGTTTCCTGCTCCCCAAGCACACAGCAGAACTCCGGACAACTTTCACACCTCAAAAACCGTGTCGGTTATGAACCTGCATAACAGAAAAAGTATCAGTATTCAGAGTTTCTGAGCTTCCCGCTTCCTGGGGCAAAGTCTAAAGCTCAGTCTCAGCCTTTCACTTAACGGCATTAAGAAACAAAGCAGAAAACATGCTGCTTTACTTCCCTTAGCAAAGCACAGGAACTAATGATTGTGCTTACAATACACTAAAAAGAAGCTGAATTGTTTAGGTAAACAAAGACCTAACTATGGAGAGCTTAGAAAGGACATGATCAGCAGTTCATCATCTGAGACTGCTCAGAAAGCCCAGCACTGATCGCTAGGGTATTCCAGCAGAGACTGGAATTAGCAGCACAGGATTTCTGTCCTCAGCTAGTTTTTAATTGCACAGACACTCCAAACCTTTCACTACCTGAGCGTGACCTTGGTGAGCTACGCTGAAGCTCACGACGTGCCTTTGCTTATTAACAACACCCGCGCAAGGTCTGGGACCAGCCCGATGGCTCCCACTGCACACCTTGGCCAACAACCCCCAAGCCATCAATCATTTCTCACAGGGCGTAACAACCAGGCTCATTTTCTGTCGGGAAACTATTCAGCACAACGGTAATGTGTGTGTTACGTCTCCTGAGGAGTCACTTCGAGCTGGACACATCCCCAGCGCTGCCCTCGTCTCAGCAACCAGCAGGACCCTGAGGAAAGCCCATGCTGACCTCTCCTAGGGCCAGGGCTGGACCAGATCACCTCCATCCTCCTTGGGTGGAGGCACCCAGCTGGCCATCCCATTGATGCAAGTCCACAGGTGAGGGAGCACGGAGGTGATCCCTGCTTGAAGAGCCAGTCCC
Source organism: Donacobius atricapilla (assembly GCA_013397315.1). Classification (NCBI taxonomy): domain Eukaryota; kingdom Metazoa; phylum Chordata; class Aves; order Passeriformes; family Mimidae; genus Donacobius; species Donacobius atricapilla. Next base: position 657,902 of record WBMY01008455.1, read on the forward strand.
GGAGGAAGACACATCTCAAATATTCACGCGACTCTCCACACAGTGCTTGTGCGACTGCAGCCTCCATCAAGTGCTGTTTTGACAGCTTAAAATAAGGGACACCCTTCCTCATGAAGGAATTCAAGCTGTACCCACTGACTCAGAAACTCTCTCGTTCACACTCTGCATCTGCCAATCTTAGCAGTCTGCCTACGCTTTAGGAATAAAGGGGGAAATCAAGGTAATGTGACATCTAGGATATTTCTGAATACTAAATTTATGACACATTGTTGATTCATTTATAATTCATCACAAATTGCAATGCAAATATTTGGCTAAAGTGTAATGATGTTGGGGAAGACAAGTTTGTTCTTCTTCTTTAAATATAGACCAGAAATAACACATCCCACTTAGTCCAGGAGTGAGTCCACCTTAGGGAAGACACGAAGAACAGCCAAGTCCCAAATCCTGAGGACAGGGGCTAAGAACTAGAGGGCAGGAAACCCTCCCAAGTAAGGAGGATTCCTTCAGAAAAGTAAGTGTAATTGGTGCATATCATTACAAACAGGCAAATGCCTTCACACATCCATGCATGCCACTAGGACAGAAGAATTAATTGGCTGAAATACCCTGTGAAATTGCTGTGCAGCTAAGCAAGGTGAAAAAAATACAGTCAGGTCCAAAAATAATATATATATTTATATTTAATTTAAATTTTAAAGCTGTTTTTCCCTGCTATTTCATTCCCTCAAGCCAGTCATCCAGACATTTACGCAGTCGGTTTAGCAGGAAGCTCAGGCTTGAATGAAGCAAGAAAGCTTCACCGGAGTGTAGCTGAAAGCCATTTTCCAGACTACAGAGGCTCAAAGGTGGGCAGAGACAGCTTGTTTTCTGTCTTGAGAGATCAACACCTGCCAGTAAAATTTGTGACACTATCATCATCTGCAGCCTACAGAGACCTCCAGCGACACCGACCACGAAGACGAAACGGAACCAGTTATAATCCCTTGTCCCCTGAGGAACAGTATCTTTTGGTTTTTAAGCTCCTTTAAGTTAGGTTTTGTTTAATTATCATCACTATCGCTCTCTGTTATGCTTTGGTTCTGTTGAGGCGATGCAAAGAAAGAACAGCAATGACTTGAAAAACAGATAACACCTAAAAAAGGTCTGTCTTAGAGGTCTAGTGGCTCACTTGCTGGTCCAATTGCACTAGGTAGGAAAGAACAGGGAAAAAAAGCATAAGGCAAACATGTAATTTTTTTCTTATAAAAAGAAATACAAAAATTCTGTACACAACACTCTTATCTCGAAGCAGTTGTCACAGCTTGAAAGTCTTGTGGCTGAGATGGAGAAGATATTCAGGGACACAGCTACGATTAAGCATTTGAAGAAATTACTAAGAGATCACTAGACATCACTCACACTAAATTCTTATTTAAAATGTCTGATGGGAAATGTGTCTCCATCAAGAGAATAAAGCAGATTCAGACAGTGTTAGCTAGAGACAGCCACAGCTGGAAGGTTTTGCTGTGTGTGCTGAGACTGCAAGGGCAAATGCATGGCCAGCACGAAGAGCGGAGCTGAAACCACCTGGGCTGAATGTGGCCACAGGAGCTGCTGCTCGGATCGCATCTGGACATCAGCAGCGCTGTGCCACTGAACCTCTGCCAACAGGATAAGGCTCCTCCAGCCAGGGGGAAGCAGCAGCAGGAGAGAGCAGAGGGGAGCCCTGATTGATTTTCAAAGCCTTTCCCAGGTGCTGCAGCTCCCTCTGACAGGCATTGCCCAGAGGAGTTCACACCAGCTGTAACTGCAGTGAAATACTAAGAAGAAACTGTCCCAGTTTTGGTTCAGACTGGAAAGTCACCGTTTTTTTAATCATGCATTCTTAAACAAATAACACCCTTACTTCAACAAAATCAGTTTCAGATGCTGAGGAACTACTTCTCCCAAACACTAAACAGACGAGATGAAAGCTCCACTGATCTCATCACAAAAAGCTCCCACGAATTTAACCGGGCCGGGGTTTCCCTTCCTGCATTTCCAGTATTGCCATATTACTGCGGCGTGCAGAATGGTTTCCACCAGCCTTGCTAATTCAGGCGGGCTCTGAATAGCAGCGAGGCCGGCCAAGGAGCCAGCGCCTTTTATTCCTCCCCTGCTGCTTCCTTAGTATGCGGCCGAGCACGCGTGGCACGGAGCATCGGCCTTTTCTTCGCGCTTCCGCGCGGGGCACGGCTGTCGTAGCAGCATCCCCCCCGAGTGAAGGCTGCCTTCATTCAGAGGGGCACGCAGGTGTCCTGCCTGCCTGCCAGCAAGGGCAGCAGCTGCGCCGACCTCCGCCAAAAACCCGTGCGCCCCAACTGGGCATCCCTCGCGCGCCGCCGGGAGCCAACGCCTCGCCAGCCCGCGGAACTTCATCCCGCTCCCGGGGATGCTCAGGAGGGCGAGGAGAGCCCCGGCAGCGCCTGGGGGTTCACAGAGGACAATAATCCATGAGTCTGTGTGCATCCACTGCCCAGCCTGGCCCTTGTCTAAGGGAGAGGCACTCCGAGCTGGTTTTGGTCATGTTGATGGCTCAGTTAAGCCAGCCTGTTCATCATATTCCCGATACCGACGTAGGGGTAGTTTTCACTAGGGTGGACCAACGAACCAAAAAACAATGGAATTCCTCTCATTTATTATTTAACCCAACTGAATCTTATTTTCGTAAGCACCTTAGCTGGTGGAACAAAATATCTCCCGTTTCCTGAGTGCCTGTCAGTGGTTTAGTCCTACAGATGGCCAAAGTGCCTTTCTGGAAGATAAATGTATGTGCTGGCACACACGTGCTTAGACACGCTCAGGCAGTGCCAGTGCCCCTCTGCAGAAGGTCATCTGCTAAGAAAATAAAGCCTTTTAATAGGTAATGCCCCAACAACTCAGATATCTCCTGCAGAAACCATACAAAGCACGATTCATATTTGGCTCAAAAGAGGCAGTGCCTTTTTTTTTTCTTTTTCATATATATCTATATATATACGCACATATATAAATATATATATAAAAAGTACGCTTCTGGCTATATGAATATTACTCTCATTTTTAAACCAATGCTTAAATAAGGAATATTTGCTTTTGCCTACAATTATTTGTCGGGGGGTTTTTTTTCCCACAGAATGACAGATGATACTGTCTTTTCAAAGTGACAGAACAACAGAGATTACAGTGATAATCGGGTTACCTTAGATAGAAAGGAATGAGAGATTCAGAGCTACTCCTCTACCCAACAATACTCAGACTTCATATTTTCATCTACTGGGTGAGCACTATCTCTGTAAGGTTTATTTAAACATATCGCTTTCCCACTAAAGCATTTTCTGGCTCCTTAGACTTCCTCTAAGGATTTCCAGCTAAAAACAGGTTATAGTTTCAAAGCACAGTCATAACAGAAATTGGAGAGGATATATCACGGTAATTGTGTTTACCTTATAATGAAAGAAAATAAGGAATATTCCGCCTACTTGAACTAGAATTCAAGGAATGAACAAAAAAACCAAAGAATAAACCCACTAGGAGGGAACGGAACAATTTCTGTCCATCCCCAGACAGTCTATAACCCAACGCTGCAATAATTATCCTAAGACAAAGCCAGCAGCAGAGATTTACACTCCTGGGGTGTAGACAGAGTCCACAGCCCTTTGAGCCGTGCTAAGGGGAACTGCCAAAATCCAAAGTGAGCCCAATGATCCACCTCCAGTCCCGCAGCCACAGCGCAGTCTTCCTTTCCCCTGCTGCAGGTGAAGACCTCCAAGCTCAATCCTCCAAGTTTCACACAGCTGGGCTTTTACCCCCCCACACTGCATTTTCAATATTCAGCACTGAAGACAAACTTGTGCCGCAATTCGTGCCACAAGTTCTTCCCTAGCCTGCATTTGAAGATGAGAAGGGGACAGTGTTAGGGCAGCCCTGAAGTCCTCTACGATTGGGTTACGCCCCAGAGCACAGAGGGCTCAAATAAATGCACGTACCCCACACGGCCCCCCAAGCCTTTCGGTCAGTTTGTCTGACAAAACTCTTTCAAAGATGGCAAAGAAAATGCAAACCAATAAGAAACCCCTAGTTTTTATACAATATTTCAGCAGCTAAAGCCTGGATTTTACCCCAAACCAGGATCAGTTTCAGCCTGGGGAGGATCTGGCCTTTTCAGGCTGCTTTTCACATCAGCTCAGGCAGTTAATTGCTAAGATGGGAGCTCTTTGCTATCAAACAATTAAAAACACTATCAGGCAACAGCGGGTAAGTATCAAGTTAGAAATCTCAAAAACAGAGTGGAAGCTATTTGATGCCGAAACACCAAGCCAGGGCCATAATCCAAGCTAAAACACTGGTGGGTGAACCTCAGGGCATCTCTCGTTGGCCCATCTCTCTGGGAAGGGGCTTTCACCCACAGGCACTCAGAGAGCCATGGAAATGGGCAGGAGACATGGAGCTCTGAGCCGGTAGAAACCAAGTCTTCAGATCATCTTTTATTCTCCTTGTCCTCTCTGAAACATATGACAGCAGCTTCCATTTTTTAGTTTATCCTTCATTCAATCACAAGCACCGTATTTGCATTCACAAAGGCTCCATGAAGGTGAGCATTAGAAATGCAATTCTAAGTATTTATGAAGTGGTCTGGTCTCAAAAACACCTCCAAGGAAATGTCCCAGGCATGCCCAGCTTAAGTCTGCAGCTCTGAACTCAACCATGCCAGGACTCATTTTTTAGCAAAACATTTTCTCTTCCTTTGCTGGAAGTGCTGCTTCCTCAAAACACAACTGTGCTGGTCTTGAGGAAAGCTTTGTTATGAAAAGACCATAATTTCAATACCTCTGATATTTTTGACCTTTGAAAGCCAAAAAACATTGTGGGGTAAAACACTGCATCAGATGGAGCCAAACATCCAAAAATATATTTCTTATTTAATTCTGGTTTATATTTCTTTGCATAGCAATTAAAAAGCTTATGGCCAAAGATATAGGAAGCAGTAAAAATGATGCATGTGAGAAGATCTTACTGAACTTAATGCAGCATGAAATTATCCAATGGGCCACTTTAAATACTTTGCTGTAAAAATACACACCATAAGAGCATGTTTCACTGCTCTTTGTTTAATAGTGGAGTTAATTAAGAAAAAAGACAGTATTTTCACAGATTAAAAAAAATCAAGTACTTATGTTCTCAGAGAGTTCCTAGAGGCACAGCTCACTGAAAGTAGCAGCACTAGGCACAGATGTAGAAGACCAGGGACTCACTTCTCTTTTCTAATTCCCTGCAACCAGCCTTTTCAAAGCAGTATGAAATACGACAGGAGTCGTATTTCTATTCTGATTGACTTCTCATTTTACCAGGCTCAACATGTTTAAACCACTATCTTGATGTGACCTGAAATATTCCAGGGTTACGGTTATTTTATAAATGATTATCAAGAGTAAATTTACAAATTAATCCTAAAGTAGTGGGGAAAAAAAAAAAAAGAAAAAAAAGAAAAAGACTGCTGAATAATTTCAGCAATGCTTCCCAATGTTTGCACAATTCTCTGTTTAAATCCCACAAGCCAAACACCTCTGCTGGCACGGAGAGCTGGAGATGTAGCACTGCATATTCTGGCCAGTTAAAGAGTTTTAATTTTTTTTTTTTTTTTTCTTTCACCTAACCTTATTAACTCTTCCAGTGCTGACACAAAGACATCTGTTCCTGTTAAACTTCCCATTTTAAAAGTTAATGGGACTTTCTTCAAGCAATCCACTGGTGGCCCACTACATTCAGGGAAGGGCCAGAGCACCCATCGATGTGGGACCACGTGTATTTTGACAGCAATGGCTATAACTAATTTCTTATCCTGCACCATGTCAGGTGGCTGGCACAGCCACATGCTAATTCTCCTCCCTGCCACTTGAAATGCATCCCCTCTTCCTGAGGACATCAGCCATGAGAGCGTCTGAGATATGCAAACAACATTTCTAAAATTCAGCAGGCAAGAGGTGGATGCAAAAAATTTTTAAAAAAGCAAATTAAAGCAGCAGCATGTGAGTTTGCCCACCAAGCACTTCAGCAGCAATTTCAAATGTGGCCAAAAGCCGTCAAATATGCTAATCCTAATTTCTTTTAAAAACCTTGCAGTTGAGAGAATGCTGAAGGGGAACTTTTAAAATATTGTTGGTATCATTCCCCACTCTACTGTATGCCCAAACTAGCTGCTTGGTTTTGTATTTTAAAGTACGTGCTTTTCTATTGTACTTTTTTTCTTCCCCCACTAGGCCAAGGAAAGAAAATAATGCTGAAGATACTTATTTTCTAAAATACTCTAATGAAGTCAGTGGAGACTCCAGGAGCTCAATGCCATAAATAGAGAAAAGAAACAGAACATATCAATCAAACCAACCCAGCTTGAATTGCATCTATAACAAAACAAGGAAGGAAACAACAGTCTATTCACCCGGGGAACAACAGAGAAAATACTGACTTGTTAAACTATGGACATATTTTGAGCTCTGAGGAGGCTGTAATTGTTTCTAAATAAAGCTGAAAGTCCAACGGTGTGGTCAGCCTACTCCTGGAAGGATTCGTGCTGCTGCACTACGAACAACAGGTGGGATTTTTATCAACTTTTTTTTTTTTCTTAAAACAAAAACATCAACACCTACTCATTTTCAAAAGGCAATACAAGGTGTGCACACCAATACTTCCTTTTTCGGCCACAGAAAAACTTCTGTATTTATATCACACTTCATTTCAGTTTTTATTGACCTTTCAGATGGCCTTACATGAGTGTGAAGTGGAATTACAGCTGTGGCACAACCCCACAGGCATCTCCAGTGGCCCAAGGGCCTCCCAAGTCATGCCTTGTGTCCTAGAGTGACTTTATGATGCCTGTATCCCCAATCGTCTGTTCTGTATATCGCTTTGTACCTTTAAGAAGATTCTTAGAGTGCGATTTGTTTTTAAAACTGTTATCTCCTCACATTCCTCTCCGGGACTCGGCAGTGCAGCTGCGGTGCTGTCTGGCTGTGGCAGGACAGAGAGCTCCTGTGCTTTGGGGTTTTTTTTCCTTTTTTTAGTTAGTTAGTTTTAGCTAGTTAGGGCAGAGAATTGGTTTTTTTTGTGGTTTTTTTTCTCTTCTTTTTTTTCTTTGGGACTGTTTGAAAACTGCTCCGGACGGAAAAGCAGAGAAGAGCTGAAAGATTTCCTCCCCTCCTCTCCCTCCCCCTTTGTGGCCTGGGACAACAGCGTTCTTCTCCAGCGCTGGAGGGACTGATAAAAACTGAGAAAGACAAACTGAATCTAAGGCAAGGACTCTTCTCAATTTGCCATTTCACTTCAACTTCTCTTCAATTAAAGTTTTTATTGTTTCATATTGTTTTCTTTTGTTAAATAAATAGTTTTTTCCACTTCTCTCCAAAAAGTCTCTTTCCGGACCAGTTGTGGGAGGAGGGGTTGTTTGGGTCCTATTCAGAGGTTCCCTCCCAAAATTTGCCCTAAACCAGGACACCTTGGTAAGAGCTGGGGTGGGAGAGCAACAGGATGAAGATCCACCAGGAGCATTCCTGGTCGGCCCCACACTGCGGGGGAATGTGGATGCTCCTTCCTAGAGCAGTGCTCCCAGGGCACCTGCACATGCAGCACCCACAGCTGCCTCTCCAACGAAGCTGGCTTTGTTTTTAGCTGGGATTGTGTTTGTTACTGGCAGGACAACTGCCGTGGGCCTTCCTTCCCTTCCGGACCCCATCTCTCCTGCTCAGCACCAGGGTCCTGCAGCCAGGTGCCAGCTGAGAGGCAGAAAGCCGCCTCCTTTCTTGAGGGGTAATTATATTTCTCCTTGTTACAATGAAATCCTTTCTGTGATTAAATTTCAGTCTGAGCAGGCTGATTTTCTCATTTGCAGAGATTTTACTAGTTAGTGGAATGTATGTTTCCCCTCCTTTGAATTCATTCTTAAATTACTTTTCCTTTTCTTCTTTTTTTCCCCTCCAAAATCCCTCTCTTTCAAGTGACATTTGCCAACATTAGTCTGATTTAAGACCTTTTATCCAACCCATTGCCTTTTATTTAACTATATTGCTTCCAAGACCACTGGGATCTCCAGGCATTAATCATTAGCATTCATGCTGGAGCTGACTTTAGGCGATGAGTTACCATGTCTTTGGGGAACGCCGTGCACTACCAGCTGAAATGCTCTGAACAGTCTGCCCTGGTAAATTAACTCTCAAGCAAACTCTCTCCCCACACCTGCCCTTCTTAAAACTCCTGTTCTGCAGCACAGAACACCAATTCTGGGGCCAGCACAGCCCACTCCCAGCCTTATCCCATCCCTTAATTTAGACTGAACTTCCCTACCCGCAGTCAAGAGAAGAGAGGCCCATGGTCCAAGCTCAACAGTGTCTTGAAAAAAACAGGCCAGACCCATCTGGCTTGGCCAAATCAGTCAGTTGTGTTGGTCTCCCATTCACCAGCAGGCCAAGAGCTGGATCCTCTCGGTTGGGGAACACGATGAAGTCAGTGAGTGGCAAAAGCTCCCACATCCTCAGCTGGAACAGCCACACCCTATGGATTTTTCAGCCAGAGAAATTTCTAAAATTCATCCGTTTGTCTGAATAAATAACATAACGAAGTGCCCTGTATGAATCAAAAACTAAAGCAACACTCAGCACACCTAAACCCACCTTGCACTCAGTGGGTTGCTACCACAGAACAAACTGCGCAGCAGCAGCACAGCCTGGAGCTCCTGCCCTTCCCAAATGCTCTGCTCACACTGCATCTTGCAGCACAGCAGCTCCCACACACCTACAAACTACTACCAGTGTGCAAAAAACCTTATTTTCAACCACTGGGGCCATTACATCAAAGGGGGTTTTCTGCATTTTGCAGAACTGCCTCGACTTTTTCACCTTGCACAACTCAGGGTGCACTCAGCCCATTGTAAACACCCCATATTAAAATACTGCATCATTGGTTTTCCAAGGCACATGGAAACTTCCTTCTGCTTATTCTGGGTAGCACTGGGAAATAAAATGGGAGCAGCACGCTTCAACTTTAGCCTCACTTAAATCCAGTATGTTCCATCGGAGTAGCCGTGTCCTTGCTTTCAGTTTTAAGCCGTATTTTGCATAAATGCCAACCACAGAGGCTATTTGGGCCTACGTTATCTTCAGGGTGTCCAGGAGCACCCCAGAAGACTTCCAAGGTTCCCAAGGATCCATCATGCTCCCAGAAGGGTCCCCTGATCACAAAGGGGTTGAAATACACAAGACAATTTGCATTGTTTTCATTTGTTCTCTCGGTATCGCTGTTAAGAGAGCTGAGGTGACATTCCCAGTCAGAACAGATCAGTGGAACACAGACATTTCCAGGAGGGAAGCACTTAGGTGTCGTCCTTAGGTGCTCTTCCAGAGGCATCGGGCACAGGGGCTGCCAGCAGATGCCCAGCAAATCTTCCAAACGGTAGGAGCAGGTCTTGTGCCTCCAGTGCTTGCCCCCACGGGCTTTTCCAGAGGGTGGAAGGCTGCTCTACAAGGTGAAGTTGGTGCTGAGGAAGTCAAAATGTGAATGTAACATGCATCTCTAATTCCCCACGCGAACAGATTTAATCTGCATTACAAATGTCTTTTCACGGCTGGAGTCAAGGCAGAGCTCTTCTTTCAAGGGAGGGGAAAGCCGAAGCTCTGTTATTGTACATTGCGGCTCAAGTTTCTGGCGTATTTTCCTCGCAGTGCGTAACTAATATTCTTAGGCAGCATCTAATGACACACCTCAGACACGCTACCTACAGGCCTGCTCTTTCAGGACGCCCATCAGAAGGCTCTGAACTGCGTCTGGGAAGTTTTTGTGTCTTTTCCCCGTGATGACGGCATCAGTTTCAAAGCAGCTCTCAGCAAACTTGGCTACTGCAAGAAAATCGGTTGTGCGGGCCAAAGAGCCAAATATACACACGCACATGCAATTAAAATCAAATGCCTAGATGATCATTTCAGTTTTAATTAGATTTTACCAGGACTGTGAGTTAAGGCTGCAGGCTGAGATGTTGATTTAAAGCTGTAGCTAATGTGTTTTATTGCCAGATTTGCTCATCGTCAAAGCTAATTATCCCTGTTATGCTTACATGATTTTTCAAACAACCAAAAAAAAAAAAAAGGCGTTAAAAAAGTGAGTTTGTAGCAAGCAGATTGGCCTGCCAGTGTCTCTGTGTGTGCACGTGCCTGTGTGTATTTACCAGCCATTTAAAAGCCAGATCTTCAGTCATACAGGGAAAAAAAACACAAGCCATTAGCAGATGAAGTGTGGTACTGTTAAACAAACATCTCATTTCCAAGACCCATCAGGAAACACTGAATGCAATACAATCTTACGCTGTTTGTAAATACAGTGGTGTTGTGGAAAGTAAGATTTTTTTTGCGGGCAGAGCTAAGAAATGCTGAGTAGCTTATTGATATCCTATCTTAGAATGTAAGGGGGCCTAAAGGGAATTTTCAATGGTTTTCAATGGGAAAAAAAATCAAATACTGGTTTTGGTTTTTGTGGTTATTTTATTCTTCTCACTATCAACATTCTTTAATTTTATCTCTGGGAAAAAAGAAGAGTGGAAAACACCGAGGAAAAAGAACAAGAAAATCTAAGTCTGAAGATTTTTTTACGTTTTTTAATTCTTAAAACTGCCAAGAAATTTCAAAAGAAACAGTAACTGGGGGGGG
>WBMY01008455.1:668638-684347 GCA_013397315.1 Donacobius atricapilla
GGAATAAAAGCAACCCATAACTACTCCGTTTGAAGTAAAGCCTTGCCTCTTTTCCTCAGAAAGAGTTCAGCTACATCCTGAAGAAGCCTTCCCCACTGCTCTTCCCTCCTCCTTGAGCAAGGACCCAAGAGTGTTCACTCTTGCTTTCATCTCTCCATCCACTGCCTCCACCCTGAACGGGTGCTCAGAGTCTGCCATCCACTCGCTCTTCTACCAGGGAGCCTCCTAAGATGTGCAGGCATTCTAAGGAGACTCCAACAAACTTGTCTTCCATGAGTTAAACCAAAAATAGCACACATACAGCCAGCCAATACCTCCCCCCTCCCCGCTCCTGTCAGAACAGATTGCGTTTTGCTTCTGTTTTGATTTTTAAAGGAAAACATTCTGGACAGAAAAAGCATATGTTTTCCCACTAGAGAATGTTAGTTTTCTTTGAAAAAAAGAAGAACTCCCCCCCCAAAACCAACCCTGTTGAGATCACATGGCAGGGCTGCAATGCCTCAGCGGTTTCCTCTCGAGGCGAGTCCCCCAGCGTGGCAGGGCCAGCAGGGAAGAACAGCCTGCGGAGTCAGAGCGTTCAGTGGAGTCACAAAGTGCTCCATTTTCAGGGGTTTTGTCTTGCCACTGGAGCTGCTGGTCACCTCTCCCACAAAACCAAAATCGTCTTCCAAGCTGTTCCTGCAGGAATGCCATGGGGCTCTGCAGGCTGCCAGAGGTACCTGCCACGGATGGCTGGGAAGCTCAGCATGGTGGAAAACCAATGCAAACGGTGCATTTAAGGGCAAAAAAATTCAGAGAAAGGAGGTGTTTCATCCTCTCTGAACACAGTGCTGTGTTGCTGAGCATGCAGATGGATTTCCACTACAAGCAGGATGTCTCCTCTTTGTAACTTCTGTTTACTGGTAGTTACTCTGCCACCACATACGGGGAAATTATTCTTCCCTAATTCTTTGTGTTGATGGAGACGCCTNCATACAGCCAGCCAATACCTCCCCCCTCCCCGCTCCTGTCAGAACAGATTGCGTTTTGCTTCTGTTTTGATTTTTAAAGGAAAACATTCTGGACAGAAAAAGCATATGTTTTCCCACTAGAGAATGTTAGTTTTCTTTGAAAAAAAGAAGAACTCCCCCCCCAAAACCAACCCTGTTGAGATCACATGGCAGGGCTGCAATGCCTCAGCGGTTTCCTCTCGAGGCGAGTCCCCCAGCGTGGCAGGGCCAGCAGGGAAGAACAGCCTGCGGAGTCAGAGCGTTCAGTGGAGTCACAAAGTGCTCCATTTTCAGGGGTTTTGTCTCGCCACTGGAGCTGCTGGCCTCTCCCACAAAACTGAAATCGTCTTCCAAGCTGTTCCTGCAGGAATGCCATGGGGCTCTGCAGGCTGCCAGAGGTACCTGCCACGGATGGCTGGGAAGCTCAGCATGGTGGAAAACCAATGCAAACGGTGCATTTAAGGGCAAAAAAATTCAGAGAAAGGAGGTGTTTCATCCTCTCTGAACACANGAAGGGAAGGGAAGTTTAATATTTTAATTGCCACTGCATTTGACAATTCTAGGCTTTGACTAGAGCAAGGATCTAACAGAGATTCCTGCTATTAATTGCTTTTGCGTTTATAGTTATAAGGCTCTTAAAACAATCTTTATGAGCGTACTCTAAAACAACTCCAGATTTTCTGACTTTCTTATCATTGTAAAAAAAAATCCAAAATATTGGAGTAGAAAAGCACTCAAAATAACATAGATATTTTGCAAAAGCCAACCCCTACATCGTTTCAGGTCAGCTATGCTATCATTTCATACCCAGCAGCACAAGCGAGGCCAGCCAGAGCACCTCTGATGTTACTGTGCATGCGACACCCCAACCTGGACAGACACAGCACAGCCCACCCAGGGCATGCCCACAGAATTATTTCCACCTCTTTCCCCAGGGTGTTCCGGCCTGCCCTCTGGTCTCGGCAGGTTTGGGAATGGCACAACCACGCCCAGGAGGCTGTACCAGCACGTTTGCAGGTGTGTGCTCGTCCCTGTGTGCTGCAGATCACCGATTTGGTTTTATCAGGTCTTTGCTGCAGCAGTGGCGATCCTACTATCACTCGCTTTAAGGGAACAGCTGGGCTTGCTTCTTTGGGGTGTGTATTTCCAAGCAAGTCANGGGGCTGCAATGCCTCAGCGGTTTCCTCTCGAGGCGAGTCCCCCAGCGTGGCAGGGCCAGCAGGGAAGAACAGCCTGCGGAGTCAGAGCGTTCAGTGGAGTCACAAAGTGCTCCATTTTCAGGGGTTTTGTCTCGCCACTGGAGCTGCTGGCCTCTCCCACAAAACTGAAATCGTCTTCCAAGCTGTTCCTGCAGGAATGCCATGGGGCTCTGCAGGCTGCCAGAGGTACCTGCCACGGATGGCTGGGAAGCTCAGCATGGTGGAAAACCAATGCAAACGGTGCATTTAAGGGCAAAAAAATTCAGAGAAAGGAGGTGTTTCATCCTCTCTGAACACAGTGCTGTGTTGCTGAGCATGCAGATGGATTTCCACTACAAGCAGGATGTCTCCTCTTTGTAACTTCTGTTTACTGGTAGTTACTCTGCCACCACATACGGGGAAATTATTCTTCCCTAATTCTTTGTGTTGATGGAGACGCCTTCCCAGCTGCCGCCCTGCCGTGCCATGGAGCTCATCACACAGCCTGGGAACAGCAACCCCAGCACAGGCAGGTCCACAGAAGGATCTCCTCCAGCAAGGAGAGCACTGCTCATGGCCTGACAGCTCATCCCTGACAAGCCACGGAGGTTCTTGGCAACCTAAGGGCCACTAAAGTAGCAGTCTGCTGTCCCTAGGTAAGGAAATCAACTTCTCAACATCACTGATAGAAAAGCAAAGTATTGACTGCCTGTACCCCAAAGCCTCACATACACAGCTCTAAAAGACATCCAGTAGAGGGAAGGGAAGNCAAGCGAGGCCAGCCAGAGCACCTCTGATGTTACTGTGCATGCGACACCCCAACCTGGACAGACACAGCACAGCCCACCCAGGGCATGCCCACAGAATTATTTCCACCTCTTTCCCCAGGGTGTTCCGGCCTGCCCTCTGGTCTCGGCAGGTTTGGGAATGGCACAACCACGCCCAGGAGGCTGTACCAGCACGTTTGCAGGTGTGTGCTCGTCCCTGTGTGCTGCAGATCACCGATTTGGTTTTATCAGGTCTTTGCTGCAGCAGTGGCGATCCTACTATCACTCGCTTTAAGGGAACAGCTGGGCTTGCTTCTTTGGGGTGTGTATTTCCAAGCAAGTCAGCCAAGACCAGCCTGTGAATGTAGCAATGAAAGGCCCCTCTTAGAGAGCCTTTCCCCGGGCATCCAACAAAGGGGAAAACGAAGAGCTAAGCCTGGACGAGACCCAAGAGCTCTTCATATGAATAACTGCAAATGGGAAAAAGATGCCCCAAGAGACAGAGTTGGAGGCGAGTTGTGACAATGGTTAATAACTCCCAAGGCCAGCAGAGCTGAGGATTATTCAACAGCCCAGCATGCCAGTGGCATTGGATGGACACCATCACCCTCTGAAATCCTGAAGGATTTCATTCAGCCTGCTTCTAAATGACACCTGCAGATGAAGACAGAGCTTTTTGCTTTTCCAGCATTGAACAAATTGCACTTTTCAGCAACACCTGGCCAAGGTTTCTGCTTGCGTCTCGTTCTCCTCGTACCTTCTTAGTCAAACTGAGTCCAGCCATCATTTTAACTTTGAATCCACAATGCAAAGGTCAGATCCCGTGGACAGAGGCCAAAGCCTTTGTTTGCAGCCCCAAATAGGATTGCATTAGTTAAGCCTTAGCTGCCGTTCTCAATTTTCTTCATTCACAGTACACACTGGCAGCCAATTTGGTTGAAAGAAATTTGGCAACTGCTCTTGGACCTTCATCCTCCACTGTTGCTTTCTCCCCCAGTTAAACCAACTATTTTCCTTTGCTATTAATGACAGATACTAAAGCATCTCACTAGTGCCTAAGCAGAGCAAACAAATGTGTGCCTGTTCAGGAATGACTTGGCCCAAACCATGAGGATCTGGCAGCAATTAATGCCTATGTACAGAGACTTTTTTCTTTCTATTGAAGCATTTTCATATATCTCACAGAGCACATCACCATCCAGCACGCAAAAAGTGACAGTGTGCACAGGATGATGTATCTATTAAACTAAACAAAACAGGAATTCAAACCCCTGAGGGCTGCAGAGGGATGACAACAAGATGCATAATGACGGGGATGGTGAAAGCCTAACTGCAGGCATGGTGGATTTTCTCCACTGAGCAACTTGATACGGTATCGGTAGGTTTTTAGGCAATGGTTTAAAATATGTAGCACTTTTTAGGAAGGACTGAGAGTATGAAGACCTTAAGACTTCAAAAGTAGCCTTCAAATGCTGGTTTTCTTGTAATGGACCTTTCCTAACACGGATCAGGATAGGTCTCAACCCTGACATCACCACATGCAACGACTTGCCAGAGGAAGGAGGCAATGGATGTGTCATCTCCTGGCCAGCAGCACCAGCGTGCACTTATCTGTGGCCTTTGTCTCCCGTCAGTAAAACAGAACCTGTATCCAAGGGCACACACATTTAACTCACGGTGGCTATGCCATGGAAATCTGCCGTGTGAAAGGTGCTTGCACACAAACTCCTTGGCATGCTGGGGTCCTCCAATGGTTCTTTCCCAAAATGAGTGGCCATGAAAGGTGAGTATCACTGAATGTGATCAGGACTTTAATTTACTATATTCCATTCAAAAGCTGCCTCCAGTCAGGTTAATCAAACTCTGCCAGCAGTATTTCATACATTCTCCATGCTTTATTTATTCCTCTGATATGTTAAGAGGAGAAGATATTGGGGTATCCATGGGTCCTGGCTGCCAATAAATATCAGGACTGGAAGCTGTGTGCTCAGGGCACTAATGAGAGGTTTGTAACAAAACCATGCAACACTGGCACCATTTACTGACTCTGCAAAACAACCATTTTCTAACTCACTATCATTAACTGATCCCATGAAAGTCAGGCTTAAAAGAAAGAGAGAGACGGATCCCATTAGCATAGCAGGGGCTCCCACTGGCAGCTCACTGAGGGACTGCCAGCCAGATTACTTCCAGGCTTAACCCCTGGAGCTCACAAATCCCTTTGAACACTGAACTGAAGGGGAAGCTGAAATGTGCTGCTGTGTGATGTCCTTTCCCAAAGCTCACCAGCACCAGCTCCCCCAGCTGAGGATGGACCAGCAGTAGCTGGACTGGAATTTTATAAATTTTTTTGTACAGTGAGGGTGGTAAAACACTGGCACAGGTTGCCCAGAGAGGCGGTGGATGCACCATGCCTGGAAACATCCACGGTCAGACTGGGCAGGGCTCTGAGCAACTCTCACGTCCCTGCTCGTTGCAGAGGAGCTGGACTAGATAATCTTTAAAGGTGACTTCCAACCCAAAGCTTTCTGAGATTACATTCCTTACTGAGAAATGGCTGGACTCCTCAACACACTTCAACTTCTTCTGCAATTAAGAGCAGTAATGAAGAGACAGGTGAGACTCTTGAGCCCCTCTCAGATGTCTCCAAAACACAACTATTCAGCTAAATCTTCATTTAGGTCTAACAATCAGGTCTAGGTAACCTGGGAAAACACCGTTGGTACAATGATAATTGTATTTCATGTTTTACAACAGCAGAGTCTCACTGGTTATCCTGCACAGTTTTATTCTATCGGAGGCAGGAATTTTAACATGCCAAAAATGCTTAATATCCTACTAGTAGTTTTGGATTTTTTTTTTCCAGTAAGGATTGTATATACTGCAAAATCCCCCTTCACTGAAATAGGAGTATTTAAATGGAATAGACAATTTTCAGCAAAAGTGTAATGGGTAAAAATGTAGGATAATTGCTTCTGCTTTTTCACTTTGATACTGTCAAAACATGTCTGTTCAATAAGCACAGAGCAGCTGTGTTTCAACTCTGTCATCATATTTAGACACGTATATTAATTGAATTATATTTCTATTTATTTTACTCAATGCCATTCTGTTTATACACATGAGATGATGCATTATTTTTAAATTATTTTTTCAATACTGGCCATTCCACACAAATTTAAAATACCGCATTTCCTTTCCAACTCTGAAGTCTTGTTTAATGTCTAAAGACAAGCTGCAGAGCAGAATCAACATCCCTCCACCAGTCCTGTCTCCTACGCTTTATATGCCAGATTTTTGGAATAAATATAATCAGCTGGGGGTTTGAGTCAGGAAAAACTAGCCCTGCTCTGTATTTGACAAACACTGAAGATACAGGCTACTAGAAGGAAGAAATATATAAGGAACAACAACAACAACAACGAATTCAAAGACCTTTTTAAGGGTCTAAAGAGAGTGATGCTCTCCAAGCAGGGCGCTGCATCAGATGTGGGCAGATGGCTCAGTGTCTGAAGGCACATCCCCAAACCAGCAGTGCAACTGCGTCCTCACACAAAAGGACTGGGAATTTCTTCCTCTAGTGCTTCCCAGCCCCAGGCCAGGATCCAAAGCCTCTGCCCAAGGGCATCTGCTCATTTTAAACGAGTGCACTGTGCTCCTTCCCTCCTTACCCACAAGGCTGGACATGAGATTTATGTTGGAGGAGGAGCAGAGTTAATGCGTGAATGACTTCACAAGGTCGTTCGAGATTAAAACTGACGCAGACTAAATTCTGCTGAAACCAACAGAGGTATAGGAAGGGGTTTGGGCCAACACTGGGACCTCTGGACAAAATAAACAGGTAATTCAGGCTCAGGAAAGTCTGTGGAAAACACCACGGGAAGCAGTGGGTCAATCACTCCCGAATGTCCCCTGGGAGAAGGGGGAATCTTCCCCCCCAGTACCCAACATCCAAAGCCTGAAGGACAAGTATCTTAGCTTTCTTTCAAAATCCAATGCATACAGAAAAGGATTATTATTTTTCTTGGAGAGGGGGAAGGTCAGAGTCAAGTATGCTTTTCTTCCTTTTTTTAATTTCAATGGCTGTACAAGTTCCTGAAGTCACTTGGGCTACAGAAATGTATTTCTATCATTTTCATTTTGACCAGCAAAGCAAGTGGTGTGTACAAAGGAAAAAAAAAAAAAAAAAAGACACGCACACAATATAAACCACAATACTGACATGAAATAAAATACTTCAGAGATATTACGATGTGTTGAGGCACCCTCTTGGCAACTCTTAAAAGATGTCAAGTGTAATTCAGATTTGATTTCTTCCAGTGTGGGTAACCCTGGCAGCAGAAAACTTTCATCAATAAAAAAATTTCAGCTGCATGACTTAAAATTCCCTGTTTATAAACACTAAGAGGATGTGTGAACTGGATCATGACTCTGGGGCTCTCAAATTCCAAGTGCTGCAGCCAGGCAGCCAGACACAGGGCATATATCCTGGATCAAGACAACAATGTCAAATTAACCTAATTATTTTCCTGGAACAAAGGTTCTGAGGAGTTTTTGTTACACAATGTTGATGTTTCCTTTCCCTGTGACAGCTCATTGGCCCAATGCCGCCTGGGAGAGAGGGAAGGCTCTTCCAGATAAAACCTTGCCTGGATCTAAATGGTTGGTTATATTTATAATAATACTGAAAAATTCTAACAGCACTCACCCAGAAAATTTTGCCTTGTAAAGCAGATGTGCGGCAGGACAGATGCTAAGCTTTATTCTTCTCCTCACCATTCTTTTTATTCTGCTAAACAGACAACATGGCAGGGAAGAACAGCAACTGGAACCTGGGAAGTCGAACCTGAACAACAGAGATTATGCCCACACAAGAAAGTAATTCGATGGAAAAGGAGTAGCAGATCAGTGGGTCAAACCCATCTACTGGTATCAGAACTGATTACAGTTTTAGAGGGAAGGTCCAAGGGGGTCCATGAGACCATCAGCCAGTTCCCACGTGTGCACTGGCCGCGCCTGCAGGACCGGTTCAGCCCCTGGGGTCCCTCAGAGAGTGCATTTGGCGCACATCTGAAGGGGAGCACTAAACTTTACTCACTGGAAAGGAAATTTAGGATACATGCTCCAAGGACAGGCTGTGAGCCAAACTGGCGTATGCACACGAGGGCACTGGGTCTGCCCTCAGACTGTGCTACTGCTCTGAACCAAAACATCCCCCCGCGCACCAGTGCAGTAAGAACTACAGGGACATAAGCATTGTCCCAAAGCCATGAGACGGAAGGAGAACCAAGCCTGCTATCAGACAGACTTACAGCTGCACACGTGAAGTCATTAGAGACTTACACACATTTAAAAAGCAGAAAGAGTCAAAATGACTCTCTGAGTTAAAAGGGTATCTTTGCTTTTTTGCTTTGTTGAAAACATATTTCAGTTGCTGATTCTTTCTCTCTGATTTGATTTCTGGTCCTGTAGAGAAAAAAATTCCCTCTGGATACAAATACACCTGTGGGAGGGAGCTCACACAGCAGCTTGAGTCTTCATTTCCTTTGCCGTTCTGCTCCCCATGAAGCCCAACCAAAGGATATGACCGATGTGTTTCATTCATTCATGTGCTGTCAACAAAGATTTGGTTCCACAGGGGGGGTTGTCAATTTATGAAGACCTTCAATTATTGCTAGAAGTATAAATGACAGCTGAAGATGAAGGTTTTACTTGGTGTTTACCCAAAGATATGAAGGTACTGTTTGGTGCTGAGATCTGCCCTGGTACCTCCCAGGGAGCTGATATCAATTCCAGTCCTGAGAATGAGTTTCAGCCTGCAGCTGAAAATACTTCTCCATCAACAAAAAAAAGAAAAAAAAAGAAAGTAATGGTCAAAAGAAACCAGCAGTTAAAGGTAATACCCACAAAAGAATCATAAAGTGGGATGCAGAGACCAGCGAACATCCAGCTCTTTATGCCCTGCTTTCCTGCGCTCACACCTACGTAAATAAGAAAGGAAGCTGTAAGGAGGAAAACGCCAGCATCTGGGAAATCCAGTTCTACGTAGAACGTGGTGAGTTTCCCCGAGCCACCAGCAGTCAAGTTCACTAATGATATCTGCTCGCACAAAATGTCACCAACGAAACTCCCTTCCTTCAGGGGACGTTTCATAAAACTTGCTAAGCGACACGCTCATGGTGCTGTTTGGAAAAGGTCATAAACCCCTGCAATTCTCATTTTGCACTGCTCCCGCCGACAGCTGTGATTTAGAGCATCGTGATGACTGCCACAGCCAGCAAGAGGCTCGCGCCCGCCGATACCGGCACTCCGATTTGGCACGCTGAAAGTCTCCTAAAATCATGAAGTGCCGCCATAACTTTATATGACTTCATCCCAAACCCCCAGCTATTTCTAAAATAAAGCGTTTAAAGAAATTTCAGGGCTCCAATTACAGTCTCTAAAAGGAAATGTACTGCTGGAGACCTGGCGGTGCTCGTGCCCAAATCCTCCTGCAAATGTGCACTCAAAATGCTTCCAAATTGGTTCCCGCAGAGCAAAGTTACTAGAAATCAGTGCACCATTTTTCACTTCATTTTCCAACGACTTTATAAGGCTGGGAAGGGAGAAGCATACTGAACGGATTTACGCTGATGCCCAGGGATGCTGTGATGCCACGGCGAACAGCCGCGATGCAGGGTTTTATGTGGCTGTCCTGCTGCTGGCAAACCTTCCCGGTGCTCAGCCCGTTCTCCCATGTGCCTGTTTTGTTCCCTTTTAGAAAAATGAGTTTAAAAACAAAGAGGCCAAAAGCTATGGCCTGAAGGAAGCTCTGCAAGCTGAGAGTGACCTCTGGCTCTGACTCAACAGTCAATTTTCCAGAGCAAAACCCTCTACAGAAGGTCAGGCTCCTGGCAGACCCTCTGCAAAGGGAACACTCCTCTTCAGCCTCAACCTCCCTTCAAGTTTCATGTATCTGTTCTAATCCCCAAGCAGAAATATCGACATGCATGAAGCTAAAAGCAGGAAAAATACCAAAATCCTTTGTTGATACAGATTATATAAATACCTGCAAGGAACTTACAGCAGGTATTAATTTACCATAAAATATAGGTCCTTGAATGAAAAGAAACCATTCCAGAGAGCCTTTCATCCTGGAAAAGCACTCTCATAAAACAGAGGGGAAAACACATAATAGTTCAGGTTCAGTTGAAAATATTTGGCTCCTAAAAAATGAGCAGAGCATAACAAGCTCTAAACCAGAAGTCTGACATGGAAAACCCAACAGTTAGAAAATGTGTGTTGGGAAAGGTTTTTAATAATGGAGCAGGTAGTATTTCATGTCGGATATTTGTCTTTCCACTGCCTCTCAGATGTGGTCAGCAGTCTCGACATCAGCTGTTAGGTTGAGGAATACAAACCCACGTAACAGCAGGAAATCACCTGCCAACTGCACTATGCAATGGGCTAAAAAATACCCCACTAACCCATTACCACTCTGTTTTCCAATACTGGGCAAGCACAAACCAGTGTCCAAAGGCAAAGGGCCCAACAACCCACGCTGGTATTGGCTCCTGAGCAAAAATTGCCAAGTTTGGATGCTCGTTGGTGTTACATCTTTGGCACAAAGAAAAAGCTCTGCCCCTTCGAGCCTGGCTGATACAGAAGAACGTGGTCCCCAAATAGTGAGCCTTGAGCCTCCCTTCCCAGCCAGCTCCAGTCAGGATGCACAGTTGCAGTGGAAATAAATGCAGCTCCTACATTACAGCTGGAGAAGAGTGCTTTTGAGCAGAGTTTCTCAGTTCCTTTAATGTCCAAGATAAAAATCAGCATATTGGCATTCTGAGTTTCGCTGATTCCAACCAGAAATCGCAAGCTGGATTTGTTTTGGGTTCCTTTGGTCCATGCAGTGCTTGGAATAGTCCTGATTAGATTTTATTGCAGATTATTTTTCCTGCAGGGAAAGCAATGCCGCAGGGGAAAAAAATACAGGAAAATTAAAGCCCTTGTAATTCCTACGCGACAATGAGGAAGGGACTTACTCGGAGGCACAAAGAGCTGTGCGTTGGGAGCTCTGCTTGTAGCTTCAACAGCCAAAGCAGCTCCAAGGGTACATCATCTCCTTCCTCTCCTGGCTGTGAGAAGGCAGATGTGTGAGCTGCGAGCGGCCCTGCTGGCTGGCACTGCTGCAAATCCGTGAGCCTGGCCCCTGCTCAGCCACAGCCGGGCATCCGGCCTCAGCCCGAGAGCATGGCAAGCAGCGCAAAGGCACCAAGACACGGCGGCAATCCATGGATTATTAAACCTGATTTAATCTCTTCTTCACTATCTGACAGGACGGAATACACAACAACCTCACTCCTCACATCTGCAGAATGATTACAGAAGTACAAGCTAATTATTTCAATGCACTTTTTTGAAGGTGTTGCTACCTAAACGTATTAAATGTGCACAGAAATGCGCAAACTGGCCTGTAACAAGCTCCAAGGGTTCCTTTCTTGCAAGTGCCTGATTATTGAGACTGAGGTGACTTCTGCATCACATTTGGCAGTGAGGAAAATGCCCATGAAGGTGAGTCCTCACTGCCAGACTGCCCCAGAGGAGTGAGCAGAGAGAAGGCGATGGAATGCACAGGTTTTATTACACGTGGACTGTGCTTTCCCACTGAGATACTGATGCCTTCCTCTTCTTTATTGCACATTTTCCACTATATAACCTGTGTGCCTCGAGAACAGAGACATTCAGGGTCCTAGGTTGTTTAAAACTTCTTATCTTTAAGTTATTTATAATCGGCCACTTCTCACAAGGAACTGCAGCTAAGGGTTTCTTCCAGCAAGGCGAGATAAGTTCAGCGGTAACTATGGGGAAGCTTTTAGTAGCAGAGTTGAGACAGGGATAAAGGAAAGTGAAAGCTGTCAGAGTAAATCCTAGGTGAGACGCCTCACTGCATCTTCATGCTGTAAGTTAGCACCAGCTCTCCATGGCAGCCTGCAGCTGTTCATGCTGTCATTTTGGACTTTGTCATCACCCAACTTCATTTTTATTAAATGGTGCAGTTTGCCTTTTCTTCTTTGGCACAATTATTTAATTAATCTTTCTTCAGCATCCTGCTACCACAGAGTGCACCATCCAGATATTCCTACAACCAAATTTTTAACTGTTTTTTTTTTTTCTCACATAAAAACTGTATACCAACAGGTGGAATAATATTTCTTAGAATAATTAATCAACTTCATTCTGATAAGAAAGACTTATGTGTATATTCAGCAACTCCTTTTAAGGAATGCATTTACTTCCACCCCCCCTCTGTTTTAGACCTCAGAATTTATAGTGCAAGGCAGCACCAGCATTTGCAGGCTGGACATCTACCTAATTAGCTGTAGTGAATGGAACTTTTTCTGTAAAGCCCTTTCCCAGTTCTGGGAAACAGTAACTCCAAATTCACCTGTTTAAGAGGAGATAAAGCAAGAATCTACAACTCCTCACCCAGCATCACACCAACTTGCTAAAAATATCCCCATGCCCTATGCTCCACACATCAACCGTCAGCCCAAACCACTCCATGAAGATGAGTTTTACACCCAAACTCTTTCAGTCTCACAAATTTCAGATCAGACACGACAGCTCCTCAATGCCTATCATTGAAAACGTGCTAATGTCCAAAAAATTTGTTTTATGCACTCCTGTACCTTGAGCAAAGTCTTCTACAGGTTCCACAAATGATCAGATTTTCTACTACAGAAAACTTGCTGATGGATGCTGCACGTCTTGGAGTGCTTACAAAATAAAACCCGCTCCTGGCCTCTGCAATGCCAAGCAACATTTCTGCACATGTCTTCAAAAATACACCCATGTCGTTATACCACAGGACAAATGCTTTTTGATATTTCAACTGTAGTCTATTGGATTTCTTAATAACCAAGAGTCTTTATTGTATTCACAGTAGCATTCAGCTTGAGCAATTGTCTTCCATTCCCAAAAGGGGCTGTGAAGCCAAATGTGGAAGAAAAGGGAAAAGCTCTGCACAGCATTTACAACAACTGTAATAGCTGTCCTGTAATACCTATTTGTTCTCTGCTATTTCCCTTCTAGATCATTTTCATTCAAAACATATTGCGCCCATCACATTTGGAATATGCAGATGTAATTTCTATGTTTTGCATAAAAACAATGCAGTAAGTATCAACCTGTAACAAAGGCAAGGCGGGATCTTCAGGAAACTGGCTGAACTTGAAAGCCATGGGCACACCTGTGCCTCTTGCACCTTCCCTACCCAATACCTCCTGCCACCTCCTGCCCAGCAGCAGGGCTGCCCCCCAGCTCCACTCGGAGCTGCACGCTCTGTTTGTGGTTTGGGGGGCCCATTTGGTCACTGTTCGCTTCTTTGTTTCATTTGCAAGTGCTTGCTGTTAAATAATGGTGCATTTTCCTGCGCTGCTGCCGGCTGCACTGGCCGAGACAGGAGTACTTTCCTGCCTGGCAGCTCATGCACAAACAACGTGGTGCCCTGTGCATTAAGTGCCGCAAAACTCCACATGGCTGTTTGCTCAGAGCAAACCTGGGACGTGTCTTGCTCCCCAGCTCAATTCCTTTCACTGCTGTTAACACTGCGATCCTTTCTTGCCCTGATACCAACTCACCCCCCCAGTCTGGTGTCTCACCTTTTCTCAGGTGCTGGAAGCATTCCTGTGTAATAGAGTGCAATTATAATACCAAAATACTGCAAAGCTCTCTGCTCTCACACCGTTACCCAACTCCCTAAAAATAAACATGCACACTTCTTCGTGGTATTCCCTTCTATGCTTAAAATAACAAAAACACAGAGAGTAAGATAGCCCTGGAAGGACCAGCAGTGTCTACAAGCCTAATGCCAAGTATCTGAAGGACCTGTGTAACGTCGGGTCTGCCACATGTCCCTACTCCTTCCACCAGAGTGTGTTCCCTAGCATGTAACCTGACAGTCTCTTGCTGCTGCTCCAGGCTACATCTCTTTATCCTGCCTGATTTGGGTTTTTCCCTCTCTTTCCAGCAACCTGCAACCTCAAAAGCTGCCCCCAGGTTTACCTTCTACCTTCTCTGTAAGCTAAACAACCAGCAATCCCCAGGTCTACCTTCTACCTTCTCTGTAAGCTAAACAACCAGCAATCCCCAGGTCTACCTTCTACCTTCTCTGTAAGCTAAACAACCAGCAATCCCCAGGTCTACCTTCTACCTTCTCTGTAAGCTAAACAACCAGCAGTCACCGAATACTTTGTCCCCTCAGCTCCCAATCATTCTTGCTGCTCCACTCGCACTCTTCCCAGTTCCCCTTTCCCACTTGGACACTCAACATCCATCCAAGAGCAGTGCTCAGGCTGAGACCTGCCCCATGTCCACCTTGTCAGAAGAAAAAAAAAAAACCAAACCGAACAAACAAATAAATATAACGAAGTTTCAGGAGCTGGCAATGTGCAGTCCCAGTGTTAACACTCAGCAGCAGTCCTGGTGCACCAAACAAACCAAACAACGCAACTGTTTGATGGCAAGCTCTTGTTGACTACCAAGCACAGCAGGAAGATCTCAGATGCTCCCGGTATGGCTACAAAACAAGTCATCCATCGAAATTGTTCAGCTAACTGACTGTAGGAACCACTGCCACTCCAGGGAAGTCCGAAGGCCAGAACCCTGTTCATCTTAAAAATAGATAGATCCCCAGAGTCCCCTGCTGACGTTCATCTGCTGGCAATCTAAACCAGTATTTTCTGACTAATCCTTCCGAGTCATTCTTTTTTTCACCCTCAAACTCCTCACATCCATTGCTCCCGCTGGGATTTGGTAACTCACCCTAAGACTTATATACATGATTTATCTGCAAGAGCCTTTTCTCCCCTTGTCTGGCTCCTCAACAGTTCAAGGCAGTACCCAAGACAAACACAAGGCTTCTCCTTTAACCGGTCTGGGTAAGTACTGTCCTGCTGTAAGTTTTTTATTTTAAGGTATTGGTCTAGCAGGAGGAATTGATATGGAAATGAGTGTCATTACCAGCGTAAACAATCTGCTACTTTCCATACAAGTCAGAGTGCTAAATCACCACTGGTCCACTACATTACCATCTGAATAGCAGGAGGTAGCTAATGGGCCATATGTTAAAAAGCAGGTTACCCGCATCTTCATTTGCAAATGAAAAGCAAGACTGACAGCTGAATGGTGAAGATATGACCATTGATCATACTGCCATTCCCAGGGCCCCCAGCAGCACACCCAGCTATGAAACAACCGGACACTTCCTCAGCTCCAAATACCATCCACATCACGACAAGGCTCCAAAAATCCACTTATGAGACACCAAGTGTGTCACCCAGCCCAGCGTAGGAGGTTTCCCAACTAAATATCACCTATCACAAGAAAATACTTGAATTGCGCCACAGAAGGTCCACATTTGCCTTCCCAAGTCGTGACACACACCACAGGACCCAAGTTTCCCAACAGAGCTGAGGGGAGGAAGCAAAACACAAACTGTGCATCAGCAGGGGTTCATCATGCAAACCAACAGCTACAGGGCAGAAATACCCAACCCTGCCCCATCTCCAGTTTTCCAGTGCCATGAGCTAAGTGATGCCTGCAGAAGACCAGCTAAACAGCAGCTGTTATGCTGACTTCGTACCAGGAAGACCAGGGAGCCCTTCTTTAGGAAGGAATTAACCACCAAAGTTCCACTTTAATAGGTAAGGCAGGCAGAAAAGAGTCTTCAGCTCTGTGATGGGAAGCACTCTCAGCTGTGGCCACAAAAAAAGAAAAAAACAAACAAACAAAAAAA
>WBMY01008455.1:684475-696293 GCA_013397315.1 Donacobius atricapilla
GAAGGCATCTTTTTACTTAGTGGGATTATTTCATGCTTTGCCTGCAAACTCGTGTACCCTCCGGCAAGGGTGTGCAGGCCGCGGGGATGGCACCCAGCCATAAACTCCCGACTGGTGCCCGAGAGAGAGTGCTAACAGCTCTGCCTCAGCAGTGCTGCTGCTATTTAATATAGCCTTGCAATGATATTGCTTTGCTCTTCAGCAACAGGACTTTCTGCCTCAGTGTCCTGGTTTTTCCCCTGTCCTCCCACATATACTCCTGACCCAGTGGTAAAAGGAAAAAAAAAAAAAAAAAGGAAAATTACATTGAGAGGTCAAGCTGCTCAAATGCATATGCATCAGAGCTCCCAGAAAGCAAACTAATTACACTGAAAATTATGAGCTGTACAGAGCCAGCGTGACACCAAAAAATGACCATTTAAGATGTGATAATAAGCTCTAACACATAGTTTCTCACTCAAAATAAGACTGGGAAGCTTGAAAAATCTGATTCGTTTTTGCAAAAATGATCCTGCCAAGTGATGGCATTTATAAAGCCCCTTACACGCCAAGCTCTGGCAGCCCTGGCTTGGCTCTCCCAGCCCTCCATGTCCCCATGGGAATGGCATCTCTCCCCTCCATGCTCTGCAGGATGCTCCAGGGACCCACCAGCCCCTTCCCAGAGGGAAACTTCATTGATAACCCTGGGAGGAAACTAAAACTACATACATACTTCATGTTTTCCTCTTACAGGAAGTTTTTCCTCAATCTTTACCAACTTCAGAATTTATCTAACGTATCCTTTTCCCATAAGGAAGAATGAGGCAGTTAAATCACAGCACCCTGGCATTTGTAGCAACTAATGGATATAAACAGCATTTTCAAATCCGTCAAAATAATTTACAGTATCTCCCAAAGTTGCCTTTCAGTACAAACAGTTGCAGAGTTAAAAGGTTTTACAATTGCAAATCATTTTTTGGGAACAGCATACAGAATGAGGGTATCCATCAACGGGTTTATTAATATGAGTAGAAAGAATAATGGATGCAATATCTGCTAAGGGGACATCACATTATTATACATGTTTTAACTAATTTGCAATCTGGAAAAAAAAAAAAAAAAGAAAGAAGTATTGTATCCCAGGGAGGCTCTTATCATTCGCCTACTGCTCTCTTTAGGCACTTACAACACCTGATTAATTAATAATTGTTGCTTGGGTTATGCTGCTCCACAACTTCTATACCCTGGCTGTGAATAATAATCCGGCACTAAAAATTTAATAGGTGCATTGCAATGCTAGCCAAGATGCACCCTGTTGAGTGTTAAATAACTTATTTTTTGTAAATATAGCCCTTTTTCTTTTTTCAACCTGAACGCAGCATTACACTTGGATAATTCCACCTGTCACTCAGAGCAGTAATTAACACTCGCATTGCCTTGCTGTGAGATTACCTGAGAGAATCCCACTTGGAATTTTCTTCCCCTTCCTTGCTTTTTTAAAGCCACCATCACAGTCAGCTGAGCTGCATTTTCATGCTGTGCAACCAAGTCTGTGGCACACAGCCGGTCAGCTGGGGGTGGGTTTTGGAGCTATTTCGGAAGAATGAGCCCAGCGAGGCCAGAGCAGGCAGGACAAGAGCTTCAAAGATCTTTCCAGGAGGAAAAAAAAAAGAAAAAAAGAAAAAAACAAGAGTTTCTGGGACAAACAACATCAGAGAGAGGAGAGACAGACTGGCTGTGTTGCCACTACAAGTAAACAGCAGCAACGAAAGCCAAATGTTCCTCGTAGTGACACGACACCGCCGGGGGAGCCCCAAAGGTGGGGATGCACAACATCCCGGATCACTCGGACACGGAAACCTGCCCCGGACAAACTCTCCCCAGAGAAAGGCACAGGCAGAGTCCGGCTGAGCCAGGACAAGGGCAGGGGGCCAGCAGAAGCCACGAGCTGCTCAAGGACTGCCACGGCAGCCCCCTTTGTGCATCCCATCACCGAGGGCAGCAGCGACAAGCCAGGTACCTCCTGACCCTGCAGCAGCTCTCCAGGGGCAAGGACAAGCCAGGTACCTCCTGACCCTGCAGCAGCTCTCCAGGGGCAAGGACATCTCATAACATCTGCTAGTTAACCCAAATCCAGCACAGAACCTCATGGCGAGCTGGAAGCCTTGGGCAGGGAGAGCTGAGGGCCAGGGCAGGTCAGAGAGGACGGCATGTTTGTCCCTGTCCCCCGGGAAGGGCAGCCCTGATGCCCTCCAGCAAGCAGCGCCACTTCCCAGGCACAGCCCTGGCACTGCCCGGCGCTCCAGCAGCAACGGGGCAGAAATGCAGCAAGATCCAGGGAAAGGGGCAACTGCTGGCAAGGACCTGAGCAGAGCAGGCTTCCACAAGCCAGCTGAAGCGGCCCGCTGAGCAGCATGGATCACCCTGTCTGGAAACCTGAAAAGGCGTTTCCTTTCTGAATTAGTTTGCGCCCTGTTTTTCTAGTAAAATGCAAATTGGTTTCTGCATAAAGCAACAGCGATGGGAGGTTTAGGCAGGATGTCCCACGAAGGATGGTTTTCAAAATTTTAACCTCATCGAAGTAGCTGAAGGAGAGGAGCAAGTGGCTGCACTCCCCAGTACTGCCCAAAGGGTTTACAATCTCCCTCACCCTCCATCAGCAGAGCTTTGACCAGCTGAGCAACAAAAAAATCTTCCCCAGGGTGATGCAGAACAGGCAGCAGTCACTCACACTGGTTCGGGGATTTTTTGGTTTTGTTATTTTTTTCTCTTTTTTCCCAGGTTTTTGATTGTTTGGCTGATTCTTTTTAGTTCCTTCATTTTTGGGTAAGAACAACTTCAAAGCCTCACAGATAACAGATACTGCTAATCTATATCTAACAAGCATCTTGAACAAAGAGGGGGGGAGACCCCTACAAACAAGCAACTCCCTTGCTAAAATAACCATAACAGCAACTTCTTTAATAACCTCGGCCCACTCCCCGGCACAGATACCATTTGTCACAGCTTTTCTGGGCAGAGCTGAGTACTTCAGAAGTGCAGGCTTCTGGGATTACAAAGAATTTTAGAGATGCTGACAAGCTGTGCCAGGAGGTCTGAAAAACAGCACCTTCTTACAGCACTCAGGATCCCAAACATTTGCCTTGCTATCACTTTCATGGAAAGAGAACAGGAAAGAGTAATAAAGCTTTTAGTAGAACTAATTAAAATTAAATTACTCACAATTTACAATCTGCTTCGTCTATATCCCTAAAAATAAAGGCAATAAAGAGACAGACATTCTGAACTCTCAAATAAAAAAAAATAAAAAAACCTTGGCTCTCCCTTGCTTTTATATGTCAGCCAAAATATAAAATACCACATCTTCACCAGCAATAATTCTGGACAAAGCCATTAATCATGCAAAACTCATTCAACACATTTTGCCTTTTCTACTACGTGTGAATAATTCACAAATTAAAAGGAGACCAACTCGGGTTACCACTGCGATGATTAAAAGCTTTGCAAGAAATACAAACGCTCACGCTTCAGGGCGTGCACTGACCTCTAGTTCAGAAGAGCTGAACCAAAGCCGCGGCAAGTGAAACCCAAAGCGCCTTCGGGAGAAAGGCTTCCCCAACCGTGGGGAGCCATGGACCACAGACCAGGACTCCAGAGCCTTCTGGGCACACTGGGTGCAGTATTGGCTGTTCAATAACCAACCTTCCCGAATCCCAAAGCAGCACTCAGGCACTCAGGACAGCGGGAAGCCTCAGTGCCAGCCGCTCCAGGAGGCCTCACGGAGGTTTCTAGAGCAGCTTTTGCAGAGGATCCCAGGGACCTGCCTGCCCCCTGTTCTGTACGTACACAGCCACCCGGGCAGCTGTGGCACTGCCTCGGTGTGCTGGAGCCTGCTCCATCTGTGGGCTCCCTGCCATCCCAGGCAATTCCCCATCCCAGGCAATTCCCCATCCCAGGCAATTCCCCATCCCAGGCAATTCCCCATCCCGGCTTCGCTGCACACCAGCCTGCCCGACAGGATGGAGCAGCCCGCACCAGGCACCAGAGATGCCTTGTCTACAGGTGACAAGGTAAATGTGAATTTTGGGTAATTGCCCTTCTTTAAGCCAGAAGAGAGTGGGAGGATGGAATCAAGCACTCAACAAAAAAGCTTCTTGCTGCATTTTGGAGACAAGCAAATGGGTGAAGAAGTGAACTCTCTTCATCCCCAGGAACATTATTCTGTCTTACAGATAAAAAAAACCCACTAGTTTGCGATGCATGAATATCTTGTAGAACATGTAATTCACAGAATAGTACAAAGCCAGAAAAATCCCCATGATTTTGGGAGTGCTTCTCAAATCAGCAGCAGCACAAGTAACAAGTACATGTAATGAGACTGAACTGAAATGAACTTAGGACAAATGCTAAATATCGATGTAAGAGTCAAGGACCAAAGCAAATACAGAAGAAAAAAAGGGCCCATGATTACAGTCCTACATCTCCTCCTCAGATAGACAATTCCATTAATGCTGCAAACATTGTCACATCCCTTGCCGAGAATTAATAGAAATGCCTTTTCAGGAAATCTTTTCAGGAAAGGCACAACCACTTTCCTGCAGGCATGTAAATTTTGGCTTCATTTGCAAGAGGACATTTGCTTAACTCCCCAGTGTTTCCTGGGCACAGTCAGGTATCTCTCCCCAGGCCTTACTGCAGCTTTTTATAGAAAGTATCTCCAAACACATTTCAGGAAAAGAAGAAGCCCTTATAATAATTTTACAGATAGGGAAACTGAGGCACGTGTACTTGCAACAGTAAACCCCCAGACATCAAGCCACAGGCTTTTTTTCTTTCAGTGTCTCCCCTCTGTGGGAAATATGAGCAGCCCCTCACTCCTGAGGGACTTTCCATGCTCCTCCGCTCCTTTCCCAGTTCAGCAGATCATACACACTCTGTGCTGCATCCTGGCACAAACCAAGGCCCCCAGATCATGGTTTCAGTGAGTGAGGCGTTGCTCATCACAGCTCTTAAAGCAGACACTAGCTGATCTCTTCAGCAGCGCTGGAGTATTTTTCTCTGCTGCTGTACTTGGTGCACTATAATCTTCCCATTTATTTTAAGTCCTGCTAAGCCCAGTGGAGAGGGTTTGCAGTTCATATTGCACTACACTCATCCTCCTCCTGCTTGTTTTTTTCTAGCATATGGCCACTGAGGTTATAGCCTCTCTTTCACTTCCGTGTCTAGACTGATTACCTTAATTTTTTTTAATGCCAAAATCTATATGACACTTCCCTCTGTAGGCATCTCTTCTGTCCAGACTCTGATTGTATCTCCACCTTTTTTCCCTTAACTACTCTCGATGGCCACAACACACAAGTGCAAAGCCTGTATCACCACCAGAGGGTTCAGATGCAAGGAGGAAAAATTAGTGCTTGTGCTCAGATTTTTGTTAGCTACTACCGTTTTACTATCAATAACATTGCCCTATTTGTTAACTGCTAATAATTAGCTAATGCTAAACCTTAGCAGTAACAGCAGCCTTGTCTTCTTTTACCCCCACTGTCTCTTGTCACCAAAAAAACACCCACACAATTTTCCATTTCCTTTCCTGTTCTAGGCAATTTTCCTCTTGATTTCTGCACAAATCACTCGTGGCAGGTCTTACTGCCACGCAGCTGGTTTTCTCACAGACCAGGCCGTCCTCCTTGGAGAAAACCCATGTGTACACAGAAAGGAGAAGGACCACAGGCCAGTCTGTTCAAATTATTTTGACTATGAACATTCCCTAAGACATCAGCCTTTCCAACTGAAATGCTGAGCTTCGCTGAGAACGCATTCAGTTTTGCTTCAGATGCTACCAAGTGCTCTGGTGGTTTTGCCAACATGTCTGTACCCTTCTCATGGTCAGCCCCAAACCACTGTCGCCTGAGCCACCTTCGTGGCAACCACTTACCTCAGAACTTGAGCTGGAGATGGCTCTGACAATGGGAAGGAATTCACTGCTGAGTACTATTTTTTAACAAAAGTAGCGGAATTAAAAAATTACAGCCTGATCCTCAGGTAACACAAATCAGATCAGATACATCAAAGTAAAGTCCATACCAGCAGTGGTTCTTTTAACATAATTTCAAAGCATTTTTATCATCTGCTACTGGCTTCACCACTGGCAGAAGGCAGAAAATTTACCAAAAGCCAGTAATAAAAAACCAAGAGACAGTAATAAAGATCTCTTAGTGATGACTGCAGAATAAATATGATGACAACAGAGACTAAATGGCTATGAATCATATTTGTAAATCTAACTGGGCTGCAGAACTGCCCCAGAACAGCAAACAAATAAGAAAAAAACCCCAAAGTGACTCATCTGAGCCCCACGGCCACTAAGCCCGTGCGGATGATGTGGTGCTGCTCCAAGTGCCACATCACCAGGATGCCCAGGGACATGCCAGCCTTTGCGAGCACCAAGCTGGCACAGCGTGCCGTGTCCTTGTGCCTGTCCCGCGTCCCTGGGACAGAGCTGCGCTTCCGGGCCTGGACGAGCTGCAGACGCCCAAAAGGGAGAGCAGAACAAGGGCGACGTTGTTCCCCGTGCACCGCCCGGGCTGCCAGAGTTCACAGCGCGGCTTCTCCCCAAAACTTTGTCGCAGGAGGCGGTTGCCATCGCTCGTTTTTTGACATTCAAAAAAATAATAGTGGAAGTACAAGGGGAGGAGAGAGGGAGAGTGCCCAGCAATGACAGGGGCACAGAGGCATGTAGGGAATGAGGAGGAGGGAAGCAGCCCAGCTGCCCGTGGCCCGTGAATCTCACGGGCTGGACGATGACCTTTCGTGCGCTGCCCACCACTGAAGGTTTCTGACACGCAGAGTCCTCCTCTGCTCTGCAGGGACAACAGCAGCTCAGGAGTTATTAAAACAGGGCCTGATCACAAGTCAGAATGAATAAAACCACTTGGAAAAGAGAGAGACAAAAGGTACAAAAACTTTACGTAAGCAAGGATGCAGGTCAAAAATCTCCTGAAGGGATGGGTGTTTTGGGGCACATCTATTTTTGTCTTCCCAGGTGCCACTGCTGCAGAGGAGGGCTGTTAACATCAGTTTCCATGCTCACACCAAGTCGTGGAGAGAGTAACAGCTCTCGGTTAGACTGATATCAGTTTGCAAAAAAAGAATACCATGAGAATTTCATTGTCACTTTAGAGGACATCATTTCTGATCAGAAAAAGAGCTGAGGAAGTGGCTTACTTTCTCCTCATCTTTGCCACCATCACCACTGACTGTTTTCACTTGTGCCTTGAAAAATGTGAAACTTTGAGACCACTGGACCATAAAGTCGATCATGTTCTTTCTCTGCCTAAATAATTAAACATTTGGTGCCAAACTGAAGGGACTCCAGCAAGAGAAACTTTAGCTTATTGTGCAAACTATAAGTTACATATAACTTACACACAAAAATAGACTTATGGTCACAGTATATATACAGTTCTAGTCTAAAAGATAACATTTTCATTTCAGGGCAAAAACACATTTCCTGGATTCCTAATTCTATTTTCACAGGAGGGAAGTTCTCCACAGAGACATAAATCCAACTGATGGCTTCTAGTAGGAAGAAGCCAAGCTTCAAAATGGAAAGGGCTGAGTCCATGCATAACGAACAGATGGGCAAATTCTTCAGAATTTTCAGCTTGGACATTATTTTTAAATGTGATGGGATCACTGAGACATGATATAGTCATTGTCACACCACGAATTCTTTGCCTGCCACAGATCAGGAACTGTAAATAAACTCCCAAAGTAACCAATACCCTCATGCGGGCTTTAATCTATCAAATATGGTAATTGTTAGCACACTCTAACAACTTGTTGGCTTGCAAATTAATCACGCAGTCTTAGCAGCAAGGTGCATCTTTTTATAGCAAACGCTTGGCACGTGAAGTGTGGCTAATAAGGTGCCTCTAATTTAAAAGGCTCACAACATCCCCCTTCAGGAGATAATTGCTGTCGCTGAAGGCCTCGATCCCAAAAAGGCTGCAGAGAGCCACACTAAGCACCGCTCAGCAAATGCCCCCTACCACTGGAGGGAAGTGGGAGCAGCCCACCTCTGGCTGGAGAGCCAAGGAGGACACCACAGGACAGGAAAAAAACTCTGTGGCATTGTGACTTACCCATATATCCCCAACCTATTGGACCAGAAAGGTTATGTAATGTCATCTCTGACTCAGATATACAGACATGATTATTCACAGTTTTTAGTAATTTTGAGGTAATAAATGTGAACAATATAGGTTCAAAACCCATAGGCTTATGACTTCCTCCTTCTAGCAACACCTAATCTTCTTGTCCAGAGCTACTGAGGCATCAAAGTCTTTCCTTGTGCAAAGTCCTCTTCCTCCCCTAACCAGTGTTCAGCTATGCCCACATGCCCTCACTCCCTTCTCCAGCCAGTCACTTACCCAGCTGCTCCTCGAGGAGGTTGCCAAGCTCTTATGGAATTCAGCCTCAGAGCTTTCCCCTAAAGCTTTACCAAAGCTTTTTGACCAAATTGACTACCCCCTTCTTGGTGCCTCCTTGCAACCCTTCTCAGACATGAATCTGTTTTTGTGACACCAAGTTTCAGGCAGGGAACTCATCCTCTTGGCTGAAAGGGTGAAGAACTGATCTGTGCTCTAGGGCACTGCAATGTCACAAATGCTGACAGCAGGGCTGATGCCTTTTCTACAGAATGCCTTCAGAGTCTGCAGTCGTTTCCAAAACAGGGTGCTAAGAAATTCAAAGAAAACAAGAGGAGTCAACTCATTACATAACTTTAATGCAGAAGATTAGATCCAGATAAGACTTCAGGCCTTTCTGGAAGAAAACTGCGAAAGAAGGGAATTTACTGTCTGGCTCCAAAATTGGTTAGTAAATGCATGTCAGCAGAAAAAGCAGGGGAGAACGTGCTCCAACCATCAGAGCTGAGATTCCTCTGCAGGCCGTGGTGAGGACTATGGTGAAGCAGCTGTGCCCCCATAGTCCATGAGGTCCATGGGGGATGCCGAGATCCATCCACAGCCCATGGGAGAAGCACTCACTCCAGAGCAGGGGGATGTTAGAGCAGGCTGTGATCCCATGGGAGACCCAAACCGAGAGAGAGGGCTCCTGCTCCCACAGACACAGAGAGAGAGGGCCCTGCTTCCAGGCTGGAGCAGCCTATCCGTGAAGCACTGCAGCCCATGGACGAGTGGCCCATGCCACAGCAGTTTGGGATGGACTGTGTGCCCATGGGAGGGACTCACGTTGCATCAGTTCTGGCAGGACTGCTGCTCATGAGATTGGAGCCACGCTGGAGAAGTTCACGGGGAACTGTCTCCCATCCCAAGGAGCCCACAGCACAGCAGAGGAAAGACTCCTCTCCCTGAACAAACAGAAGAAGATCTTGAGTGATGAACTGACCAAAACCTGCCTTGTCTCCCTGCGCTGTCGGTGGGAAGGAGGGAGGGGCTGGCGGGAGAGGCATTTTAAAGGCTTAATTCACTTCTCATTATCCTCCTCTGACTCTGTTAATAATAAATTTACCTTAAATTTGAA
The DNA here is from genome assembly GCA_013397315.1 of Donacobius atricapilla. NCBI lineage: Eukaryota > Metazoa > Chordata > Aves > Passeriformes > Mimidae > Donacobius > Donacobius atricapilla. The sequence continues at coordinate 694,001 of WBMY01008455.1, forward strand.
CCTGTTTTGCCCTTAAGAGTGTTTTCTCCCAGTTCTTATCTCAACTCATGAGCCCTTCATTCATTTTTTCCCCCCTCTCCTCTGCCCAACTGTAGCAGGAGAGGGTGAGCAAACAACTTTCATGGGTGCCTGGTGTTTGGTCAGTGTCAAACCACGACAATGCACCATGTCAGCTGATGGGACAATCAATTGCCTATTTGCACAAGTTCATTCTGGTAAGGAGGTATTTTTGTCAAGCAAAACCCCCCTAAAATCACAAAGATGGAGTACTGCATCCTACACCTAATTCAGGGATGTGACACCAGACTGAGCACGCTGAGTCCCCTGATGTACAACATGAATTTGTGAACAGTTCAGAGATCCCATCTGCCAAGCACTTATCCCTGAAGTGAGTAAACAGCACAGACACCCACTGCGTCTCCATTGCTTTTTACAAACAAGACTTGAAAACCACCAAGGCTACCACAAGGTTTCACCAAGTACCTGTGAAACCTGAAAGGAGGTAAAAAACAAGTCCTTTGTCTAATTTACTAGGCCCAACAACAGGCCAAACCTCATTCTCCACTTTTTGGACTCTCTGAGAACACAGAGGCATCCAAACCAGGGTGCATGGCACATCCCTTATACCCTCAGGTCATACGAGTGATGAGCAGCTGATGAAGAGCTGTGGAAGAAGCTTGCTGCACATACAAAACAAAATCAAAGGAAGCAACAGAAAGATCATCCAAAGCTATGGTCAGTCGCCAAAATGCTCCCCCCACAGCAGCTTGAGCACCTCTGGTAACTGCACTGGATACCAAACTATACAGTATTAACTAGTAACTCCATCCCTTCACAGCACTTTTTTCTCTTTTCTTTTCTATGGAAGTCATCAAAATACCTACTTTGAGCACAACAGCAAATCACTGCCAATCTTGTGAGACTGAGCTACTTCTAAATTGGGAACTGTGACAAGAGAGTAGCGCAGCACTAAGGCTTACTTAAGGAAATGAGTCACTTCAATTAAAGAAGCAGCTATAGAATTTAACAGAATAAATTAATGTCAACTAATTAACACTTATAATCCTATTATCAGTGGTTTTATAGAATTCTAGCCTAGATATCTCTATATGAACGTATAGTTTATGATCTGATGTACAGGATCAAACCCCACTATACTTTCTCCTGCCAGTATATACCTGCTTGCCTAAGAAAGGAATAGCTGACTGATTAATCAATTCTAAGTTCAAGAGACCAGCACATTATCAGAAGGGCTGACACTGTATTGAGTGAGTTGGCACTTGCATTTTTAATCTGGTATTCCATTTCTTAGTTAAACTCATTGCCTACCTTATTTATATAAGCCTTTTATCTTCTGGGAAAGCAGGAGGTGCCTCTCCAGTAAGATCTATCCTTAGAATGCAATCGCTTTTACTTATTCTTCACATCCTCCTTTTGAACACCACCATGGCCCAAACCTCCCTTCCTGCTACACCTGCTGTGCAGGTACACAAAAAAAAGGTGTATAACTGCTTAGCACACGCTCTCCTCCCATGGTAAAAAGCGGGAATGAAACCTGGCTGTTCCCACATGACAAATTTGCTTTGCTCTTTCCAGCCCCAATGATACGAGGAGCACGAGGGCTTTTCCTGTACAGCTCCAAGTCTTATGGCTCAGCATGGCGGCATAGCAAATAAGCTTAGAAATTGCAATGTCCGGGTAAAAACAGCCAGACAAAATCTGCTTCAGGTCCTCTCTCCTACAGATGGCACAAAATCACACAGGGCTCCCCTGCACACCCTTCTGCAAATATGTGAGTAACTGGGTGAGTTTCACTCTCGCCAGTTTTTAAACTTCACACTCGTGCATCTTCTCCAGGATTAAAGTTTTACAGGCTCTGGGAGCGAGGGAAACCTGTCAGCACAGCGTACAAACCAGAGGATGACAGTCAGACCACGGGCACTTGGCTTTCTGTCCCAGGGGGTGGAGCAGCTGGGAAATGAGCCCCATGAAGGCCAGGCACCGAGGACACTTTCCACTGGAGGCGGCATGAGCAGCAGTGTGCCCTGTGCCCTGTGCCCCGTGTCCTGCCATTTCCAGCCGTGACAGCGCACAGCTCTCCCCCGGGATGGCAGCGGCACCGACGGCAGCAGGCAGCTGCCACCGCTTCCTACCTGACCTCCTGCTTCCCGAAACGCTGCTCCAGGTAAATCTCACAGAGCAAACAGCCGCACTTTCTGCCAGGGTAGGTCCCCGCCAAGTCAGTGACCTTTCCAGAAGCACAGAGAAAAAAAAAAAAAAAAGCACGCCCCTC
>WBMY01008455.1:696753-719355 GCA_013397315.1 Donacobius atricapilla
ACGTCCCTCTCCCGCTTGCAGCCCAATCCCATAAAGCTTTTTACGCACACTTAAGTTCGTCTTTCCACGTTAAAGCACTTATGATGAACCCTAAGCACCATCTTACCTACCATGGAAGTTTCCTGAGGTGCCTTTGGAGAGCCTGGTCCTCGCCTGCTTGCTGAACTGGGCTGGTCTGGCATTAAAAAGAACAATGCTTCCCCCCAAAAGGGTTGTCATTAACTGAACCATTCCAAATAGTCGAAACGCAGCAAATCAAATGACTCGTGATGCTTTAAGTTTTAGCTTTCATGTCTTTCAGGTTCTGTGCTGCCTAGGGGTGCAGCTCTGAGCCTCACATTAAGTGTCAGTGAGCTCTCTGCACAGAGCAGGGAGACAAAACAAATCCTTTTCCTGCTGGAGACCAAGGACAACAGGTACAACTTTCAGGTCCAAGAGCACAAACAACAGTGGACTAAAGAGAGAAACAAGGAGGACGAGACCTCACAACCTGAAGCTGTAACTGGACAATTAAACCCCAACATGCAAATGGACCAAAACTTATAAAAGTGTGAGACCTCATGACCGTTTGTCCACTTTGTGACCATTTTGGGTTCACTTTGGGTGTAACCCTGGCCAGGCTCTTGTCCTGCCCAAGGCGTACCCTAAAGGCCTTTCAATAAATACCTGCTTTATTCTCAAGCTCTGGCCAGCCCCTGTTCCAGGTCAGCCTTCCCAAGGCATCACTCAGATCTGATAAATTTTTTTTCCAGAATGAACTCCCTGAATCCCATTTAGATCCTTTCAGCCACCTTTTAGCATGACTGCTCCACACAGGCTACTCTCAAACGTCTTGCATGCCCATCCCATGGCCAGTGATGCAGAATCCATCCACTGGCGAGGGCAGGACCCTCAGTGAAGACACCCCAACACGTTTCCCACAGGTACGTGCTCAGCCCTGAAATCAGGTTCTCCCTTTCCACGTGGGCACACCGCTTCCATAAGAAAAAGCGATGCGTAGTCACTAATTGCTCTAATTTATTACTGCGTGCCAGTTAGCTCACAACGTCATTTAAGCCCAGGTTAGGAGCTGGATTGCTAACTAAGCTTTAATCATAGTGGTGCTCAAAGAACAAAAGGCAGGCGGAGAGGAGCCATTTTGCCCTCATCTGTCTTCTCTTGTTGCCAAAGCCCTCTCAGATGGTTCCCCCATTTATCACTCGGATAGCGATCGTTAGCTCCTCTCATTCCAGCTCCTACAGACTGATGGTGGCTGTTCCACTTTTTATTTACTTTTTTTCTCTAACTATGCACAGAGTTAGGGCTGTGATAACTCCTGTCCTTTTATAAAAGTTCCCATTTGTAAGGGAAGTACTGAAAATCATATACAATGCCACACAGTCTGCACAGAGACGTGCCCCTGGATAATGAACAAACAAGGAGATTTTAAAGCAAAACAGAAGCACTCAAATACTCCAAGTCCTGTTTACAAAAAGCACATTCAACTCTCAGGGCACTTAAATTATCTTATTAAATACACACCTCAAAGCAAGTCATTCTGACTTAGAATTGCGGTTGTTTGCTCAGACAGACAGAGTATGAAGCTCCAAATATGAACTGTATAATCACCCAACATATGAAATGTGTAATCTGGACCGCAGGCAACACTGACTCTCCGCCCTCCTCATGGGCTGCGATGTAACTGTACTCACCTGGTCACCCTCGGGATGACCATTTCAGCATCTTAAAATGTTTCATTTCATTCTCAGGTAAAAAAGAATGATACAACGAAACATGATCAGGAAGGGGGGCAGGGAAGAGGGAATTAACAGTTCCTTTAGGCTAAGAAGGCAGTGTGAAAACTCAGCTGTTAGGAGAAAAAAAATAAAAATAAAAACACAAGAGCAGTTTTCCTCTAGAGAACTTTGACTTAAACCAAACATATTCTTAGTGGAAAGTTATTAATGTGAAAAAGTTGGACCAGCTCTAGATATAAAAGATATAACTGGCGTAAGTGAGTAAACAGGGGAATCAGAATTTAAATTCAGATCTTTGACACTAATTTATTCAAAGACACAAAAATACAGGAGCTGAACGCTCACCACCTTTAGCATCCAACCCACCACTTCTCATCAAAAAGCATTTCATCTGTCAAAAAATAAAAAAAAAAAAGAAAAAAATACTCTATAGGCTGAAAACTGCTGACTTACATTTGTTCAGCTAATGTCCAATTATTATTACATGAAACTCCACATGGAAAAAAAGAGTCTAATAAGAAAACTAATGAAAATTGAGTATTTTACAAGAAAGTTACCTAAGCATAAAGTCAACTGGATATTACCCTGGTATTCAAATCCAGCAGTACCAACAGGGGGAATGCTGGCATTCCCACAGAAATGAGACAGACACAGAGGAAGAGAGTGAGCCAAAATCTTCCAGAAGTCCATTTTCATCATGCTAACTTTAGGTCTTTTTCCCCTAAATATGCATTTTAACACAACACCAAGCTTTCCATACAGTATTTGAAAACGGTTTCCTGTGCATCACTTTGAACTGAAACTTTTGCAAATTCCTTTTTGGGAGAGGAAATAAATATTTGAGGTGGGCGAGGGGGGAATGGGATCACAAGGTGCAGCCCCCTCCCTTGCAGCCCCAAATTGCTGGGGATTAGAAATGCAGGACAAGACAGAGGGCTCAGCCTCCCTGCAGCCTCCTGTCCTGCACAAACGAAAGGGGCAGCAAATTGTGACATTGCTCACTGGGCATGACTTAGTTAATTTTGATTTTTTCCTCGATTATAAGGTTAATGAAAGCCTCTGCTGCACTTCAGTGCGGACAGATTTCGTTGTCCCCCTCTTCACCGATTTCAGCCATAAAGCCACACTAATTACCCTGACAGGATAACAGGAGGAAAAAAGAAAGGGATACAGGCAAACACACACGTGTCCCTGGTGAGCTGTCATGGGTAAAAGAGGGCTACAGCCCCTTGGCTCAGCCAGTCCTATTGACACAACAAAGGAGCTTCTGGCCTAGCAGCACAGAGCAAAAACTGGGGATGCAGAGAGCAGAATGGGGAGAGGAGAAAAAACGGAAGAAAGAAAAGGAAGTACACACTCATTCTGGTGTTGTGAGGTCCTTACTATGCCAAGCTTTCATTGCAAAGAAAAGTGCTATTGAGAGAAGGTGCAGGGGACCAAAATGCTGGGAGGCAAACAAGCAAACACGCGGCAGCACCCGCTGCGAGGGGCCTGGGACCCCCGTAAACACAGAGATCAATCAGCAAGCCAGATGCTGGGAGAGGCAGCTATTTCAAATGAATGAAATAACCACCCCTTTGACAGCCTCGGTGTATACTCTGCTGCGAACAGCCTGCAGGTGCACACCACCTCCGAGCACCTTGCCCAACGCGCACGCACGCCGCAGCCACTGCGAGATGGATCGCGCCTTCAGTTTTTCTGCGCACACCGTAATGGTCAGGCAGTCACCAACATTACATCTACTTTGCTGTTCAAAGAGGAGAGAAATTGAATTGCAAGCGAAAACACTTCAGCTGGACAGGAAGGAATGTCGGCAGGGCAGGCCTGGCTGCAGCCAGCTCCAGCTGAGCGCCATATGAGAGGATTTACCTCTCGCTGGCTCCAGATAGAAACCTGTCCTTGCCATAGTCCTGCGAAATTGCCAACTCTAAACACCGCAATTTACCACAGGCACTGACAATAGCGACCGGTTATCTCCCTTGCCAGCAGGAACAATCTCCAGTAACTCGCTCTACTCAATTCTCTGAACTCACATTTAGAGCCTCACCAACACAGGTGAAAACACCTCATGCTCTGGGGTGCTTTCCTCACTGAAGGCCTAAAGGTCTCTTTGTTACAGGGCATTTAAAAGGTTTTTCAGCCAATTCCATATTGCTAAAGTTTACAGACAACCGTTCTAGCCAATCACTAAAAGCACACGTACACCTGTTTCAAACAATGCTCGCTTGTATGCTTTCTGTTAACAATACACAATACTCTTATTAAGCTTAAAACCTTCTATTACCTTGCTAGGCATACTTCTTCTCAGTCTTAAGCTCTATCCTGTCCGAATCTAAAACTCAAACTATTGTTTCATGTCCTTGCTTGCTGTACTATTGTAACTTTTCCTATTTTCAAGCTTTGCAGTGGCAGCTAATTCTATGTTCTTCTGCTCTTTCTGTTTCTGGGGCCTGCTTTCACAGCTTTCTGAAAGCCTTCTTACCTTCAATATTTCCCACACTCATGCTCTGGGGTGCTTCGCTCGCTGAAGGTTTCCCCGCAGCAGTGAGCACCAGGATGGGATCTGCATCTAACCAGGAGCTCGCCATCAGTTAAATAAAAAAATCATTTCAGTAGTTCTATACATTTTTTTTTCCTATTGGATAAAACACGAAGAAATGTGAGCCACACATAACACCATGCTTTTTTTTTTCCTGGGTCCAGCTCCCAGTGAATCAAAGGCATTTTACTCAAGGAAGGACCATAAGAATTATAGCTTAGACCACATTTGTAAGGAGTACTACTTGGGTTAAGAAGTACTTACCACCTATAAATCTCAAAACACTTTGCAAACACAAGGAAACCTCATTTTTATCGCTTCCCAGTTTGGCAAAAATCACGAGGGAAAGTGCAAAGGAGAGATTTCATTTTGGAGAGGGGAAACCCCTCACCAGTGGCCAAAAAATGAGAGGAAATTCTAACCCAGGTCTCCCCCACCTTGCCACCCTCTCACTGGAGCCTCACCACTCCCTAAGCCCCACCCTTGGATCACTTTGGAAATGCATTTGTGATATACCCCCCCCCTCCCAAAACATGCAGTATTTATCTCCCCGTTCCTGAAATCCTGCTATCTTGACAAATACCAATTAGCCACTTTCAGCACCAAGAAAGAAAACATATTTTCTGTCTCTCCTGTTAATTACACTTTAAACATACATAAACTGTAGCTATGGGAATAAAAAAAGGGGGGGGGGGAAGGAAGGGGGAAGCTTTGTTACAATAGCCACACTTTGACAACCTAACAGGAACAAACTACATTATTTTGTGTCTTTCCCAGCAAGTTTCGTTCAATTAGCTTCATCACTGAGTTCAAAAGGTGACTACTTGAGACCTATTCTAGTTTGCGGAATTACAGTCCCTCAATGATGTATGCAAAGACACGGGGAAATCAGTATTAAAGCTCAGCTGCTTTGGCTAAATATTGAAAGAAGAAAAGCAGGGAGGCAGGGGAAGGAGAAAGGCACTTGGCATTCAGAGCTTCTCCACGGTGAAACAATTAATTTGCCACTCTGTGATGAGATGACGGACACAGTGGTGCAGCACATGCATAAATACTTGTCTATCAGCACTCAAAAACTCGGGCAGGAGAGCACCAAAACAGCTCCTCAATGATACACTGTCAGTAATGCCTGAAAGTCCCTGAGTGGCAACCGCTGCACAAAAAAAGCTGATCCTATTTGCCACATTTTAAAATCACTGCTCCTCTTTTCAGACTAATGGCTTTCTCCCCCTGCTCTTAATGATTTTTTTTTCCCCTCACTCTTTTCTTACGCTGTTTAACAACTTCTTAATCTTCTTCCTTTGCACATCTATCTTGACAGGAAGGAAGTGTATGCTTCTGGGCGCTTTTCAACCACTCAGTCACTTGGGATGCTCGGGGCACTGCATCCTGGGCTGAGGAGCAGAGGACAACAAATATAAACGTAAAACGAACTTCGGAGTGATGCTCCCAACCCTTTCGCTGACCCCTTGCAGGAGGCTCGCTCTGGCTGCCCATACAGACCCAGTCAGGCACCGAGTACCAGCACCTGCCTCCAGCATTGCCCCGGGGGCTCTGACACTGCTTGCACCGGACAGATTTCCAAGTACTCAGCAATCAGAGACACTTCAAGGGCTCATTTGGTCTGAAATCTCAGCCCCGATTTTGCAGACCTCAAAAGAACCCTTGCCTAGAAGTGGCAAGATGTATTTATCTGTCAGCAAGGACAGCCCAAGCGGAGCAAGAATGAAAACAAAGAAAAGCAACAAAGGAACCCAAGATAAAACAAGCAAACAAAATACCCACGCAAAACAAACCCAAACCCATCCAATCCTGACTATATCTTGAAAAAGGCAGCAACAAAGTCAATTTTCACGTCCAGGGTTCATGGACTGCCCCCCAGGTAACACCTAGTGCCCATAGATGCAGGTTTCCCACTGTATCCCCCCAGCGCCTTCCAGATTATTTTGAGCAACAGAGTCCAGACTTTCAGCCACATTCAGACCTGCTGCAAAACACCTCTCAGGCACCAGAGGCCCAGCTGGCAAGAGCTGCTGTCCCAGAGCAAGACCCCAAGCCCCGCTCTGATTCCCATCCCGAGCCTCGCACCAGCCCAGACGAGCACCTCTCCCCAGCTCAAACCCGCAGGAGTTTTCTGCGTTTCTTCAGGCAGGACTGACTAGCAAGGCAGCTTCTTTCAACTTTCAGCACCTTTGCTCTCACGATGCGCCCATGTGCTTTTCAAGGCGTCATTGCAATCACACCTGGAAAGCTGCAGCAGTGATGCAAGCCACGCACAGAGAGCCTGAAGAAGCCAACCCCATGCACTCCAGGAGGGGATGTGCTTCCCACTTACCCTGTGACTGCCCACAGACGTTCAAGGCGTGGGATGGCGCCCCGTGGAAGCTGTTCCATCATGCAGGCCGGCCGTGGCAGCGGGGGCTGCCCTCCACATCCCCCTTCGGAGAGGGCAGCACGGCCTCTCCCGCGCTGTGCGCATCACCCCAGATCCGGCGGCCCGAGCCTGGACATTCTGCACTACACAGCCACTTGAAAAACTGTAATTAAAATTAAACTATCTGATAAAACTGACTCTAGCAGACGTGAGCTGTCCTTTCATTGACTCTCGATTTTCTCACCAGAATGCACAGTGAGCACAAAGGTGAATAATGCACCAACTGCATTTCAAATGGTCTCTCAACTACTACCCAAGTACTAGTATGAACTGCAGGACTTTTGCTCCAGCAAATTGTTTAAAATCTGAACAGCTCATCACAAACATAGCAGTCTAACTCAACGGCAGGCACACTTTTCATTTAATCAGTTCTGTTACAGCATGTGCAATGCCAAAAGCAACAGATAATCACATAAATGAGAGTAATGCCACACTAGGTAAAAAGGTGCCACTTACTGTATCACTAATTAAAATGATGTTTCAGAATCCTTGTTTTACAGAAATCCTTGTCTTTGCCTTTGTAGTTTCTGCCTTTTGTGGCAGTTTGTTTCTACTTTCTTCACTCAAGAATTAGAAATTCAGCATCATATAATCAGAGAGGAAAAAAGCTTGAAAAATACACCTGCTTACAGACAGGTATTTGACTCTACTACCTGCTCCTACTTCTTTCCCCTGGAAGGTTTGTGCTCCAGCAACTTGGAATAAGCACATGTAATTTTCATCACAAAAAATATCCCTTACCTCATGGTTACAAAAACAAACAAACAAAAAAAATCACCAAAGTAACAGATATGTCAGGATTCTCACCATGGCAAATGTAGCATTTGGTGTTCCACACTGCATCCAAAATATCACCTCTAATTACATCTGCCTTTCTTTACAGCATGGTCACTTTGCTTATTGAACTAGCACTGCACTTTTGGGCTCGTGCACACTCAGGGGCTTTCCTGAAGGAACTGGCCCACTTAACCCAGTTTCTCAGACTTGCACTTCATAAACTGGACGAGAACATTACATAGAACTGGAAACCAAGTAGCAAAAGGTCTTTGAAAGGCATCTCAAAGCCACCAGCAATAGCAATCTATTGAACAGGCATCTGTAACAAATGCAGAAGGTGGAAAGCTGAGGAAAAGAGGAAGAAGCAGATGAGATGCAGTCCACTGAGTGAAGTTGGTACTACCTGAACACATCTCAGTCATCATCTCGCCAATACAAATATGGAGTCTTAGTACTTTAAAGTTTAATATATAAATTACTAAAATTACAGTTATTTAAATTATATTCTAAATTCTAGTTGTATTTCTAAAAAAAAATAAAACACCTCATCAGAGAAATGCAAGCTGCTACACCCATATATGCCCTGGTAGCACGCAGGGTACTTTTGCTACTGCTTAAACACTTGGGAGTTAAATGGAAGCAGGAGCAGACTTGGCGACAGCTTTGCCTGAAGTGCAGCAGAGGGGCAAATCCATGTGATGAACTCATACATGGTAAAGGCCACGTTAGGCCAGAGGCAAAGGAGATAAAATATCTGCACCTTAAACATCCTTTAGGATCCACTAAATACAGTAGCCCAGCCAAGGGGATGGCCACCGCAATGCCTCCATGGTAACAATTTCCTTTTGCAGAGCCTTCACGTGGAGAGCTGCAGGAGAAAGCACCTCCTGAAGGATTAAGACGCCATGAAAGAAGTCCAGCCACAGTGAGTTGGTAAATCCGGGGAGTGACTGCTCACCTTGACCAGATGACTTCTTCCCTGACATAAAGGGACGCAAGACATAAAAGGCACATAGGCTATGAAGTAAAAGATGAGTTTCTCCCCCATCTTTAAGGCTAGACTGCATTCTGCCTGACACGTCCTATTTGCCCACACGGGAATTTTTGGAATGTGCGGGGTGCATCTTTGCTCAGAGCCTCCCCAGGGCTGCAAGGAAGTGGCCGGGTACTGCACCAGCTACACCCAGCCAGAAAGAACTCTCCTCAATCCCTTGAGCAGCACTTCAAAATGTACCCACAGATATTTGCATTAGAAACAAAGGTAAACAAGCAAAAAAGGGGGGAAAATAGGGAAAAATACATCTATATCTGTGTAAATGCAGGAAAAACTGAGCAGAGAAAGCAGGGGTAACAGGGCACTGTCGCCAGTGCCCGGGCAGGAGCAGAGACAAGAGCTCAGAGATGCAGGAATGAGTCATTTCAGCTGCCCATATGTGCAGCATGGCATGCTGCACAGAAAAGAAGCATTCACAGCCAAGGATCTGTAGAGAAATATCGGTGCAGCTAAGTATGCAAATATTTTGCTGTTGACAAAGGAAGCAATAGGGTACTTTTTCACTGTTTTTGCTTGTGCCTCTCTTTAAAGACATCAAAAGCCATACCACAAGCCTCACCATCAGCCTCACATTTGACACTGTAAAACTACAATCATACACAAATGCATGCATGTGCACTCCCAACATACTTTCCCCCTGTTCAAAAATGAAGTGCCACTTTTAAATATTTCCACTTTACTTGCTTTGAATTGCCGGAGATCAAATGAGTCAATTAAGTGCTGTGTCTTTTTTTGTGCGGAGGGAAGATGAAGGTAATTTGCTGCTCAGTGCATCTGTTTCCTCATCAGCACAGTAAGGACCAGGCTAATTAGGGGAGGAAAACAATATGGTCATATGGATAGGCCAGATTGCCTGTCACTCAGCTATTCAGCAGCCAGGCTGTGCTATGAGGAAAGCAAACAGATGAGGAGTCTTCATCTCCTTCCTCACCATGCCTTGGGAAAAAAAAAGCCTACTTCAAGCACTCAGATGGTTACCTGAATATTTTTAGCATCAGTCCCAAAAGGTTCCTCCCCAAATCCTGTTGTTAGTTATGTGCCCATGATGAACGTAAACCAAAATCTTCACAGTCTTGGCCTCCCTATTGCCTCCCACACCGACATTTTTTAGAAATACATGTTTGGGAAACCACTGGAAATTTTAAGAAGCAGCACACCATCAAGATCCATCTAAAAATCTATTGTTGCTACTCCCTTTGCTCTCCAACACAGAAAATTCCTGTATGTTTTCCTTCACTTTAAAGTTTGAATAGATTAAATTAGCCATACAACTTCATTCCCAAAGTCCTCTAATTCTGAAACACTGCAGAATCACGGACCCCAACTCAACGATCATGTGGGGAGTACCCTGATTCCGTTTTAAATCACCAATCCTAAATCTCATGTCAAAAGTTATTTTCTTGAAAAAATGAAAGCATGCAAGTGCATGAGAAAAACAACTTTAAGGAGAGAAGGTAGAAATAAGTAATTCCAAGCCACTCACACACAGTCCCACTGCAGCATTTCTGTCTATTAGGAGAAGATATGGAATATCAGAGGAAGTTCATTTATTCGCTGGCCTGTATTATCAAGCAGCAGCAGACATTACATTTACCACATTCAAGCTTTATTTGCTACTACAAAATGAAATGGGAGAGGGTACAGAAAACAAGTTACCTCAGATTGAGCATATCATGAAGGCAATCAACCTGAGCAAGGGCTTTCACATGTCCCTGTCAGGCACAGACAGAGTGCCCTATGCTGCAAATACAGCTCCTTGTATTTTGTAAAAAAAAAAAAAAATATTATTTACTTTCATAGAGTATTCCCAGCTGATCTCCGGCTTTACACTGATCAGAAACACACCAATAAAGTCTGCTCCTCAAACAGGGAATAATTTAGCAGACTGTACTAAAAAAACACAACCACAAACAAACAAAAAACCAACCAAAAACCCCGAACAAGAATAAACAACCAAAAAAACCTCCACAAAACCCAGAATAGATACTGACAGGAGTCCAACCTTCTTTGCACAGCAGGCAGGACAGGTTCACTCACAAGCCATCTAAAAGTACTGCCAGGGAGCATCTTATTGCCTCAGCCCAAAATGAGACAACTCTCATCCCAGTTTCTGGCACACATCCCACACATGGCTTTGCTTAAACCCAAGGAGCTCTTTGCTCCCATTCAGAGGGCTGCAAAGTTTGGGATCAGTCACCAATCATCTAGATCCATAAACACACATCAAAAACATGGATCAGACTGCAGAGCTCCCTCTGAACTTCAAGAGTTCCTTACCAGACCTCACAGAAATTGCATTTCTTCCTTACTGACTCTTCATGTCATTATTTACTGAAAACTTACAGCAAATCCAACCCCTCAAACAAGTGAATGTTATCCGATGATAGATGTCAAAGGACAGGGGACAGTATTTGAGAGCAGCTATGATTATACACAGAAATATAAGGGAAAATAAATACGCCATTAGTCAGTATGCCATGTGATTCCTTTAACCACTGCTTATTCCACAAAATTGAGGGCTGAAACTACAATTCCTATCTTTCCACTTCCTGAAACCACTTAAATTATTCTAAGAGTGTGTCTTAGAACTTGTCCACCAAATGGCATAAACAAATTTAGCCAACTGTGCAGAAAATGCTATTTTCTTCATTATGTAAATCCAGGCAATTATCCGTGTCCTCCCCAAGAACAGCCACTTGGCAGGACAGCCGTGGCTGAGATGAAAGAGAGGAGGACAGGGTGATGTGAAGGACTGGCCTGTGCCCAACAGGGACCCCCGCTCTGCTCACGGGGCTCACCAAAGCTTTGCCGCCAGTGCTTTGAAAAAAACCAAACCCAAAAAGTCCATCAGGGCACCCACAGGTTGATCCCACCTCAGCACTCAACTCTCCCCTCACCAACTCCCTGCCCCACAAAAGCCCACCCACCGCAGAGAAGCAGGCGCCCCAATTCCCCGGGATAGGTGTTGAGTGGTGAAGCTGGGGGCTGGCACCCTTATAAATAACTCATCACAGTCATTATAACAGACCACAAGCACCCAGACTGAGCCAAACTAGCCACAGAATCACTACACGGCGGTTTTGGCTAGAAAAAAATTGAAGAAAGTCACCTCTGCAGTAAGTAAGAAAACAAATAACCAGCTCCAAGTCGGCAAACTATTACATCTGACAAAACAGAGATGGGCACATGGCTTCATTTCGGTCAATTAAACTGAGGGGTCTAAAAGTCTTGAGTGAAAACCCTGGAATTTTTTCAGCAATGATGCGCATTAATCAAAAAAAAAAAAAATCAAACCAAAACCAACAAACTGCAAATAGCAACCAACCAAAGGGAGAGCTTGAGTTTTAAGAGACACCTTAAGTCCAGGCAACACTGAAAGCATTTAAATTCTGGCAGCTTCAGAAGTAACTGCCAGCATGAATTTAGATCCCTGGATACATTCAACGTCTTTCAGTTGCAGTTTCACTAGCATATAATGAAACCATACACGACCAAATCATTATAAATAAAGTTTTTTTGAGCTCAGTGGAAGACAGTACTGATGGATTCATGATCTGTGCTGCTGTAATAGAGCTAGCAATAATTTTGATGTATTGATTTCTTTTTTATTCAAAAAAAATAGTGGATTTCTGTAAGGAATGCCTGCTCAGGAACTTCAGCCGAACTGAACAGTGTATGTTGCTAACACTGTCGCTATAAGGCCTTCAGTCAATTAGTAAGACTGGAGCCAGATGGCTGAAAACAATCGAAATTACACAGTACATTCTGTTTATTAGTTAGGATTGTTATTCAGGCCATACTTGCTTTTAACAGATTGTTCATCATTATTAAGATTACAACAATATGCAAGAAAATTACAAAGTTAAGAAAAACATGATTTTTCAATCGCGTCCGTCCCCTACTCTGTTCAAAACTTTTCTTAAATATCTGAGCCAAAGAATTTTTAAAAACCCACCTACCTAAAAAGAAACCCATTTCATTAGCCAGACACACCTATTTTGGGACACGACCAGAGACTGCAGAAAGATGCCAGCAATGGGAAGTTTCCCAAAGCTGATTTTTGCATCGCTGCTCACCTGAGCTGCTGGGAGCCTCCCTCAAGGACGGGAAGATGTTCAACTATTCCAAGACTGCGTGGACCTCATAGGGTTTTTTTTCAATAAACCCCCTTTGAAAAGAGCACCTTGAAGTCCTACCTCTAAGATAATCATTCCTCCTGAACTCCAGGCAAATGAGAAAAAATAGAATGGGCAGGTTTCAAAGTGATTAATAACAGAGAAATCAACTGGAAGAGTCATCATGAAGCTCATTTTTAAACAGTGGCAAGCACAGTGTTCCAGCAAAGAGCAGAGCTTGGCAGGGAAGTAACCACTTGTTTACATCATGGATATCAACATATCTGGCTCTGTCCTTCACCAGCAAAGACGGATCCCTCTGATGAGTCTTCCTACACCACTCCACTTCCACTATTTTCTTTTGTCGTTACTCACTCACACAAACCACCATCTCAAGATAAAGATGGTTGAATGCTTCCACCCAGGAGAGATCCAGCACTCAGGAAAAGGCTCCTCCAAACTGCCGCCAGCATTGCCAGTTTGGGATATTTGAGTCCTACAGCTCTGAACCCTTAAAAGCATAAATCCAGGTGCCAGCTGCTGGAGATTAGTGACATATTGGGACCGAGAAAAAGGCAAGTACTCCTATCAGAGCTTACCCTGGAGGGGAAGAGCACAGAGAAAACTCAACGATGTACAACAGCCTCATGTGAACAGAAGTCCTACTCCTCTGATCCTGCGAATATCAAGCTAAAGAAAAAATCTGTGCAAAACATGTCTCCTCCTCTGCCACAAATTTTAAGTTCATAACTGAAGTCAAGAACAACAAGAATTCAAGTTGTGTGCATCCAACCTCTTAAGCCTCTAACTTAATATACAGGCAATATATTATCTGAAGATTTATCTTTCTATCCCACAGCCTTTGGGGGGTCAGTTAGGTCTAGCTGTCCACCAAACCCCCAAAATGCTGTCTGCCCCACTGCAGCTGCACTTCAGCTTGGGAACACAGTCCCTTTGCTACAAAACCCAAGCGCTTCGACACACGATAACATTTGCACTCGGCCAACCTGTATATTTTTCAAAAGCATCACTCTTCTCCCTCCTGTTCATACAGACAAATCAGCATCTCATCCCACTGAGCCATGGTACTCTCAATGCTTTTGGTGGCTGCTAGGCTGGATTTTGAGAACTTCCTCTTAAAGGAAGAAGAAAAAAATGACACTAGTAATATGCATAAAGTGTCCTCTAAAGTGGACAGAATATAAGGCACCATTAAGAAAAAGGGCACCAGACAAGAAAAGCATCATCCTTGCTCACCCTGATCCTCGCCATTAAGCTTTGGACAGAACAGTGAGGAATAGAGGGAAGGAGCAGACTGGCTAATCAACAAGTACATCATGCAGATAGATACCCATTAAGACCATATTACAGTTTCCAAAATCCATACACTTCCTATGTTACTTCATCACCCCCCACACCTACCTCCTCATTGCCCTCAACTTCTAATAGCAGTAACGACCTTGGCACACGGCATTTTCTCACAATTATTAGTTGGCTGGTGTTAATGGCCCTTGGCTACACCTTGGGCCATCAACTCCTCCCAGACAGTCATTAATCCCAAGGAAATACCCTGCACCTCAATCGTTATTACTTAATTACCTCCACACATAATCTGCAGAGCTGTAATACCACACCAAAGGATTGGCTGCCGAGTTATGACTGAGAACAAAAACTTTCAAGTCAAAAGACTAAAGATACTGCAACAAAACCCAATTAAAGGCATTTTAACACGGTAATAAATGAAAGGAAATTATTTGGGGCCCGAATCAGCTACCCAAGTAAGCAAAGCAATTGCTTTTGACTAAGTCCAGAGTGAGTGACTCCCCATTTCACAATGTAAAGCCAAACAAAGCTCAAACCCAATCTTGCACTTCAGCAACAAAGCGCTGCTTTTTAATGGGCCATAAACTGCACCAAGTAACAGGTTTTGCTCAGCTGGGGAAAGTTTCAGCTTCCTCACTTCAAAGAAGGTGCACAGTCAAGGGCCATTTCATTGCTTCTCTCACATATTCCTACCATCTTCAGGGCAGGTGTTTTTCCCAGATTAGATACCCTCTGCAGAGCCAAATATGATTAACTGTGTTCTTACATCACCAGAGTCACCCAAAGTGAAGACAGACCTCATATTTCATGATGCTGCATTAATGTCTCCATCCCAAAAGACACCAGACTTCATCACTGGCTAATTCAAGCCCAAAGCCTCTTTCATCTCCTTCCCTGCTCCTTGAGGACAATGAGGAAACAGGTTTGGGTAGCAGCAGAGCAGAGGGAAGATGAATGGTCTCGTCAAAATAAAATACAATAAAAGCCCGGTCCACAGAGGAAGATAAGCTTGAGGAAACAATTGAGATGAAGAGGAGACCTGATGATATAAATGCGAGACTCAAAGGGAAAATGAGATGTTGATAATTATGAGAGGAGTATCTTTTCATTGCCTAGACTGTTATTAGCTGGGATAGGAAACAAGATTACAATCAGAGACTTCGTAAATCGGCCAGCATCGCGTGTTGCTGCTCCTTGGCATTAAGCAAACATCTGCCCTCACCTGCACCAGCACGGGGAGACAGCAGGCTCCTGCAGGTTGCTCGGGGGCTGCCTTTCCTCCTGGCTTGTCTCCTTCAACCACTGAACTCTGCTGAGCTAAAAATAAGCATACAGCCTGCAGACAGCATCTTCCAGACCTCACCTTTCCTCCCCTGCGCTACAGCCACCTATGTGCCACAACCCGCCAAACAGGCATTTCAAAGCTATTTATCAATGCTCACAGTAGCAGAAAAAAAGACTTGTGCATCGTGCTGCCCTGTTGTGCACCTCCTCCTCTTTCCCATCATGTGGCTTTTCACTTTGGGTTTGGTTTTATGGGTCTTTCCTAATAAGGATTTGCCCATGCCACTGAGTTCTCCGCTTCTTTCCCTGGTCTGGCTACCTACCTGCCCTAATAGGTGCATAATTAAAAGGCAAACCACTCCAGGTAACCAGCAAGCTCTCTTAATTGAAAACCAGGGAGGTAATCATTTGGCCCAGGGAAAAGCCCAGCTCATATGCCATAATACGGACCACCATCTGTTTGCTAAATTAGCAGCAGTGAAATACCAGCATAGAAATGACTGACACCAATTAGTTTTTAAGGAGTTTGCCTTTACACAGAGGACACTTCACCACCTCACTGAAGCTCTCTCTGTGACGAGAGGCAATTTCTGTTCGAAAGGGCTAAGAGAGAGATGCAGCCAAGCTTCCTTGAGCACAAAACCAGTACCTTATTGGTGATGGTTTTTCCCAGCATATTCAATCTAATGGAACCAGCACCCTCAGTTCTCACTGCCTCAAGCAGCAGGGGCATTCACATCCTCCTTTCCAGGAACACGTTCAGCCTCACATATGACAAAGGCAGCCCCATACCCAGGGTAGCTTCTTAATTCGCTGTAATTAACAAAATTTTAGTGGAGTAAGGAACTGTCGCAAGCTCTGCCTGGCTCATCCGGAACAGGGGACAGGAACCAGCCCTGTTTTATGTCAGATCAGAAGGCTCTATCAGGGCTGCATCACCTGCTTCCCTTGGCAATTCCCACTCAAGCCAAATCCTCCCCATCTGGGTGAGAAACTTGGCCACTTGAGCAGTTACCTGTCAAGCCCCACCTTCTCACACCTCTGGAGGCAAACGCACACACAAGGAGCACCTGAAGTCAGGACCACCTTGGGCACTCACATCTCACTTGGGCATGCCCAGCAGAAAACTGCAGCAAACACTGCTCACCACAACACGGAGATAACACAGGAGCTCAGCTCCATCTTCACGAGACTTAGCCTTGTATAGCCATCATGGCAACTGCCTCCCTAATGCTCCCACCTCAAACTAAAATTCAGGTGCCACTGTGCACAGCCACACAGGGGGGGAAAAAAACAGTCCTTGCATCAAAAAAAATATTTCCCTAAGAAGAAAACAGATAAAGGAGTGGGAACCAAGGCAGGGAAGAAGTGGCTGGCACAGGGGTATGCCAGTAAATCCAAGGACCAGCTTAGGGCATCGCTGCAAAGCCCTCTGCAGTTGCCCTGTCCAGAGCCACAGCGAGAAAATACAGCTGAGGAGTGGGGACCTCCTTCCTCGCCAACCTGCACGCACCGAGTAGAAGGCACACCACAGTAAATTAAAACAAGGATGCTACTCAAGCAAGGAATCTAATTTCACTAACTAAAATTGTTACAACGGCCGTAAAACAAAACAACATTAAAGCATGCAATATATTTGCCATTTACAACTTCCCGTCGTATAGAAAAGGTCTCCTTTCCCCAGCACTGCTTATTTACCTAGTGGTAGGGAAACCTAGAAATACACTTATATTTCTCCTAGATTTGAATTTTTCCAGTGAACGCACAGCCTCTGCAGCACACCCTGTGCAGAGGGCTAGGGCTCAGTACCATAAAGCATCCAAAATCCAGCCCCCATCACATCCCTTGCCAACACACAGCACTGGGGCGCTGCACAGGCGCACACATACGCTGTACGCTGACTGCAGAGATGTCCTGCCCACAGAGCAGGACACAGGAAACTGCAGACACGTTGGACTGTGCATTTTCTAAACCCAAGCAAAGTTTTGCCGCTGAAGCAGCAGTCAGAGGGGCTCCCCTGCATGCCCAAAGCTCCTATTTGTGCTCATCAGTAACCTGCAGGAGGTTCTGACACTGTCTGCAGCCCTGCTAGCTCACACCACCAGACATCCTCAACCTCACACGGCCTTTCAACTCACAGCAAGTACACTTTTAGGAACTTAGAGTCACATTTAATTCTTCACTTTGACACATGATAACGCTAGCAATTAGCCCTGTGAGCAAGCTGCTTCCCTCTCTCTTTGATGTTTGTTATTTTTACACTGATTGTTTTGCTGAGAGAGGAATTTCGATTTCACATTATTCTTCAGGGACAACGGAGAAATACTTAATGTAAAACAGAAAAAAAAATTTAAAAATCACCCATGCAGCCTAATATGATACTGAGGGCTGTATCTGAAAGCCTTTGCATTACATATTACCATTACAAGGGTCACTGAACCATCTCAAACATCGCTTCCCCACCCACCCCTTTTGCAAGAGATCTATTTTTATTTTCGCTTAAGCATCAGAACAAGTAATGGGGAAAAGTTTGAGGAGAGGCAGCACGAAGTTCCTGAGGCAAGAGCTCATTAGTGACTCACCGCGATAATTAACAGTTAAGCTGACCCCGTCAGGAGTCAAAATGCATTTTTGTCACGGATCTGGAGCGCATCTCCAGAAACCCCAGCGCGGCAGTTCAAAGCACACGCGCACACAGGTGGCACCCTCAAAAAACACCATTAGGGGACTTCACTCGTGTTAGGACATAAGCACACAACAGCAAATAATGAAAATAATATCTGTGTGATGCCTTGATATATTTCCCTCAGATATTTTTCAGGTGTCAGCTGTAATAAATGAAGCATTTACTTGGTGCAGACGACACTTTAAACAAATCAGCGCAAGTCCCTAAAGGAAACAAGCAGCAGCATATTCGGTAGTATTTCATCATTCCGGAGCTGGCAGAACGAAGCTGACAAGTACACAAGATAAATACTTTGTTCTGTCACGCTGTGTCATGTCGGAGAAAACATAAAGTGTTATATGACCTTTGGAGGTGCAGCCCGTGGAAGCCTTCCTTCTCGCTTCCACGCCGCTGTTTGCAGCGGGAAAAGAGAAGATAAAATAGAAACAACCCCTGCAAGGGGCTGCCCCGCAGCGCCCCTAACTCAAGGGATTTCACAGCCACCTCCCTGGCAGAGGTTATGCTGCCAAAGCGTTAAGAGAGAAGAACTGCTGGAGCAGGAGGCCCCACCACTGCACCTCCTGCGGCTCTGCAAAAACAGCAGTCAGGCACTCCTCCACAGAGGGAAAAGAAGTAAGGTGGTGCAGGTTCATTATTATTGATCACTATTTTCCACCCACAGAAAAAGCATCCAGTTCGTTTCCTTCTGAACAAAAGAAAATACACCCTTTTGCTTTAGGGAAGGTTTAAAAGCAGAAACTGGGCTGAGCAGAAACCAGCCCCGCTGCTCTCGGCAGAGGAGCACAGCCGTAGCACAGCAGCTCAACCCAAGGGCGATGCCCTCTGCTCAAAAACCACTTTATTTAGCCAGGAAAAACTCATGCTGGGACACGACTCCTTCAGCAGGATGCAATGGACCGCGGCACATCCCAGCAGCACCAGTTGCACCGAACCTGAACACGCACAGTGACCGGTGAGCAGAGCCAAGCGTGGGCCCCAGGATGATGCCGCGAGGCCTGAACCCCCTGCAGACACCCACACGGGCTCTCAGTAACTTCACGCTCATTCTAGCCTGGCTGAAATTCCACTTCTTAGAGATTTTTAATTTTATTTTTCTTGCTGTTCCGGAAACATCCCCCAGGCTCCAAGTTCCAAGGCAGGTAGGGCAAGCAGTGGTAGGAAACACAGACATGATATCGCCATCAAATTTTTACCTACTTGCAGCCTCACTGCAAGTATTTTGTGACCGGGGAAGGAGAACACGGAAGTGTTTTGGGTCGGTGAGCAAGTATTAATAAACACCTTTAAATCCTGAACCACATTGCAATGGGTGTTTTTAAGGAATGAAGCTGCCTGACAGACTACACTGTCCTCCTATCTCACCTTATAAAAATGTGCCTGGGTATCCTCCCACCTGCCACTACTATATCTCGCAGACATTAGGACAGTGATTTTTTTATTATTACTATTTTTCACCTTTTTTCCCAAGAATTCCTATTCTGAAAGTGCAAGTAAACTAATCCAATAAAATAAATATGGCTGCAAAGCCATAAAATACAAGCTACAAAACTCAGAGCTGGGTTTAACATGGAAATCAGGTTTTAGGTGTGTCAAAAGCAGGAATCACATATATAATTTTATTTAAAATAAATCTCTATGTTTTGTCAAATAACTGTAATAACTAACCACAGAAATTGTATTAATCACAAGTGTGACAATGTTTGACATATTTCTCCTCCCCTTTCTCCCATGAAAGACAGCAAGCAACAGACCATCATTATTTACATTGTCACTTTTACGTAACAACCCACAGTTACAGAATCTCCAAAATAAATTATATTTATTTACATCAACTTCCTGCCTTTCATGATGCATCTAATTACTGGGAAAGAGACAAATAGATAATTAAGCTATTTGAAGCTACAGACGACTGGAATTACCAGTGTAAAAAGATAGGTAGTGGAAAGCTGGCTCTCTGGTGTACACAGTAAAAGCAATAATACTAAAAGTGGATAAGGTAAAAGCACATCTGTAATTACTAACAATATGCCTAACATTTTCGTGCCATATTATTATGAATTAATTTGACATTCATTAGGGTTGCTCTGATCATAATGACTCCGTTTGCCAATTGCTTTGCCTTCAGATAAGATTCCCATGGTTCCGTCACAACCCAGTCATTAAACGCTAATTAACAAAAGCTTTACAATGAGGCACTGGCAAGAATAGTTGGATAACAAAACAAAGTTGTTTGACCTGCTAAAAACACTATAGAAAAAAACTAAAATGGGCAGACAAAGAACCCCTTCTATTCATTTTTCACCAAGCACCTTCAGAAACTAGATTTTGGATGGCTACAAAGCAGGTTACATCTGTCTAAGTGCCCCAAATCCTGGCACTTCTGGGCCAAGTTCAACTGCCCAAGCTGATGCTGGAATTACCACAGGTCTAACTAAGCAGAAAAGAGGAGCTAGCCAGAGAGGCCGCCCAGCCATGAAGTCAAGAACAGAGAAACAGCCACCTTCACATCCAGGGGAGTTCAGCACAACAGGGGCAACTTCTTCCCAGGCCCCAAGGAGAGACAGGGAGCAATGACCACCTCCTCATCCCAACCCAAACCTGGTCCCAGACACAGGGCAGGCAGCATCACGCTAGCAGTACACGGGTATCTATCCTTCTCCCCCTGCAAATTACACTGCACCATGTTTCACGAGTCACATTAACCATTAACTACAACTGCGGGGCACTCTATATTAAAGAAGAAAAATACTCTGTAGAAAGAAATGAGAGGCAATCCAAGTGATAATTTATTGTAAGCATCCATTAGCTAATGCTGAAATGTAACAGAATACTTCAGAAATACACAGGGTATCTGCAGGAATATTAAATGGCTTAATTATTTTTACTGCTTATGCATTGAATATCAAATGAATTTATAATAAAGAAACATCTGCAAGAAAACTTTGTCCCACAGAGAAATAGAGGCAGCACAACAACAGCTTTTCTGCACATTTTCCCATTCCCTGGATCTTGGAAAGTACAGAAGGAAAGGGTTAAGTGTCCCACTCTTTTCATATTGAGGCTTAAATACAAAACAAGCTCTTTTCCTCCCTGCCTTTCTGTCCCAAAGCCTCTCTGGTGCAGTGCCACCAGCACATCTTCCATCCTGCACCCCCACTTTTCACCAGACCACCCTGCGTCGCTGCTACCCCCACACTGAAGTTTGGGATGGTGCCAGCTCCTTCCCAGGGAGCATCTCTGCTCCTTGCCAGTGGGAAAGGATGTGGCCGGTCAGCACATGCAAAATCCCAGCTGGAGGTTTTGTGTCTTTTCTGGGGACATGGCACCCCTACCTGAACAGGATGTGCTCCACCACCGAGGCATGCAGCCACCTCCAGAATGCACATGTATTTCTTCTGACAAGCTCACAGGGACCAGAACCCGTCCTAAAAGCGGGAAGTAAGTTTTTGCTGTTACAAGACCTGCATTTTCTTACCACGAGGAGCCTTGGCCAGGCACACTGCTGGGGGAGATGACTGAGTGCAGTTTCACCGAGACCTCCCCTGCTCAGCAAGGGGCCAATAATTGTATTTACTGCAGGATGACCCCAGCAGATGATGATGTTGGGCAAGTGAGGCTTGCCTGAAAGGGCTCCTAAAAAAAACACCTAACAAAAAACACCAAAAAAACCTCCTCAACTACAGCAGGGTGAGCAGCTCCCATGGAAAGCTACCAGGAGAGGGGATGAGGAGCGCTGGATCCAGACCCACAGCACCCCAAAGCCAGTGAAGCTTGAGGTTCCCAATCCCTAGAAACTTTCTGGCTACCCCAGCACAGAGACAAACAGATGGAGTGTCCACACAGGGAAAGGGCAGGCATCTGCTGATATAAAAACCCTATAAAAGTAAAATAGCCCTATAAAAGTAATTTTTTTTTTTTTGGTAGATGTTTCACAAACGTCAAAATCAAACACCCCAATGAGAAAGCAATAAAGAAAACCATCCACAGATTTAACAGCAAGTGTTACAAACAGAAAGATGTACAGAAGTACATTTCCTTCAGTCTGCTTTCAACCAGTACTCTTAAAGGCCTTTTACATTTCCCCCTTTTTATTTAGCATATACTTTTATTTGCAACAAAACCTCCAAATTAACTTAACATCACCAGAAATTCTGGCAAATCCAGGAGAAGAAAAAATAACCAGTTGCAGAAAAGTGGCCTGACTACACTGCACCTCATTATTGTGTAAGCCTTTCTTTCTTCCCTCCCCACGCTCCGTTAAAATACTTCAGGCCTTCCAAACCACTGTCTTTTGCCAATTAAGAGCTTGGCTAACTACACTTCCAGGCAGCAGGAGGAAGACACAGGCTGTGCTTCATGCACTCTGGGCTGCCCAGTTTGCAGTAACACAGGCGATGCGACCCCAAAACTTCGGTGTCTCACTGCTAGACTGCTTCCTGCTAGTACAGAGCAACTGCAAGCCAAGGTCAATTCTTTTCTTTAATTCCCTTCTTTCTCACTTTTTTTTTTTTCTTTTTTTCCCATGGCATGGGAAGAGAGCTTAGTTGTTTCTGCATGGATGCAAGGTGAATGAGGCTGTCACTTCTCATTGCAGTGCTATTTATTACAGGTCGCTGACATAATACAGCTTCCCCCAGTGCAAAAAAAAAAAAAA
>WBMY01008455.1:719453-733569 GCA_013397315.1 Donacobius atricapilla
TTTTATTTATTTATATAGTGATCTTACAGTGGAGATGCATCAGCTTGTTTTCAGAGGCTTCCAGCTGAAAAAGGCAAGTTTCCTTGTTAGTAGGAGGTTTAAAGAATCTGCACACACAATAGAAGAGAAGAACATGTCAGGAAAAGAAACTGCAAGATTAACAAGACACACTGATAAAGAAAGGGAAAATTATACTAAAATCAAGGGTGGGGAGAATAGGGGGAGTATTGTAGGCTTGCTCCTGCATAAGCCAGGTTCACTGTAAGGAGAGGAACAGGGCAATAAGAATTGAGCTCCACCTCCCTGGCAGGTGAAAATCTGGCTGCAGCAGAAGGCCCGTTCCCAAAAGAACGTCTGGTTTAAGAGTTGGTTCTGGCCTCTCATCAGCAGTTCCTCCCAATTTAATTCATAGTTTCAGATGAAAAGATTTTATAGATCTCTGTTCTGTCTTGAGATGGGCTTGCCTAAAGCTCCGTGCAATAAATTGACGATGAATCAATTTTCTTGCACTGTGCTTTGTAGTCTGCTTTTTTTCATACAGGTCTGAGAGCTGTGTATAAAATACCTCATTCCTTACTTGTTTTTTAAAGATAGGCTAACGTCTCTAAAGATCAAGAATATCCACAGTCTATTTTTAGATTGCTCACAGTAAGCCAAAGCTGCCCTAATAAAAACTTCTTTTAATTCACCTGTGATATTTTATTACATGGCCAGATTAAGAGATAAACCAGTCTGTACCTGAGGCTGTGGAAGCCACAGTGGTGACTCCGGAGGAGGCAGAGTGACCCAAACACGGGCGTAAGAAGGTTTTGCAAGCTCCCTGTGGGACTGGCTTTCACCCCCCTCTCCCACCGTGGGGTCGAGCCTGCCCACCCACAGAGCTTTAAGTCACACAGCTTCAGTATAAGACTGGGAAGAGGGCAGGGCTGGTGTCCTCCTGGATAACACGCTTTTTTAACCCTTTCACCTGCCTTTTCCCACAGCAGCACCTGTGACAAAGCACAGCAGTTGCTATGGAGCAAGGAGAGCTATTAGCTCCTCTGTACTAATGTCATGTAATTAGTATTATAATTTCCACGGTGCATTTTTTATCCCTTCTTATCCTGGAATGCTTTGTGGGTTTATACCTTTACTCAGAAGGCTGGCTGTCTCATGAAGCTGAACCGACACCATGGACTAGAAAACCATGGCTTTGGAGAGATTACAAGTCTTCAAGACCACATTTCCCACAGCAGAAAAGAGAGCAGCTGACCATCAATGGCCACAAAAACTTTTCCAGCAACACCTAAATGCTCTGGGAAGTCCAGCAAGGCCAACCCCACATCACAGAGCCAGCAGCTCCTGTCCACAAACCCCCTATCCAGCTCCCACCCTCCCCAAAGGCTGGCGGGTCCTACACAGAAGAATAAAGAATCACCCACAGTGGAATTTGAGAAGACTGCCTGTGCATCCCACAAAAAGTCAAAGGACTTTTAATTTATCAAAGCTGCCAGAAGAGAGCTCAAAGAGCCTCCTGTGCTCTGACACCACTCCCAGCTGCCTCTTTCTGACACCGTATCGGGGGCAATCCTCCACCTGTGTTTTTGGCTGCAGGTCCGCTACGAATTGTGCTTTTCTGACACCATCTCCCTCACCCTCAGTGGGTGTGCAACCCTCATCAAAGCTACTGGGAAGGTGCAAGGAAGAGTTTTGCAACCTCTGCTTATAAGCACACAAGACAC
Source organism: Donacobius atricapilla (assembly GCA_013397315.1). Classification (NCBI taxonomy): domain Eukaryota; kingdom Metazoa; phylum Chordata; class Aves; order Passeriformes; family Mimidae; genus Donacobius; species Donacobius atricapilla. Next base: position 721,175 of record WBMY01008455.1, read on the forward strand.
AAAAGATTTTAGTTCTGCATACAGCAACCTGCAACTCTCTGTTCTTTCTCCCCCACAAACACCAGCCAAAATTAATTAAATGCCACACAGATATAAACAAAATTAAATATAATGCTGGTAATTTTGGAGTTTCGGGCTTGGATCTTTCCACCATTTTTACAGCATTTGTGCTAGTGCAGTGTGGAAAGGAAAAGCAGCTTGCTAGCTTTTGCTCTCTCTTCCAGCTCAATTGCCAAGGCTACCCAACACACTTGTACCCTTATTTGCTCTCCTTTCTACCGTATCTCAAGCTGTGAAATTAATATGCACAGAGGACATAAACCCTCAGCTCAGGAATAAAAAGTGACCTTAATATGCTCCCGCTTAATCCTTCTCGGGCTCAGCGCACCATCGCTGTGGGAAGACAACCCAGCATGAGAGCAAGGTGCCACGGCGCCCTTCAGCCAGAGCATCCTCCCCACACGCGCTGGGTGACCCTGGCAGAAAATCCCTGCCTGGGAGGGAGCAGCACAGCAGCAGAGGTGCCAGAAGGAAGCAGGCCAGAAGCTGCACACTGCATCCACACCCGGAGCCCCGGCAGCTGGGAAGCACTGATCTGATGCGCAGAGAACCGCTCAGGCCCGCGGGTTCTCAGGGAAAAGCGGCAGGATTTGGCTCAAAGGGCCAGCTGAGAGACCGCTTTTGCTTCTCAACCCACCTGCACAGCAGCACACACACAGGCAAGGCCCCACGACACCGCTGCCATTGAAGCTGCAAGGAAAAGCTCCATCCAAAGCATTTGAAATGAGAGATATTTAATTTATAATGCCCCCTTGCGCTCCCCTCCCCGCTGCCCCAGGTCAGGCCTGAAGGCTTTGCCTAGCCTGTGGTTTCAGCTGTTCAGAGTTTCAAAACTCTGAGGTCCCAGACAACAACAACTGAAGGTTCCTGCCAAATTTAATTTTTCAGGCATGAGAAGGTGCCACACTGAGCCCTAAAATGTGCACAGTCAGATGATGCCACGGGTGGCAGCAAGGCTCCCTACTCTATGTGAACAGCTTGAACAACAGTATTTATTTCCTGCATCCCAGTCTGAAGAGAAGCACAAGCACACACCTTTCTCTGAAGGCACAAACAAGTACTCCCTCCTCAGAAACAGCACCAAATTTTGACAACAAATCACCACCAGCTCTCTCTGGAGGTTGAAGCCTACACACATTGAGCCAGTTACACAATTATTCTGGATTTTCAGGAAAAGGAGAATTACTGTTCAAACACATGGAGTGGCAACGGAGAGACAAAAAGCCTTGCCCATGTGAGCACCCAAGGACCGTGCCAGAGGAACAAGTGCTCACACTGACTGCAAAGTGATGACTGTATTTCTACAGATTCCTCAGCTGTTGCTTTGAACTCTTGCACTGAAAAGCAATGTTTTGACAGCGCACCAGAAAAAAAAAGGGAAAAAAAAGTAACTCTGAAGTGTATGTGAAAATACACACATAAAAATATACAAATCAAACCATTTTCTTCTGCCACTGTGAAAGCATCACATTAAATGTCATCAAAACAGTAAATTCCAGAGCAATTCGTTTGTGCGCACGTTAGCAGCTCTTAAATTTAATACATGCACGGGTGTAACACATGCATTACCCTCACAATACATTCACCAGTTGTCACAGATCTGGAGCACATCAAAAGCAGAGCCCAGAGGCGCTGGACTTACTCAGGAGCTTGTTTTTACACAGAGGTGAAGACTAAACCACACCAGTCTCATAAAAGGAAGACGCCAATGGAAGGGTAAGGTGTGACAACACAGCCATCTCCAGAAAGCCATGTTTTCTACCATGAATATTCCAAGCCCAATTTGCAAAACAGGTTAATTTTGCATGCGGATGGACAGTTACACATCTAACTGACCATTTGTGCGAGCAATTACAGGTGCGATTACCTGGCTGCCTAATCGCGTGGGCCTAATTTTGAAATTGGGTCTTACATTTTCTGTTGAACACAAATGCTCTATTTAATAAATAGATATTGAGTAGACTTGAAGCCCAGTCATCCAGACCTGCTGACTCCAAACCAAATATTGACAAAAGATGCTGAAATATGTATTTACCCAGAAAGGTGCGCCATGCAACCCTGGGCTAATGCAGTAATGGCCACCAAACTGAGCCACAAGTTCCTCTGCTGAAACTTCTAGTCCTTTAAATTGCAGCTGAAAGCCAAATATCTGTACAAACATGCCAGGTATTGTCATCAGAAGCACCAGAAAGTTCCTTATTGTAATTCTTTCAGCGAAAGACTTCTGCGGCTTTCTTGCTACTCAGGATGTGTTCTAGGGAGGAAAATCAAAGTACAAGCACAATAAAAGAAACCTATTCTTAGCAAGCTGGTCAGCAGCTCATGAGGACAGTTTCATCACACAAATCCTGAAGATAAGGCGAAATACAGCTTTGAATTATGAGGTAATGCAGGATTTTCTGCACACGATCCAAGTGCTTGATGTCCCAGGCCTTTGCATTGCTGACCTCTAGGGAGAGGTTTTTATCTAAATTTAATCACTCTCAACTATTTTCAGCCAATCGTAAGGAGTATTTTTCTTTTATGGAATAATCCTAAATACCGTCAATTTTCCTGTGCATGTCAACCACAAGTCTCTATTTTACATGTCAAGAAAAAGCTCTTTAAGATTAGCTGTCAGAGCCTGCGAGATTTGGCCAAACATCAATTTTCTGTGTGGATGATGCATTAAATTTAAGATGTTGTTGCTACTGGGGGCAAAGCAATATAGCAATTACCAAGCTATTTCTGACTTACAAATCCGTAAGTAATCATATTGCTGGAAACCCAAACTTGGTGGGAAAGAAACTAAGTAGAGTGTTAAAAACAAAGACTGCCACTGAAGTAGTCACTGCCACCTCCCTCAGGAGGCACGTCGGCGGCAAGACCTGATACCAAAGTCCCTGAGCCACAGACACCTGCAGAGACCCAGGGAAAAGCAACTCCAATGCCCTCAGAGACCCAGGGAAAAGCAACTCCAATTCCCTCAGAGACCCAGGGAAAAGCAACTCCAATTCCCTCAGAGACCCAGGGAAAAGTGACTCCAATTCCCTCAGAGACCCAGGGAAAAGCGACTCCAATGCCCTCAGAGACCCAGGGAAAAGCGACTCCAGTTCCCTCAGAGACCCAGGGAAAAGCGACTCCAATTCCCTCAGAGACCCAGGGAAAAGCAACTCCAATTCCCTCAGGCCGGCATTTCACCCACCACAACTGTACATATACCACAGAGGACCTGAAGCAGCCTCTGCTCCTCTCTGCCCTTCCCTGATACTTTAGAGCCTGCCACTGATAGCTTCCTTTATTACATCTCCACATGACACTAAAGCCCTGTGTTGCATGGCACCCGGATATATCCTCCTTAATATTACTAAGCCACGCTTGTGTGATCCAGAAATGTTGTTGTTGTAGCACCTCATTCTGATGACTCCCAAGGAAAGCTTTATTTTACCTGCCAGAATAAGCCTCAGACTGTGCCACCACATATTCCAGATACTCCTGGGAAAACAGGCGTGCTGCAGTTCATGCTAGCTCTTGGTGAATTTAATTATTTATTTGTGTTTAATTATTTAATTATGTGTGTTTAAGGAACAGACATAAGATGAGCTTTGGTGATCTTCTGCAAGAGTCAGCTGGGACCCCAAGAAACCCTGGCACTTTGGCTCACATCAGCACTACCCAAATCAAGGAGCAACCAGCCAGGTAGCAGCACTTCCCTCCTCCTTGCTGGCATGGCTCCAGAGCTCATCCTCCAGCAGCCTGCAGCAGCACTGCCTCATAAAACACTGAAACACCCTCCGTGCCCAAGGGAAACACCAGTATTAAAGCTCAGGACAAACAATGAAAACCTGACGCTGGCCCCAAAAGGCAACACAAACAAATCTAAACCTGACAGGGGCTACCCAACACAAGGACCTGGTCAGCAGTGAGCCAAAAAAAAAATGGATGGACTCCCAAACACCCATGTCAGGAACGTTGGAGTCATTTTGTCGCATCACTGAAAAAACCTGTCAGACTAGATCCAAAAAAACCGAAAGGAAACAAGTGTCACAGCAATTCTCACATAGGCTGGAACAATTTGGACACTTCTAATGCAGGAAAAGCCCAAGGTACAGAGTGTTGGTGCAGAAGGTTTACGCCCACAAGGACAGGATCCATCTGGGACAGGCAGGACCTACAGAAATCACACACACTCTATAGTCTTTATTTGGAAAAAGCCACTATTTGCCATGTTTTGTCTTATTTCCATGGGCTTTCAGCAAGAGTGGGATTATTCAAATCGACAGCAACAGTCTGGCAAGATTGTTTCCCAGTATCAAAGGACACCTACCCAGTAATTGCTGTACTGTAGCATGAGGCAGAGCCCACATATTTTAATGCCTTAACCACATGTTGTGGCAGCAATTGGACCAAAGCCAGGAAGTCTTAATGAGGCCACGTTTCCATGGCCAATTCCACCAGCAATATTTGCAAGACACAGCAAAACCACAATTCAACCAGCCCCTGTATATAAAATACTACAAAGGATTTTAAAAAAATATGGCTTATAAAAACAATCACTAGAATTTTTCCCCCACTTCTTCAGCTACCTGAGTTCTGACTTTTCTCTGCATGCAGAGCAGCTAAAGATGTTTTTTTTTCCTTCTTCTTCTTCTTGTGAAGACTGAGATTCTCACAATCCAAGATCTTCAGATCAAAATTAACACAGAGAAATTTGTAGTAAGTAACATTGTGTGAATCTGTTGAGGGGGCACCCCTTTTCTTTTCTTCTGTTTTTGGAAGATTAGCAATCTCCTCCTGTCCTCAATCTTTTGACTACCACAAGAAAGCAAAAGCTTCTTAAATAATCTTTTATTAGCAATTTTATTAAAGGTTCAGGCGGACCACCAAAACCCTCGGACAGCCAGCAACATTCAGCACAGACCTGATTTTGTTTCCTTTCTAAGAAGCTGGACCAAGCCAAGGAAAATGTGAAGCATCACTACAGTTGTTGGTTGCTCCACAAAGCAGCCCCCACCTGTGCTGCAGGCACCACATCACACAGCAGCTGCTTGTTATATCGTGATACAATGAAGTTTCACAGTGACCCCAGAAGCAACCAGAACCAAACCTAGCCCAGGACTTCAGTGTGTTATGCAGCACGAGGGCGACATAAATGCTGTACAAGTTATCACCACTATTTATAGGCTCCAATAATTCCACATTTTTCTAATACGATCTTCCCAATACACAGTGCAGCCCCAGGTGACACCAGGGCAGCGCAGCTGCGTGAGCTGGCAGCAGTTTAGAACGTGTTGCGAGAGAGGATCCAAGCACGCGTGATTTTAAGAGCAGTTCTAAACTCCGGGGGACAAAGAAATACTCTATACTGAGAAATCTAGGGAGAAACTCACAGTGCAGGCACAGAAGTCCTCCTCGTGGCTAAAGGAACAGAAAAGGAAGACAGAAGAGCAGCAATGACTTATACTTGTTTTGAAAATTTCCATTTTCTCTTAATGGGCTATTAATTCCCTTGTTCCCCTGAGCTAAGGTGGCTCTGGGAGGAACAACTCCCAGCTCCCACCACCAAAGCCCCCTGCGGAATGGGGTCCCCACACACTTCCCCGGGTCTGAGTCAGCTCATGGAAGAAGTGAAATAGCAGGGATCGAAGCTCAATTTTCTGAACACAATTAGCCGCACACCATTCCGTTTGCATATCGGTTTCTCCCGCTCACAATGCGTTAATTCAGGCAGCAGTCACCGAGGTACATAAGGATGGCTTTCAAATCAAACAGCTACATGCATTATTTTTGCCTCCGTCCTACACAATTCCATGGCTTTTTCCATACGCTCCAATGCGTATGTCCTCTGAGCATTATTAATAGCTACTGAAGAATATTATCTGCCTACCAATCACTTCAGCTTCCTACTTAATGGCAAGTACATTTTTAGAGCATCAAATATATCAACAGGGACAATGGTTGCTAAATTTGAAGTCAACAACAACTGGAAAACGTTAGCTACTTCACTGGTATTTTTACATGCTTGCAGAAATATCTCTTGAAATAAATGAGCCTTTTTTTATCCTTTCAAAGAGATAATAAAATAATACTGAATTCCAAATGCTGTCACATATCCTCAGCAAACAGCAATTTAAATTTAGATAAATACATTTTTACTGCCGAAGATAATGAGCAAAAATAACTACAATTCAACTTTGCATAGTGGATTGGATGACAAAAAGACCACCTTAGAATGACAGCTGGCTGGCAGGCACAGCGCAGAATGAACACACACCGATGAACACTTACCAGAATACAATCTTGGACAATCTTGGAAAAGGGGTTAAAGCAAAATAATTCTTAGGAACAAATGCTTATCGTTGCATCTGGCTGCGACATTAACCTTAAAAGACTACTAAAATATTCCATTAGCATACTAACCACGGTACATAAACTTTTATGTTTAAAATGTTCAATATTTCAACGTAATTTCAATTAATGAAAATTGAACATTGGGATATGTATCAAGTGTAATGGTTTTTTCTTCCTGTGCGTGCACCAAAGCAGCTCCAACCACGGGAGCAGCGTCCACAGGAAAAGAACCTCAGCAACTCGCAGGGCTTCAAATGAGCCAAACACGGCCACAAATCTCTTCCCTGCACATTCAGCTCTGCACGCCAAGGTTATTTGGGCATGTGCTGAAATGCAAAGCGTGCAAGCACATCTGCAATATCTGCTCAGGGACCTCAGCTAGCAGCAGCAACCGAGAGGAGCCTGCCCCACAGGAGAGGCTTCCTCGGGAAAACGGGAGACAAAGGGATGGAAGCACCACTTGGAGAGTCTCAGTGGAGCACCAAGAGCCAAGCCACAGCTGAAGTCAGTAAGACAGGCATAGGTTTCAGAGTTGTGTCCAGTGCACCATCACCAGCCCAGGACACCAGAGTGTCCTGCAGCAACGCTACAGCCAAGGCTGTGCCACTGTTTCACAGTTTTGGGCTTTTCCAACTTTTCTGTAACCCGGTTTTGTTCAGAAGGGGGTTTGGTTTTTTTTTTTTTTTCCGTACAGCATGCAAGCTTTTTTTTTTATTCAACCTCCCTCTGGCATGATCCATTTCCTACATGAATCACAATCGGGAGGGGTGAGAAAAAGAGAGAGGTCAGGCATCACAACTCTCTTTAATAGACATTTATTAGGCAGTTTAGTCAAGCAGCTGCAGGCGGAGGGTCACATAATGCCCTTGCAGTGCCACAGTAGCCTCTCCACATGAATTTAAAGCCCATCAGCAGCACGCCCTCAGCCCAGCTCCCTGGGCAGTTGCTCTGGGAACACAGCCTAGGAGGGAGACCTGCCGGCCACGGGGCAGCTCAGACCCTGGTACCACAGCCAGAACTGCTCTGAGCTTGGGCTGGTCCCCAGCGGGATTCTGGAAGATTTCTGCAAGCTCTGTATTTCTGTAAGCTGAACAGCAGCTGGTGATGCGACACAGGAGCATGTCACCATGTGACAAGAGCCCACGTTGCACTGCTGACTTATTAGGAGATTAAGAAGGATCAAGTTATAAATGCCCATTCAGTGATTGTACACGTAGGTGCACAGACATTGGGAGAGAAAGGAGCTGAACATAACACGAGTATAATCTTAGAAGTCACTAAAAAGGACTTGACAAGAACACCATACAATGATTGATCATTTTTTTATAGTTCAAAAAGAACTGTATCTGCTAAAAATCTGAGGCTTACTTTGCCTTTTATTTACTTGATTTTCCTACCTCCTCCTTTTTTCAGGAGGTAGTTTATAGGCTTGAGGCATAGAAACAAAAAGCAGTTACCACCAGAAAATAAAAATATTTTTGGATACTATTTGCAGTATGGATTTCTAGTCCTCATATATATTTCTATTCTTGGTATTCAGCACAAGCTTCTGGTGTGACCAGTACGTGCTCCTGCAGTTTGAATAATTGACTTTTCTGCCCAAACATCAGCCAACATCAGACCCTCGCGAATCACTGATGCACGAGCAAATATTCATCTGCCCTGGACTTTGCACACCCTTTATGCAAAGTGAGAAGAAGGACAAGTTTCCCTGGCAGGCTGGGAAAAAAAAAAAAGAGAAAATAAGGAGATATATATAGCAGCAGCTGTTCAAAGACTTCAGGAGGCTTGGCATGTGCCCATATGCCCAGCAGAGGTAGCGGACAGTAGAAATGAGACCATTTATCACGTGGACACACAGCTCACCACAAGGGAACTGCCACCGAGCACAGCTTAAAGTGCTCCTCCAAAACAAGAAGTCGCTAAACAAACATTAACTAAAGTTGCTGAAATGATGAATCTTTCTGGCAGATTGCAGTACTCCCATGGGATAATTCAGCTTTGGCTACGTGGGCACACATAAAATCCACCAGCAGCCTGCACTCGTTTGCAAAAGCAAAACCTTTAAGTCGGTGAAAATCAGAGCCTGTTGCACAACCCGAAGACTTGTCAGCACACAAGTGGTTCAGGGGAAACAGCCCAGCTGCACTCACCTCACCCTGCCTTTGCTCCTGCCACTGTAAAAACCAAATCCCTCGAACAAGCCCCCTCTCCTTTCCCAGCAAAATTGCCTCAGTGCATTGAGAGCATGTAGAGCCCACAGGGGCAGACCTGGCTTAGCTGTTTCCACGGAGCTGCCATCGCTTGCCTACGGTTTTAAGAGCCCAAATGCCTGGTTGCAGAGCACTAAACCCCAATCTGCACAGGCAGGACACAAAGTTCATAAGCTTCCAGGGAACCATCCTACTGCCCCACACCAACCACCACATAGTGGCTCACCCTTACTGTCCTGAGGAAATCAGGAGAGGGGTGGTTGTCATGCATAAACAGAAAAAAGAAATGAAACCTATGGGCCACATCATCTTTTTGAGCAAGTACACGTACCGCAGAAGGACCATCTGATCTGAGCGACCATCTACCTTCTGTTTTCTTCCTTAGCTTATCACAACAGTTCCTACATTATTAGGACCAAGCACTTTATTCCCAGTTTGAACTCATTCACCTTCAGCACCCAGTCCTCAGTCTGGTACTGATTTACTGTTTATCTTCACAAGTCCTCCAGAACAAGTCACCTGAGCTGCTCTGGTTGCTCATGTTAAGCACTTCAGCGTTTGGGCCACTCTCCCAGCGTGCTCCTGCACCCTCCCTGTGACACACGCAGGGGCACAAGAGGTGAGGACAGGCCTCCGGGGCCGGCTGATTCTCCTTTAGCTACTGCCAAGCTGCCCCTCGGCCCGGGAGAGGCGTGTGGAGGAGAGCCGAGCACGGGGAGCGGAGCCTGGGAAATCACAGCCCAGCTCCGGGCGGTTCGTCCTCATGCCGGGAGCTCCTGGGGGCTGCTGCCACCTAGAGATGCTCGGAGCGCCGGGCTGCGGGCTGGTCACAGCGCCTGCCCCACCACCAGCGCCCGGGGGATGCTCAGCTCAGCACCCACCCCGGCAGCTCCCCGGCTCCGGGCAGCCACTCGCGGAAAGGCGTTTCTCCAAAAAGCCTTTTGGGAGATGTGCGCGCTCTGGATCACAGGCTGGGCTTCCAGACAAAGGCCACGTCAACGTGCTGTGCTTTCCTTACATTTAATTAAAAAAAAACAAAACAACAGAAAAAAAAAACCCCAACCAAACTAAAATCCCCTGAAAGCTAGAATAAAACATTTAATTCGATTAAGGTGTGTGGCCTACGCCCTGCTAGAAAACTGGAGGCGCATTTCAGAACAATTTGGCATTACGGTCGGGAGTGCAATGCAGCACTTGGGGCTCAGCCAGGAGCACCCACAGGGTGCTGGGCCCTTTGCTGCCATAGACCCAACGTGCCTTTCTCTGCTACCCATCCCACTTCTCTACCATGCAGGCTCAGGAGAAAGGCTTCCCCCTTCATGAGCTGCTACCGCCAAGTCTCATTTGCTTTACTCATAAGGCATGTATTTCAGGTCCTTATTATTACTGTTTTCCTGTTAATTACAAGCACGGCTCCTCGTGCCAAATTCCATACACATAAACATCAATTACCATGTCTTTTTTGAAAAGCGAAGTCACTGCTCAGTCACTGGGGCACTCTGCAGCGCCGGTCTCTGCAGGGCAGGTGCAGGCACGGAGCCTGCATTGGTGCAACCCCGGGCCGGAGCTGCCCCAGGATCCCTGGGGATGCCCCAACAGCGGGGACAGAACCTGTCTCCAGTGCCCTGCAGCGGGGCTGGCTCGCAGGGCATCAGGGGACGGGCAGGGACAGCAGCAGCCTGCCCTGGTGGCCACGCAGAGATGTCCCCGCAGACACTGAAGGGCTCTGTGGCACGGGAGGGACACCCCGGAGGGCGCTGAGCCCACAGCAGCACCCGCTCCCCTTCGGAAAAAAGGCCCAGACGGAACGACCCCCGTGCGGGGGCCAGGCGCTCTGATGGCAGCGACAGGCTGAAACTCCCAGTCAATATTTATCGTGCCTTTGCAAAGGCACTCAGAGCTCAGCCTAATTTTAACCATCAAATAGACATCGTGGCGGTGTAAACGGGAGAGGTGCCAAGGAGGGCTGTGGCAAAGGAGAGGAGCTGCATCTCTCTGAAGGCGTGTGGCATGTCCCATCCGACACGGCCCAGACAGGAGTAAAGGCATGAAATTAAACACTGCCCATACATCAGCCTGAACGCGCTTCTCGCTGAAAAATAAAATTTTTTTAAAAAAGAGGAAATAAAAAGAAAAATAATCTGCAAAAATATTTGGAGTACAATTATTCTCAGAACAGCTGAATACTTCAAACAGGACCAAGTTAATTTGGCTGTAATTATTTAACAACTCACCAACCCCACATATCAGAAAATGGAGTTAATTTATCAGCTATTTTCAAGCAGAACAAAGACTCGCCAGCTTCCAGGTAACAGCCCAAGCTGTTTGGCTCACGTGACCCCGACTGAGCTGTGCACTGCAAACATTATATGCCCAAGCACGGAGACAGAAGAAGTCAGAAAACCCCAACGTGTTTACATATTTACTCCTTAACCAGCACACACGGGATAATGAAATCAAAAGTTTGGCCAACAGCTTGCTTGCATGAGCGACGGCATCACCGTCTCTCTCAACGCGCCGAAAATGAGGGTGGCAGCCAGAGCCCCATCCCAGCGCCCCCAGAAGCCAAGAGAGCCCATATTCGGGGGGGGTCCTAAATACTTGCAAATCGTGGCTCCCTGTCCAGCCTGCCTCACTATTCCAGCAAGCACCACGTAGCAAGACTCAATCATTACTAGCTGCCAGTGCCCGCAGCAGTGCCTAAACCCCTCCAAATAGGAAATGCCACTCCAACCCTTCTATTTTAATAAACGGATTTTCTGTTCTGCACAGTGCAGGGCACAGAGGCTTTTCAGCAGCACAGATCCAGGAGGCTTCCCCAGAGAAGGCAGGAAGGCAGGCGAGCAACCCTGGACCGACGCTTTTTTTATTTTCACTGGGGTATAAATCCAGCAATGGAGAGTCTGTGAGATTGTCCACGCCAACAGCCCCGGTCCGAGCGGTGGGAAAGGTTGCTGGAGAGCACGGGAGCATCCCAGTGGGACGGCTGCTGCCCCAAAGCGGGGCAGGCTACGGGAAAAGTGTGAGACAGAAAAGTACCGAGTGAGGCGAACAGTCAGGCTGCGTGTAAGCAGGGAGGCAGGCAAAAAGGTACAGCGAAGCAGCGCCTGTGAAACAAGGAGTGCCATTCTTCTTCAGCGGGGATTTACCGATTCAAACCGCAGGAGGAGAAGATATAAAAGAAAGCAGCAGCCCAGCATTTCACCCCTCCCGATTTCGAGGGTTAGGAAACAATCGCACAGCGAAAAAGTAAACTGTGCCCCAAGATCAAAAACCGCCTTCAAAGCCCAGTCAGGCAGGGAAAGCCAGGACACGCTCCTTTCGCTTCTCACCAAACGTATCCTTCCTCTCTCTGTTACATAAAGCCCCAAAATATAAACTAAATTGCGAGAACGAGGAGCTGTTGCACCAATACCGCCCAAACAGCATACATTTTGCATCACCGGGGAGGAAAGAGGAGGAAAAAAAAAAGAAAAAGAAAAAAAACCAAAAACGAAGTTACAAAGACTGAAGAAATTTCCCTTTAATGTTTTATTCGCAGCTAAGGGGCGATGCAGCGGGGGGCGATCCCCGTGCCCTCCCCGGGCGACTGAGCCGGCACAGCTCGTACTACGGCGGCGGAAAGCGCTGCTCGGATGCCAACAGGAAAACAAAATTCACGCCAACGCTGCAAGTTTCCCTCCAGAAAGTTAAAAATTCCGGGCAGACCCTGCCGGAGGGACAAGCGCCTATTCCAGCGATAACTTCCAAGCCGCCCTCTCGCCCTCCCCCGTGCGCCAGCCCGCCGGGCCC